>OZ020312.1:24507048-24876379 GCA_963971305.1 Arcuatula senhousia
GAAAAGGGCAATATTAAAAGCAGACAGGGATATGTAACCACTATATGTAGAAGCTCGAAAAACTGTTACATGTACGCAAATACCATTGTATGGCAAATGGAAATGGCACGAGACCCACTCAATTAAAAAAACAAAGAGACGGAAAATCGTCTGAGATTACGAAGAGTCCTGAAAACACGCAACTGAGAAGAGAAAGTACTTGCTGTATGAGCAAATCAAGCAGTTGAGACCCTAGGGGAGTGAAGAAAACGAGGATAAAGACTGAACTATTATTTGTTTTCATTATAAAGTATCGAAATTTAAAATCGACTTCCTTTTGTCTTGTTTTAGGTGACTTTTGATATCGGGCTTCTGGTATATGAATTGAGGTATTGTTATGTATATTTGTACAAACATATAAAACAATACACTAATCCTTATCCCCAAAGCCCGAATCCTTATGAAAGTTCACCTTTTACCAGACTTAAAACACAGCAAATACCACAAGTTATTTCCCCTTACATTTTCGGAAAAGAAAGAATTAAATAGTAGTACTGACAGGCTTTGCAATGACATGTTACATGTCAAATCCCGAGTGATCACTGTCCACTTCTAGCCCAAACAACTCAGAAACTTTACTATACCTCACGACTGGTTCAACGATATACGGCAACCCTATATTTGATAAGATTTTACATATTCATAATTAGTAGGTTGATCATAGTTTCTAAATATTTATAATTATTAGGTAAAGTGCATATTCAATACCAGTTGCATGCCACTTAATCGAACAATATATATATGAGCATGGCAGTGGCGGATCCAGAAGGGGAATTCTGATGGTTTTTGAACCCCCTTTCGTTGGATAATTGTGGGGGTTTTTGTGTGTGTGCAAATTTTCAACAAAATTAACCCGTTAAGCTACTTCTTTCCTCAGCAGACTATTAGCACGGTACCCCCTCCCCCCACTTTAAAACCTTTAACAAATCTGTATTTCTATCCAAATGTTGGCGTCAAAAGTTTAACTATGCACAAATTATAATTTAGATGGAGGTTGTCAGTTTGCATCTCAAAATTAAGTCAAAACCATGTTTTTATATTTGTTACTTTCTAATGTGTAATGTTACATCTCTATAAAAACTTATCAAACGCACCCCTTGTACTTAGTCATATATAACATTGATTCCCCTGAAATTAATTGACTATACGTGCTACTCGAAAGTGCTACACTTTTTTGCCCGTTGACATAGATATTTTTCAATTAGCTGATCCGATGTCTTTTTGTATCCGCAATTTCTAAACCGAATATGTAAGTGGCACCAATGGAAATAAACAAACGGGAATTTTTCAACAAAAACGGATTATTAGTTCCGCTTGGCCTTAGCGACGTGTTTGAGTTGAAATAATAAATCTCTATAAATTGGCATGTTATTTTAAATTGTATTGATAGAAGCAGAAATATGATAAGATCATACACTTTAAATTACAAGTCGCTTAATCCAACACCTTATTTTTATTCGCACATTGTATAAGAATGCATCTCACCTAAGCGTCATGCATTTTTAATGTACTATTTTAGCCTCTTTACTAGAGAGCAACAAAATAGGGCAGATATTTTTTAACAATGGAATCGGACTTTAAACAAGGGTTACAAGAAAATCTTATACGAACTTTAAAAAAGTTTTTTTTTTCCTTTGCTGTTATTCAGTGAACAGATGAATGTTATAGTTAATGGTTGTTTAAGTAAGTAATTGGCTGAGTATTGTACTGATATGATCACCTGAATATCCTCTTTATGTTGTGTTTTGTGTTACTACCGGATCCTAAGATTACAATGAAAGACGAAAGTTTTGTGCGCCATAAAACCTGATTTTCTTTTGAAATTCATGAACCTTTGTGGTCTTTAAATTCCAGTATGTCGTCCTTGTTTTGTCTCCTCTCTTGGAGATTGAGATTGATTCTTCAAGTTCAGTATTTGTTTTATAACCTTGATTTAGTCTAGAGAAAAAAGGGAAGTTAATAGAGCGCTTGTATCGTATTAAAAATGCTTCTTTATTTTGTGCAGGAAACGATGCTCTGAATTTTATAACAAGTTCAAGGATAAATGAGCTATTGATTCTTATGGAGACATGGGAAGGTATTTGGAAGTATGTGCGATACTCAAACTTCCGGGTAAATAATGGTACAGACAAATACAGACTACATGTTGAAGGCTACAATGGAACAGCTGGTTCGTATTCCTTTTTTGCATCACTTGTTTTTATTAAATCTAAAGCAAAAAAATAGATTCATACAGAAAACAATCTGCATTTCATCAAGCTTAGCTAAGTCATATTAACAATCTCAGGTTCACCTGTGACGCTCCCGAAGGTCAAATGAATTTTCAAATATTTTACAGGATACAAAAAAAGATAAAGTGAAACAAAATGAATGAAAAGAATGCTTTACATTTTTTACTGGGAAATAAAACAGCTTTTCCTAAGGGTCACGTGTCTGCTTTAAACATACGAATGTTTCAAAGGATAAAGTATAACAAACATTGAAAGTTAGGAATACAAGATTTATCATGGAGTTTACAGATTGAAAATTGAAGCGTGACTGCGAAACCAATCCATTTTAAGATACGGAGTTATCTGCCCGGAACCCAAAAACCTTTTCTGCAGATAATCTCAGAAACCGTAACCGTTATAAAAAAATCTGAAGTGGAGAACTGTTGCTTGACTCCTGGTCATGATTCGTCACGCAATTTTGTTTATCAATCAACTTCCTGATTACGCGTTTTTTAGTCGAAACCTGTCATGACACGTCATTTTTTTCTTCAAAACATTTAGTCCTAGAGACTTCACCGACATCCTAGGTGACATATGTTGCACTCAAAAATGTCAAGGTCAAAGGTCAAATCTTAAGGTTAGAGGAACGACCATACATTTCTTCTTTGAACAATTTCAACTTAAGGTAGAGCGCCTTTCATGAGTTTTGAAGTGACAAAACATGCGTTAGGCGTAGCAAAAATTGTCTGGAACGCTGTTGTCATCTTTAATTTCAATATCTTTATTTAAGGTGAAAGGTTAATGTATAGTTCAGGCAAACAGTTTAGCACACGTGATCAGGATAATGATTTATTTGGTGGTTCCTGCAATCCACAATTTCACTCTGGTGGTTGGTGGTTTGGGGCTTGTACCCTATCGAATTTAAACGGAATATACTACAGTTCTAAAACCATTGCAAGCAACGCCTGCTTTTGGGATAACAATTTGCCGTCATTGCGTGCTGTATTAATGATGCTTAGAAAGAAGTGAGAAATTTATTCATATCATCGATTTATCATTTTTTCTTCTCTCCATTTCTTATGAATATTTTGATATTTTCTCTATTTTTATAGAAATCAAACAGTCATTTTTGTGTGATAAGGATGCCGTAAGATGAGCGTGAAATGTACTATGAATAATTTGTATATTTAATCATTTTTCGCTTTTTGTTTATCTACAGGTTATCGATGTACCTACAAAGATTTATTATGTATTACGATTTGGATAAACATTTCAGTGTGTTTTTCTCGTGTAAGTGTTAGATTTTTTTTTAATTGTCAAACAATTACAATGTTTTAAAGCTCCCTAAAATACTTTTAATTAGAAGTCTATTTTAGCATTTTGATTTTTTGGAAGTCTACTTAAACATATATCTAAAAGGGTGGGTTGATGTTTTGTGTAAAACATCATGCTCACATATGCAAATATAGGTATTCAATCTCTCAGATGAGTGCATTTTTTCTTCCTTTAACAGATTTGAGGCACTGAAATTAAAGTTGGCAGCGCGGCAGGTTTGGTATGGCAAGCAAGAACTGCTTACTCTGCCTGAGAGAAGCAGCGGTACCAATGGGGTATCCGAATATCAAAAGTCCGAAAGGGCAGAGACAAAACCAGTAAACACCAACAGGAACGGGACAAAAACAGACAACATGTAAAACATGGAAACACAAAATAACTGAATAGCAATCAACAACGCGAACTCCAGTCGAAACAAGAGTGTTAGTCTTAGACTTATCTAAGAGCACCTGAGATCCCTCTCGTTGCGACTTGCGTTCGCTTTGTTGATTGATTCTCAGTTGTATTTGTATTTCTGTGTTTTATGTTGTCTGTTTTTTGTTTTTGTTTTTTTTTTTTTTGGGGGGGGGGTGCATTGCTTTTTTTTTTTTTGTGTTTGATTTGTTTTTTTTTTCCTGTTCTCGTTGGTGGTTACTAGTTCTGTCTCTGCCCTTTCGGACTTTTGACATTTGGATGCCCTTTGGTACCTCTGTTTTTGTATGATGAAGGTTAATCACACAAGGCTTATTTTTCATATTCATTGCTGATTTTTAATAGACCAATCTGAGACTGTAACGTAGTCTTTTGGGGGGTATTTTTTTTCATATGTTATTATGAAATTATATGAAAAAAATATCCCGAAAATAGACTACTTTAGAGTCTCAGATTGGTCTATTAAAATATATTTTCTCTATTTATGTATATTTTGTTTAAGCAGTTATATTCACGGATTATATTTTAAAATCTTTATCATGCACAATATTCAGACGTATGATGCCGTTTTCCTTTAAGTTTTTTGCTTGTATGCATATGTTACTTTATTTTTACCCAAATGCATTGTACCGGATAAATTTGTGTCCGTAATTTTATTATACTTATGTTCGTATTTGGCCCAATTTTTATAGCTACAGAATTACAGCTACATTATTTTTAGATAGTCTCAAACAAGCATTACATGCACCAACAAGGACATGTAGGGACAATTGAGATTTACTCATGTCCGTTCGTACGTCCATACGGATTTTCGTCAAGCTTTTTTAAAAAATCTATATATGAAAATGAGTAAAAAAATGTAGGTGGTTCAGATTGACAAGCTTAGAACTTAAGACCTGTTGGAAACTTCTTCCTGTTTGGAACCGGCTCGATACAAAAATTTACATGATATATTTCGTCAAGCTTTTCTCAACAACTGTACATAAGATTGATTTGCAAGCTTGGTGGGATGGTTTAATACGACAAACTGTATATGATACGCAATGAGGAAGCAACGCTCGGACTCATTGGGCTTTTATTTCCTGTTTTGGGTCTAGGGTTTTGGCATTCGTTTTCCATGGTATATTTTTTCTCTTTTTTTCTTGAGATGAATTGTATGATGCAAAGACCATGATAGTGAAGATCTCTCTCGAGACATCACTGGTGACATTGAAGGCTGTTGGTTGACTTCCTTTGTTTATTTATAAAATAAATGGTTACAATATTACAGAATTAGAGTTAAACATTTAACAGAATGTCCGAGGACCGAAGAATTTCAGTATGTTCGTAAAAAAAGATTGCATTTCCATTTTACTGTAGGACTTAATGTTGTACTTTGAGAAAACTGAGCAGAATGGCAGTATAAATGCCTGAATATTTTAAATGGAAAAGATAGCATTTACTTATTTTATTTTAAAATGTTTAATTGTTAACATTTACATTAAAGTTTAGTATTTTGAGTGTTTTCTGAATTGTAAATATATTGTCTACAGCAGTGTGATTATGTCACAACTAAAACTTCCATAAAGGCGTTCAAAGGTCTCTGATGATTATATCAACTTTTTTACACAGCTATTATAATAGGCATTTTCCCGAAGACATGTTTTGTAAAGTACTATTTGCATAAATTTTATACCTCGCCACACGAAATGGCGATAAATTTTGTTATACCGTCAGTTTCGTTAAGTGTCCGTCTGTCCGTCCCCCGAAGGTTTCCAGATTGAGTGAAATTTTGCACCGTTGTTAAGTACAATAAAATAAATGGAGTTCAATTTTCAGGATAATCTGGGGAAAATTGAGATACATTGAGATACACTTTGAAAAATTAAACATTGCATGTTGATTTAAGAAAAATAACTCAATCTTTTAATTTTGAGGGATTTTTAATAAATAAAACAATCACATGTTTACCCAATTACCATATATATTATTAATCATATGATACGACAAATCATTTTCTATCTTATGAGGGGTCATACCCCATCCCCTTCAATAACAAAATAGGTAATTGATAGAAACCATTAATATCCCAACTCTATAACCATATATATGATTACTAGTATACTTTATACCCCACCCCTTCCAATGATAAAAAACTAAATTTTCTGAAAACCATTTAAGATCCCTACCCTTTAACCATATAATATTATTACCTCTTACAATAAATCATTGGGTACCATAGGGGTCTAAATACTTCATCGTGGCGGGGAATCATTAAATGTCCTTTTTGATTCCCTTTTTTGTTTCTTTGCACAAAATTCTGTGTTGAATTAATGCACGACAGACCCGGCCAGTTGGATACTTGGTGCAAGATCAACCCTTATGTGTGGGAGTAATGCATAAATGGTGTAAGCTGGCGGCTGCCTCCCAGTTTTTCAACATATCTGTACTTGTATTTTTCATCTTAGGGAGAGAGTGGTTTTTGACAGAGTTCGATACAGTAATTTCAAATTTTCTTTTGTATTAATGTATTTTGTATTTCACATAAACTTTTCATTTCAAAAAAAATTAGACCATTGTATCAATTTGGAAAATTATTTTTTAAAGGGGAGGATGTTATGTAGTTGAATTGTATAGTCGTTATTGTGATTGTAGTTTAAAAGTGTTCCCTTATCCCTAGTTATTGTTTTTACCTTACATGCGACGTATTTTTTTTTAGTTTAAAATAAATGTTGTAATGGCAGGATGCGTGTTTTTGTCAGCCCCTATTTACAGTTTGCACTTTGGGCTAGTTATGTTTGACCATAGCCTGTAACAAAAGTCAAATTTTCGAAAGTGAATGTTCACTTCTCTCAAAGGGATAAAAATTCATTACCTGTCCAACAACTAAAAGTGTCAAAAATAACTGCTGAAAGATTGATTTGACTTAGATCGCAAAATGAGATTCAAATTCAAATTTCAACTGCAATCAGAAATTATAAATATAATACACTCATATATATATCCAAAAGTATAATTATGTATCTGAGTAAGGTAACGCTGCATCGGAAAACTTTCTGTTTTAAGTAAAAATAGATATAGAAATAATGCAAATGTGAATCATAAACAAAATATAATAAAAGAAGAAAGAAATGTTCTAGCCAATGCAAAGAAAAATAAAGATATAGATATTAAAGCTGACAAAAATTCCACCACAATTATAACCGACAGAAAAATATACATGTACATGTATATCAAACAGGGGTTGAAACACCTTGAAGGAAATAAACACTACCAAAAAATAGAAACACCACACAGTAAAGATGTAAACAGAGACATTAGAAGTATTGTCCCTTTAATTCATAAATCTGGTACAGTGGATACTATCACGTACGACTATTTAACAGGCAAATTGAATGATAGAGTGGGAAGAATTTATGCAATGTCAAAAATTTATAATACCAAGCGTAAGGAACATTTGTGCAAGAAGCAAAGGTGTACCAAAGGGGTAATCAGTATCATAAAACCGTGAAGACAAAGACAAAACCGGCAGACAAAAAATCATCACAACAAAACAAACCACATAACAACATAAAACACACACACACATAACAACAAAACCGCATTCAGCAACGCGAACTCAAGTCGAAACGAGAGTGAACTCAGGTGCTCCGGAAGAGTAAGCAGTTCCTGCTTGCTATAGCACACCCGTCACGTTGCCAAAGATCGATTAAGTGTTGGTCAAATCCAGAAAGGATGACATTACAAAACTCTATGTCAAACCAACATCTGTGCTCATCTGAGAGATAGAAATCCCGTATTTGCATACAAGCACATGATGTCGTCCGTAGAATTTCTTGAGTGATGACAACAACCTGGGAGCAACGTACCCCTGTGTTAACAATTTGCTTGTCAGCCGTGTAGCTCTATCAAGGAAGTCGTTGTACTCCCCACATGCTCTGGAATAACGAATCAATTGTGATACGTAAACTCCATATGCTGGAGCGGACGGAATGTTGCTACACAGAAAGGGAAAGTTAACTATTGGAAAGTTGAAGTCATCACGTTTGTCATAGAGCTTTGTACAAAGCCTTCCTTGTGTGTCAATTTCGAGAAATAGATCCAAATATGAAGCAGACCTCCTAGAATCTGTAGTGTCCTTTACCTCAAGTTCCTTCGGATATATGAGATGTAAATAGTCACCAAATCGAGGATTGTTTAGTGAAAGGACATCATCAATATAACGAAATGTGAGATTGAAGGATAAAGCAAGTTTGTGGTCCTTTTTGTCTAGAAGTGATTGTAAGAAGTCTGCTTCATATGAATGAAGAAACAAATCGACAAGCAATGGTGCACAATTTGTGCCCATTGGGATACCTATTGTTTGCTGAAAAACACGTCCACCAAACTGTACAAATATGTTGTCGATTAGAAAGTTGAGCATTTCTATTATTTGATCTTGCAAATTAGAGACAGATACAGAATTTCTGCGACAAACAGATATTACTGTTAGACCTAACATCTCAGTTTGTGGGAGTCCTACAAAAAATAAAAAAGTCTTAATATATATCCATTGAATCAAAACCATGAACGTATACACAGGATACAATAGCATTCATTAATAAAATCCAGAGTCTATATAAAACTAAAACACCATTTTATAATGGGAAGCTATGACGCATCTAGTATGCATCAAAATATGGAACACAAAGAAATTTATGAAGCCATTGACAAGGCGTGACCTAAAATAGAATCATGTAAGTTTGACATTTGTCTAAAATCAGAAAAATCAATGCATTTTAATTTAACGGAAAAACTGTACAAATCATAGGGGTGCCAATGGGCTCACCAGCATCGCCTAGTCTGACAGGGATTAGAATGTTTGAAATAATATCAGAAATTCCTACAGAGAGACAAGATTATACACTTTTCCATCAATAAAGATGATGGTTTCATACTATTTTCTGAAAACAAAATTCAACTTGATGAATTCTTTACCGTGGCAAACTCAATACATTCACTTTTAAAATTCATGTACGAAACAGCTTATGACAAATTGAAATTCTTGGATATAGAAGTATTTAGAAGACCGATTTTCACTCAGAAAATATAATGGACTTTAAAATCTATATGAAACCAACTGAATACTTACAATGTCTAGATAGAAGATCATCACATCCCTCCTCACTATTCAAAGGGTTGATTACTTGAGAAATAACTAGAATAATTAGATGCACTTACAATCGAAATTACATCAAAGTTCCAGACAAATAAATTTTGCTACGCATGACGCATGTTTCGTGTATTCAAGAGTCATCAGAGTTGTTCTACCAAAAATTTAAAAATGCCAAACACTTTATGAATATGAAGAGCATAGAAAAATTATACCAAAAAATGCCGAAAACTAGAAACCAAAGTATGACTAAGACCAACCTATGTCTGGGATAGGAAGACACATAGGGTTTTGATAAATTTTTTTTTATAATTTAAACGGATAATGAGTTATGGCTTTGAAGTGTTCGTCAACACAAAAGTGTTGATGCCAGAGCGGGCTAACCACGGGTTTTAAAACTCCATCAGCAGCGCTAACCATCACGGATGTTAAAATATAAATTACAACAAAGTCACAGACAAATACATTCTGCTACGCCTGACGTGCGTTTCCTCTACTTCAGACTCATCAGAGGCGCTCTACCAACAATTTTGAAATGCCAAACACTATATAAATATGAAAAGCACAGAAAAATTATACCAAAAAATGCCGAAATTTAGAAACCAAATTATGACTAAGACCAACTATGTCTGGGATAGTAAGAAACTTAGGGTTTTGATAATTTTATTTTTTTTATAATTTAAACGGATAACGAGTTATGGCTTTGATGTGTTCGTCATCACAAAAGTGTTGATGCAAGAGCGGGCTAACCTCGGGTTTTAAAGCTCCATCAAACTCCATCAGCATCGCTAACCATCACAAAGTCCCAGACAAATACATTCTGCTACGCCTGACGTGCGTTTCGTCCACTTCAAACTCATCAGAGGCGCTCTACCAACAATTTTGAAATGCCAAACACTATATAGGTATGCAGAGCATAGAATAATTATACCAAAAATACCAAAAACACGAAACCAAACTATGACTAAGACCAACTTATGTCTGGGGTAGGAAGAAACTTAGGGTTTTGACAATTCTAAAATTTAAACGGATAATTTGTAGCTTTGATGTGTTCGTTAACACAAAAGTGTTGATACCGGATCGGGCGAATCTCGGGGACTTAAAACTCCACCAGCAGCACTAACCATCACGGATGTTAGAAATATAAATTACAACAAAGTTCCAACAAAAAAAATCATATGAAAGGCTTAGGTCGCTAATCAGTGATACAAATTTGATAAAAAAAAAAATAGAGAATTTGTTATCTAAATAGGTACCCAAAACGCATTGGTAGGTCTTATATGGATAGACGGATTGGGAATTGGTCTTAGATTTTAAAACAAATTATTAACATGGGGTTAGTAAAGGGCACCTGAATAACAGTAAACCAAAAGTAAATATCTATGCTGAAGAACACTCACTCAACGCGAAGATTTAATAACGGTCATTTTATAGAAAGCTGTAAAAAAAATTGACTTTTTATACCGGTAAAGGTAACATTTACAAAGTATATTTTTCTTATATGTGTATTAAATTTAGTCGAAAAAAATGAAAATTGATAGGTTACGTGTCTTTAAAGTAGTACATTGTACATGTATTTCTTTATTTGTCAACTTAAAATCAGGCTGTATACTCGCATTTAAATAGTGCCTTACTCATAATAGGTTTTATGCCAACTACAATTTGGGCACTAAACAATAGATATGCTCCATTTTTTATATTTATTTTTTTACAACTTGAGGATTTTAAGTACTTTCACAGAAAGTATGAAGATAGGCAATATTATCTCATTTACGTTTTCTGGCGGGTTAAAACGACATATCGTTTTGCTCTTGAATGCAAAGTAATCGTGGTTTTCTGGTTTGAACGTTGGTTTTAAATTCTGGTCCTTGATCTCGATCCATCAACGCATTTTCTACGTCAAAAATTTGACGTAAGGAAGTATCCGTTGGTGGAATATTCAAGAACGGTTTCGGTTGGTTAATGTCAGAAAGACGAATTCTAAATGCAGGCGTTAGTTCATCTTCCTTCCATTTCTCCTGAAATAAATGGTCAATAAAAAGTTCATAGATAATTATTTGTAAATGCTCAACCATAAAATGAATAGTAAATGATTAACAAATTCTGTCTATTTCTTGCAGACAAATAGGATGGTAAATTATCTATCTACCGGCAAAAACTAAGAAAACCATTTTCCTTTCTGCATTTTCATATTGTCGTTGGATTATCAAGAATGTGTTAGGAACACTTTTTTCCGTCGAATTGCTGTCAAAATTGATAACGACTTCAAAAAATGTCTAAATGTAATATATTGTGGAATTTTTGTATGACAAAAATGCATCTTAGGCAAAACAGCTGATATCATTTTTTGTTTATTTTGCCTGCTTTATTCTTATTTAGAATATGTATCTATAAAATAATTTCTGACCAAATTTTGTTGGCCAAAGTTTTTTTTTCAGTAAGCGTGAAAAGTTTTCATAATTGTGTAGATGACTCTTAATCAGATCATGGTATCATGGTAAAAAATAATAATTTTTTAATGATATGAAATATATGATCGATAAATAATATAAAATATAACATCGTCATCACAAAAACAGGAAACGAATACGTAAAAACAACTAGCAGGACCTTAAGTAAAAGGCCTACAGGAGCATGAATCACCCACCTGGTTCTTAGGGTCATACGGGTCTACTCTATATGGGATCATCTGATAATTTTAATCTAATATTGACTAGTGTAAAGATTAAAATAAGCAAACGGTTTAAGCAAGTAAAATCTTTTCTCTATTTACAATAATTTTCATCCTATACAAGTAGGACAATAACATTAAAACACTATTTTTTTATCTTTATAAGGCCATAACCCCTATAACGGGTTATTTCGACAACATCCACCAAAAGGTGACTTTTGTAGAGCTTAATGAACTGAAGGCTAAATCAAGTAACAGCTTGTCTCTGTCTTCAAAAGTGTTATTCTATTCGGCAAAAAACATGAAAAATTATATTTTCTACCTTCAAAGGGTCATAACTCCTATTAGGAGTCATCTGAAAACTTCGACCCAATGGACACTTTTGTAGAACTGAATCAGCAGAAGATTTAAGCAAACATCAGCTTTTCTCTAATTGAAATAATTTTCATTCTATAGGACAAAAACACAAAAAAAAACGTTATTTTTTATTGAAAGGGCTAGTTTTTTTCAAATCATTTCAAAACGAAGATCTGTAATTGCCAACATATCATTTATATCATTCCTGCAAAGTTTCAGTAAAATTTGTTAAGTTGTTTCAGAGGGGAAGATTTTTGAAATTGTTTACAGACGACGACGGACGCAAAGTATACCCCCATAACTGTGTCAGGTCAAAAAAATATTATAATTATATTGTTCATAAGGAATGTGTATATACTTGGATATAAACGATTGAAACAACTGTTAATAATCTGTGTCTTAGAATTTTTTATGTCGTTATCAAGATAAAAAATGAAAATTGCAATCGTTCCTTTTATTACAAGCTTATATTTATATCTTTGAACTGAGAAGACGAAATAAAAGTAATGAAGACCAAGCAAGTGAGGTATCAATAACAGCTGGTACCCCGCTGTTATCTGAACAAAAGGGAGCCGTTTGCCAGCTAAAACAATTATTTGCTAGTTTTTCGGAAAACAGTTCATCGTGTTGACGATAAAAGTTATATTGCATAGTGACAATTTTTAGTTACGGGGAAGTGCCATTTTCTTTTGTCATGCAATATCCGAAATATAATAATATTAATCATCAACCCTGCTTTTCGTTAAACATGATAAAATCCAGTCGCGGGTATACATGTAGGTGGTATATACCTTATTGCTATGTATGTATCAATACTTTACATATATGTATATATCCTACAGTTATCAATCACCTATTCTTCTTGATTTTTGTCATATTCAATTTAATATTAATGCAATCTTTAAACTTTAGTATTACCACTTCAGTTTTATCTAGTTGGTTCTTCCTTTGGTGCCTTTGTTGTGATGTCCCTAAGGAATCCTTTTTGAATAAAAAAAACTTGTATGATACGTGTACATTCATGGAAAATTATGAATCTCAGCTAACTAAAGTTCAGAACCGTTTTTAAAAATCGGATAGCTTAAAAGTATATCAGATAAAAAGAAGCTTTTGGTTCATACATTTGTCCTAAATACGTAACAGGTTGAGAGTCTTGCTCTTACATTTATATTGATCCAGATATAGAACATTCTTAAGTTTAGTCTCGATCACCCAGACGCTTATCAATAGATGATAACATATTATTTCTTTTTTTTATAATAAGACATCCTATTTTACATTTTTTGAACACATGTTGGTTTTTTAACAATAAAAAAATCGTTTTAATTTAAAATTGTACTCACAGGCGTCTTCCTGGTTTCGGAAATTGTTTGTGTTTATTGGAGTCAAAAATAGGGACACCCCCCATTACAGAACCTTGAATGTTCGACCAATCCTATTCTTGATTTTGAAGAACCACCAGTTATCAAAAACCAAGGAAGACCAATCAAAGTTGGAGTTTTTCTAAAGTTGGTTCATATAAGTTTTAAACGGATCTTGTATGCTAAACGTGTCATATCGTTAAAAGGAATAATGACCGCTACCTGGTGGTTACGAGAAATCAATAGGTGTTTTCCCAGAATCACTACCTTGGTAGTAAGAGTTTGGGTTCGAGACTATCTAAAGTTATTTTGTTCAATCATCCTAATAAGTTTATATAAGAATAAAAAGATATAATTACACACTTGTGTGAACTAAGTGAAGGGTGAACTTAATTACCATATTTTGATGTGTATTTCCAGATAGAACAATTCTTGCACTGACGCCCACACAGATGACCACTGTAGAGGGAACAGTGACAGCTATAAACAAAACTAATCTCCAATCTAAAAACAAAACAAACCAGCTAGACATATCATTTTTACATTATGAATATGATGACGCCACGGCTGTGCTATAATAGCAAGCAGAAACTGCTTACTCTTCCGGAGCCCCTAAGTTCACCCTCGTTACAACTAGAGTTCGCGTTGTTAATTGATATTTAGAACTTTTTGTGTTTCTGTGTTTATTATGTTGTCTGTATTTTTTTCGGTTTTTGTTTTTTTTTTTGTCCTGTTCTCGTTGGTGTTTATATGTTTTGTCTCTGTCCTTTCGGAATTTGACATTCGGATACCCCATTGGTATCTCTGACCTTGATAATTTTAACGGTGAGGCTCGCCTAGCGATCAAGATTTCAAATTTATTTCCCAAGATGTTTTAAATTCCTTAATCATCTAGAATTAAGTTGCATAACGATTTTCTTGTATAAACAAAGTTAAAAAATTGTAAAAGGTTGATCATCAATTGCACGTGCAATTACGTTTGGAACAAAATTGTCTTCAAAGTAGAGAAATATTTTTCCACAACTAATTGAATTGAGAGGTTGAAAAATCGGATGAAAATTAGAGAATCGGGTTTTCATATTCGTAGCCGCATCAGTGGTATACAAAGTAATACGATTTCCTGAAAAGCATTTGAATCTCCGAGTAAAATGAATTTGTATATCGAGGGATAAGCATGTTGATAAATCTAAATGGTGACACAAGAAGACAGCCACTAAACAAAGGAAATTACAATAATGGCTCGTATTTATGCATTGAAGACGATATGGAGTTGTTATTTCAGAACTTTCTCGATACACCAGAGCTTGTACTATTTTTTTCAGGTTTTTGGACCGAAACCGTTGTTCTTTGATCGGCTTTTAGACCAAGGTTATTAGAAAATACGTCTCATTCATCTCTTAAAAAGTTTTTCTTTTGATATTAGCCACTGGTAACAAAACTCAAAATTATGTCAGTAGAAATGATTCGTGATTGTTTCAATGAGATTGTGACAGTTTGTTGTACTGAGATGATCACCTCTTGAACCCTAGTGTGTCTCACAACTATGTTGTGTTTTCTGTTACCAGACCGATAGATCGCAATTGAAGGTGTAGGTATGGCGCCACATAACCTCAATCTCAATGTCCAAGAGAAAAGACAGAACATGGAAGACCCACAGGAAAAGTTAAAGATCGCTAAGGTCGTGAGTAGGAACAGGCATTTCAAATGAAATGCTGGATTAAATCAGGCTTTTTTACGAGCCAGATCCAATCCTCCCTCTTCCATTGCGATCTAAAAATTTACATTTCAAATTTTCATTTTAAAATACATTTTTTTTCTTTTTATCCTATTTTTACCTGATATAGTAAATTACAACACGAAAATACGGGTATTTTGATGTACTTAACATATTTAATTACAGGAATTTGTCTTTAGTGCTATGTGAAGTTAGTAGAACAATTCCCCGTGTTTCAGATGTATGCACTTTAGTTTTTAGATATGGTGTACTTGTACATGAGATTATATATCATGTGTACACTTTGCTTATTTCTACATATTATCTAAATTTATTCAACTTCTAAAAAACACGATTCAACTCCCTCTATCGTAGTTTGTTCTTACATATTATTGATATAACTGATTATTTGGATATCTTTTGGTTTTATGCATTTCCAACACTTGTTTTGAATTGCAGATTTCCTATGTTTTGGTTCTAGTGCTGCTGATGAGAAATAAATTTCAAAAAATGCCATAGAGCTCATTGAAATAAACTGCATTTAGAATTTCCATATGTGTTATGGTTTCATGTTAATTCACTCCATATCTTTTTATAAATAATTTAACTAATAATAAACTATTTTTTTCCAGGCGACATAGCGGCATATAAAAAATTTACATTGGGTACACGCAGTATTATCATTATTGAAAAAAAAATGATTTATTCGGTCGTGTAAAAGTAGCACAAAAAAATTGTAACAGGATGATTTGTATACTTTTAGAGTCGAAGAAAAAGTCATTATTGCAATTTATCCAAAAAGTTGGCAAAAAAGTGTCAATTTTACAGTTTAAGAAGTCTGGATATTGATTTTTGAATTAATTTGGTATTAAAGATATTGTCTTTTAACCTGAAATTCAAACACATCCATGTTAAATGTTCTATGAGGATTTTGATTTTATTTTCTAAAAGGGGGTTTTAAAAGGATATATATTTCATAATATTTGAGATATTCATTACCATTGAATAAGTTGTCAAAAAAATTATTATCAAATCAGCCTCTAGAATCAAAATATCTAAATCTGTGCAAGGCAACGCCACCCCCATAACGATTTCTGTTATAACAAAGAATTTATCTAATTACATGTTTTTACATTACTCCTGATTTTTTTTCTTTTTCGAGTAATCAGTATTTGTGTTGAAATAGAAATTTCGTACAGCTAAAAGGGACTATTTTTAAAAATATATTTATATATACATCGTTTACATTCAATGTTCGTATGTTTTTCTTCAAAGGCTCACTGTTCTAGCCAACTTAGGGGTTATAATTACAATTTCAAATTTTCGACTGTCTCTTAAAACCATCTGCGGGAATGATATCAGGAAAAGAAGGTAATCTTTTAAAAAAAATATCGTTCTATGTATGTTGAAGACGTGGCTTATTTACATTAACGCACGTTTATAAAGTTCAATTTGAGCACACTCAAATGGAGAATACTAAAAAAAAAGCCACACACGCATACTGCAAGCTGAAGAGAGATTAAAAGAAGCATCAAGCTTGTTTTCGAATCAAGGATAAATAAGTAAATAGTTAAGGATTAAGAATTAAAATGTTACCATAATAATATGATGATTATATTGAGGATAGAAGAAGAAGGAAGACTATTTGAAAATGATGCCTTCGATGATGATGATGATGATGATGATGATGATGATGATGATGATGATGATGATGATGATGATGTAATGATGATAATGATGATGATGATAGTATACCATATTGATCTGAAGGAGACGGTGTTGTCTTCTGATGTTCTGGACTGGACGGATAGGAGCAATGACAGTTTTCAATGGTGACTATATGCACATATTCTTCATCTATTTGTATCAATAAAAAATGTACGATACATTATAATACATTCATATGGCAAATTTTCATATTTTACTTAATACATAGTGCAATTATAATACATGTTTTACATAGATTCGGATGTCGTCAATACAAAAAAAAACGAATGTTTGCCTTTTGTATATTAGAATTGCTTTAATGAGTACGTTTTGGCTTGGGGTAGGTCTTCACAATTCATATTTCCTTGAATTTAAAGTTTGAATAAGGCAGGGTCAACCACTCAGCTTTTCTTCATTTTATATCGTTATCGAGCTGAAAATGCTCTGAAAAAGAGGTAGGTCTTCACAATTCATATTTCCTTGAATTTAAAGTTTGAATAAGGCAGGTTCAACCACTCAACTTTACTTCTTTTTATATCGCTATCGAGCTGAAAATGCTTTGAAAAAGACATTTGCATTGACACTTTGAATTTGTATTATTGTGTATTTATTCATTTGATTACTAAGTATAGGGATATTTTGGTAAGTGTTCTAAGACGACGGTTTGTTATCTTTGTTCTAACCTATTTTGGACCAAGATTTGTTCCCAGCTTTAGTTATTATTTCTCATATGTGTTGTTTACCTAGATCATTTATTCATGTAGGGATATTTTTGTAACCTTTTTTTTCATTGTAAGTCTCCTTTCCCCTTCAACTATGGTGGGAAAGATTGTTTAAATCAGTGCGTTGATTATTATGAATGTGTTTTAGATCACAAGGAAAACAAGAAATTTACTTTCCAGACCGATTGTTGAAGGGCGACTACTGTTATCAATTGGAAGTAAAATGATTACGCCAAATCTCCACTGTCAAGATTGGACGTTTGGAATGTGGACCTTGTACTAATAGCAACTTCGAATGAGCCCTCACATAGAGATTTTGGATCCATATTATTGCCATCTATGCCAGGGTGGGAGCAACCCAGTCTTCCTCGGTCCATAGCCAGTTACAAGTGCCCGTCAATCTCATTACCATGTTTTAGATTATGTTTCAAGGGGATCCCTTATATTTTACTGGCTCTGGCCATGGGTGATTTAAATCTATCTTATATTCATAAGCCGTAAATTAAGTGTTATTTTGATATCTGTTGTTCTTGAAACCAGGGCCTTGCCAACCACAGGAAGTACAATTGAAATATAGTGTATTTTGAAATCAGTGAGTGATTTAGATCCCTTAACTTGCCTGAGCAAATATTTTTACATTCTGTTTGGCGGCAGGAGTTACCTTCTGGTTGTTTCAATAAATAAATGATGTTAAAAACAAGAATGCTGGTCAATCTTTGTAAATACTTTATTTGATCTGATGCAGTTGTTGATTGTATGAGTTGTTTATAGATTAAGTTATGTTTTTTTTCTATTAAAAATATTCAAAAGTTTTTCGTCAGATGCAAAGATTTAATTTTTGATTTCGAAGTTTTTTCCTAATTAGTACCTATGTCAGAGATATTGACTAAAAATCATAGCTGAGTTATGAAAAGCTCTCCTCTTACATGTATACTCAAAGTACTAAATCGATTGTGAATTATTTCGTTCTAGAATATCAAATCAAGACAGGGCGTATGTATTTGTCTTGATGTAGTTAACATTAAGTCATGGTTTATCATGTGATTTTTTGTGACTGATCCAAGAAAAGCAGACTTGATTATTTTTAAAGGAGCCGAGTCCTTCTGATAGGTACGGACAATTTTACTAAAAAAGCTGAATGTAAAAACAACAAAAGCACATGTAAAAACATTATATTTTCGTCGAGGTTCATTTACATGTCAATCATATGAAAATAAATAAGACACGTCATTCATTGAACTGTTAGGCATTATTGTATACGATTACAGTATATAATTCTAAACAAATAAGAAACTACAGGACCTTAGCCTTACCGTAACATGTTTCAAACTCTTGTCGTAGAATATGTGTAGTTGAATTTAAATTGTCGGACTCAAACTTAGTTCCTAAACATGATGCATAAAAACCAATTCCAGAAAGTATTGTTTCGTTTATCCAATCTAGTACCTCTCTTCGTAAGCACTCACAAATAAAACACTCACTGCACTTTCTGTAATGAAATAGTAGGCAATATTCCTTTCTTTTGAACTTTAATAACACGTCTAAGCTAAAAAGATGAAACGTTTAGATGTAATCTTTTGAATTGTGCAATCAAATCCATAAAATTGTGAACAATGATCATGAAAAGATCATCTGAATTTCACTTGTTAACTTATTGAAATCCTACAAAACCTTAAAGAATATTCTAAAACATATAATCCTGTTTGGAGTAATTAAAAACAGTTTTAAACTGTTACTATTCAGTGCTGCACATAGCATGTACGAAAATAATCATCAAGTTAACTTTGTGACTGCTCTTATCAGACTTGTCACAATTACAGGTATATTAAGTATCCAGAGGAATGATTGTTTGTATAAACATTCAAAAAGGTAAATATGAAAATTTGACCAGTCACAATGTCCTGACTAGGTCTTAAAGCTGTTATAGAACCATGACCGCTTTTCAAGTTACTTTGGAAGCAGTTACGCAACTGCCCAAACCAGTAAAAATTTGATTTCATGCTACATTATCGTACCGGTTATGTTTTCAACTATCTGCACACATGTTTATCGCTAAATAGTCCTTTTTAGCTCACCTGACCCGAAGGGTCAGGTGAGCTATTGTCATCACTTGGCGTCCGTCGTCCGTAAACTTTTTAAAACGTTAACTCCTCTGACACCATAAGTTCAATTGCAACCAAACTTTGTATGGTTGTTCATTAGCATTCGGTGCTTAGAACTGATGTAGGGATTTTTTGATTCGTCGTAAAACTTGGCCGCCATGGCTAAAAATAGAACATAGGGGTAAAATGCAGTTTTTTGCAAATAACTCAAAAACGGCTACAGAAATCAAAACTCTGGCAGGGTAAAGAGATCAACACCTCAAGATCTACCTACCCTGAAATTTTGAAGAAAATCCAACGACCCATGTAGGAGTTATTGCCCTTTTTGTGGATTTTTTGCAAATTTTGCACCTGTTTAGCTCAATATCTTGAAAACTATACTAGATATTTGAGAAATTTAAATTGAATATTGTTAGGCACATCAAGATCTACAAAATATGTAACAGGGTCAACGATGTAGGACCTTTCCTTTTAGGAGTTATTGCCCTTAGAGCGTCAAAATTTAGCATTTTAACAGCATTTCCTCATTACATTGAAAACGTTAACTCCTCTGACACTTTAAGTCCAAATGGAACCAAACTTGGTATAGTTTTTTATTAGCATTAGGTGTATAGAACTGATTTGGGGATTTTTGATTGGTCGTTAAACATGGCCGCTGTGGCTAAAAATAGAACATAGAGGAAAATGGCAGTTTTTTTGCAAATAACTCTAAAACGGTGACAGATTTCAAAATTTTGATTGGGAACAAAAGTGATCAGCACCTCAAGATCTACCAGCTCTGAAATTTTGAAGAAAATCCAACAACCCATGTAGGAGTTATTGTCCTTTTTGTGGATTTTTTGCAAATTTTGCACCTCTTTAGCTCAATATCTTGAAAACTATACAAGATATTTGAGAAATTTAAATTGCATATTGTTAAGCACATCAAGATCTACAAAATATGTATGAGGGTCAACGTTTGTAGGACCTTTCCTTTGAGGAGTTATTGCCTTTGGAACGTCACAATTGAGCATTTTAACTGCGTTTCCTTATATTGAAAATGTTAACTCCTCTGACATTTTAAGTCAAAATGGAACCAAACTTGGTATTATTGTTTATTATTATTAGGTGTATAGAACTGTTGTAGGGATTTTTTATTGGTTGTAAAACAGGGCCGTTGTGGCTAAAAATAGAACATTAGGTTAAACTGCATTTTTTGCAAATAACTCAAAAAGGGTGACAGATTTTTAGATTTTGATTGAGAACAAAAGTGATTAGCACCTTTAGATCCACCATATTGTCAGATTTTGCCTTATAACCTTTACTTCAGGCATATATGTCAGGTGAGCGATTCAGGCTCCTGGGAGCCTCTTGTTTCTTACCTGACCATCTATACTACTGAAATAACGAAGCGTTGTTGTAAGCCGGGTTCCAGCCTAAACAACATATGCTACACCTTAGCTTCATATATCAAAAATACAGGAAGGTTGTGCCCTTTGAACATTTCATTAGCACATATGCAATTATGTCTGCAGTTTGCTAATTAACCTTAATTAATCCGGAAACACTATAGCCGTCATCATTCCGGAATTACCCCCGTTTTTAGAATGTTTGAAATTATTTTCCCTGTATTCTGACGATATAAAAAAGAATACACAAAACTTTTCCATTAATTATGCTACACGTATATTTTTAAAAGATTTAATATAGCTACTCCAACTAAAAAATCTAATTGTCAAATTCATTAATGAAAGCAACCTAAAGCGAAAGGTATCTGCTTCAGAAACAGGAAAATATAATTTTTGTCTTAATTACTTTAAAATTACGCAGAGTACAGAAATGTTAAAACAGTTAAAATTTTCACTTCCTGAGTTTTTTTGTCTTTTCCGGTCAGTCGAAGTTTTTCTCCCTTTCCTCATAATGGATTTAAACTGTATCCCGAAATTAAATGGCCTAGAGTTACGGCGCTTTGGCCGTTGTTGGCAATAAAATTTCAGAGAAATTCATTAAAAAGTAGAGAAAATAGCAAAACACACATACCTTAATCTTTTTTTTAATAATCAACGTGCATTCATCAAATAGTTTGAAACTTCGTATTTTGACAGAAATTGCACAGATAAATACGAGGGATACCACTTCTCATTTCATCTACGTTAGGGTGTCTATTAATTTTAGACGTGAAATATCTACCAAATTACAAATCTCTTAATGAAATGTTTTGTTGGAGTAGCTATTTAATATATATAATTAATTATATTGGTTAGTTTACATAAAAGATGTACGCAAAAAAATGCTTTACCGTCACAATTTGTACCTTAATCACCCCTAGTAAGGTGAATTCACGACGATCAGGAAAGTCCAGTGAAGGATTCACGTAATGTTGTATTTGGTGGGTTGAATTCGTCCCTTTTTCGATCGATATTGTTTACAAACCGCACATGAAATGCACACCTGAGCATTGTAAATAAACATAAACCTATGTATTATTTATATTTCTTTATAATTTACATTTTTGTATTGATTTCAATAAAATGTGAAAGTTTGGTTAATTTATGATTAATGGTTTAAAAGTTATAATTAAAAAGGTTATACATTTTATAACTCTAAATTAAAAGTAAACAACACATTTCAAACTTATGATAAAGCATGCAATGTGTACCCACGTTCTTTTTAAATCATTTTAAATTAAAACATGCAAGGAGAGTACTGCCAACTGTTTAAGAAAATCAAATTAGTTGACACACCAAACCGGTAATTTGTATCACCATTTTAGAGGATTCAGTTTTGTTCAGTTATAGACTTCTGTTTTGGTAAATTGTGGATACTGGTTTGTCGGGTTATATCATACATTTTTATGGTTATTTACAAAAGATTGCGTAATTATAAGTTGCATATATGACCTATCTTACTCAAACTCATTTCGTGTTATCCAGGAACTTACAGAATTCGCTGATTCGGATTTCATGCATGCTTACATTCCAAATTTTAGATATTTTGTCCTTGTTATATGCTTACAACCTTTTTGGTAAAATTCGCATTAATAAAGCTATAATAGATTAATGTCTTCATTCATATGAAGCAGACTTCTTACAATCACCTCTAGACAAAAAGGGATCGTATACTTGCTCTCTCTTTTAACTTCACTTTCCGTTACATTGATGATGTCCTTTCACTGAACGATTCTCAATATTCATTTATCGTCAGAAACTTGAGATAAAGGACACAACAGATTCTCAAAAGTCTGCTTCATATTTAGATCTAAATCTCTCGAAATAAATTCCAAAGAAAAACTTTTTACAAATCTTTATAAAAAACTTGATGACTTCAATAAATATTCAAATCGTCAACTTTTATACTCCTTGTGTAGCAAAATTCCGTTTGCCCCAGCTAATGGAGTTCAAGTTCCACAATTGATTCATTACTCCAGAGCTTGTGGTAATATTACATCGATTTCCTTGGCAGAACGTCACACATATGACACAAAAAGTGCTAACACAGGGTTATGTTGCTCCTAGATAGCTGTCTTGACATAAAAAAAATTAAGGAAGACATCATGAGCTCATAGACAAATATGGGATTTCTATCTTTCAGATGAGTGCAGATGTTGGTTTCTCATAGGGTTTTGTTTTATCTTTCTTTACTGGAATTGACACACTGAATTTGAAATTGGCAGCGCGACGGGTGTAAAATAGCATGCATACAGGAACTGCTTACTTTACCGGAGCACACGAGTTTACTTTCTGCGTCGTTGATAACTGTTTTGTTGATTTTGTGTTTGTTTTGTGGTTCTTCGTGCTGTTCACGTTCGTGTTAACTGGTTTTGTCGTTGCCCTTTTTGACTTTTAACACTCGAAAGCCCCACTTGATTTTTGTCAAAATACTTGGAGTTTTTTGCAAATACTTATAAGTAGGAATTAAATCAATATGACCCTAAAATATCTTAAAATGCTCTTAAAACGTATCTTAATTACATGTTTGCATCAATTGGAATTAAATGCCTCATCTCACATTTTTCTGGATCTGAAAGGGGGTGCATCTACATACAGTCTCATTTTTGAAAACGAACTGTATTAGCAATGACTGTGAATTGGTTGCCTTTATATTCCTGCCAACAGGCACATTTCATTTCGTTACAGTATTTACTATTTTCGAATTGCAAAACCTCCGTGCGGATCCCGGATTGCAAATAGGCCCGCAGCAGCGCTTTAGCTTATCGGTAAACGTCCACTTAAAATCGCTCAGAGACCTTTCGTCGCGTCAGGCCGCTTTGCCCAAATAGCGACAGGGATGTGTCCCCCAAGTGGTTGAATGGCACAGACCTGTTCAACTGAATGCCGGGGTCGTCAGGCTATAATGCGGAAAACCTGACCGCAAACCATAGTGGTGCACCGTGTTTGAAAAAAAAAGAACCCAGCTGCAGAAGGATCCCCGTCCAAGCTACCCTTTTCCAATGGCAGTAAAAAACTATCCTCACTGATTGGCCCGATGTCCCTATTTCCTCCACTTCATCATCATTTCATGTTCATTGTATCACCCTTTTTATGTAAATCTCCCGAATATATCCGAAATCGTGCTGCTAGGAGTAAAGGCAAAATGCATATGCTCCAGTAAAGTAGCTTTGGTTTTGTTTTAAAATTTAATAGAAGTTCTTGCACAAGATCGGGTTTACTTGAAACACAAAAGTTTATCCTCAAATCAAAAAGAGATTCTTTCTGTCCCTTCGACTAGTTGACCGTGACATTTAGGACCGTCCATTAACTACAAAAGCGCTCATGAAACAATTTTTTTAAACTTACAAAACCTTAAGGTTTCCATAAATTTGTATCTCATTTCTCATCAGGTGTATCAAAATTTATTTTCTGGAACTTTGCTGTAATTTTTATTTCAAATGGATACGAGTAAGAGAAAACTCAACCAGGAGATGAGAAATGTATCAAAATCATTTTGCATTCGCTTGTAAGACAATACATTTTAGGATGAAATGGTAGAATTTTTAAAATTTTCTATAACCGTCATGACCGTTGGTATAGGGATAATAAACTCTTAATGATCTTCGCTTTCGAGTATGTCTAGAAATTCAACCAAATATGCAAGGCCTTGATTGATGTATATTGATTGTATTATTTTTGCTAATAATAAGCATCCTATATTTAACAATAATTTAGTTTCTTAATGTGGATATTTAACTTAACATTTTAAGTATGACTATGATTATCTTTAGTTAACAGCATTTGCCCACAGATATTAATACATATAAATTTAAATGTTTTTTAAACCGATACTGAACCGAACTCCGTGCATTACCAGAACAGAATCCTCTTATTACCAGAACATTATCCGCCAATTTTTACATCTATTTTTTCAAGGTATACTCATTTTTTTCAATACAAATTTTTAACTTGTCTCTAGTACGTATAATAGTCTTGCTTTGATGAAAAATATAGACACTATAAGCAAACAAAAACACAACAATTTGAAGTTATAGTTTTCGTCGTGAACATAACTCAACCTTGACGTTTTTCGTGAATTGTAACTCTATTTTAAAACAGATTCGTATATGCTTTTACGACTTTTTAGTTTTTTGTGTTACAAATAAAGAGACGGGATTAAATTGATCATTTACCTTTCGAAAGACATTAATTTTGCAACAAAACAAAGTTGTTTACTTTTTTATTTAACCCGACAAAACTGAATCGTCTTACCAAATACAACTTTACGTGAATCCTTCACTGGACATTCCTGATCGTCGTGAATCCACCTTACTAGGGGTGTTAATAGAAAAAATGAAAACCAAATTGAAGTTTTTCCCCTACATGAAAAATTAGGCTCAACAATAGTATTAAATAGACAAAATTGCGTAACCTGCCACTGTACTTTGTTTAATTTACAGGTGGGGTAACAAACAATAAAAGATAATAAACTAAAAACTTATTTTGTGTTATATATCCCATAGAAACTTAAATTTGTTTCCTACCGCTACACTAAAACCAAAAGTAGTAAAATTTTCAACCACAAAAATGCATTGCAGGACCTAAACATTGAAGAATATCTAAAGTCCCCTCTGACATGTGATTGCTATGCTTCTCCCTTTATCTATGGTCCTTCTGGTCATGTCATCACGGGTGATCTTAAGATAATTGAAAATGATTTATTACGTGATGTGGTTTCCCATGGACCTAAATTTAGGGAACCACAACGTATAAATTGGAATCATAACTTTAAGATCATCATGGACGCTGTGGAGGACTATGCTAGAGCCTGGATAAAGAGGGAAAGGACCAAGAACCAGAGCTTGAATCACTGTCGGACTGGGTAAGGACTATCCGATCTCTTGTACGAAGCCGAATAGACAAACTTCGCAAATGTGTGAACCTCCGGCCTTCTTTTGTATTTAGAGATCGTGAAGCTCTCAATTGTCTCTCTTCCTTACATGACAGGTATGTTTTCACGCCAGCAGACAAGGCTTCCAATAACATAGTTTTTGTATGTAAAGCACATTATTACAATTGTCTAATAAAATAACTAGGCATTGATGGTAATACTTCCGCTAGTGCTACATACACACGGACTACATTTAACAAAGATGAAATCATAACCAACCATAGCTCTTTTATGTCCTCTTTCAATATTCCAATGAAAGAGGAACATAAAGAGTTACCATATTTGTACTGGATACCTTAACTTCACAAAAATCCGTACAAAGAAAGGTATATAGCTGGATCTTCATCATGTTCAACTACAGAGCTGTCCATTCATTTAACTAAAATCTTGTCTGCTGTCAAAGAAGGTCAACAAGCATACTGCGACACTATTTATAATCCTAGTGGAATTAACCATATGTGGATTTTGAAAAACTCAAAAGATTTGTTAGATCATTCTAAATCTAGATCATTTTCTGAGGTTCACTCTTTGAAAACGTTCGATTTTTCAACTTTATACACTACCTTGCCACACGAAAAACTAAAATGTCGCCTGAAAAAAACTTCTCGAAAAAGCCTTTTCAAACTCAAGGAATTTTGTTGTTTTGGTTTATAATTCTACATTCTTTTCCAAAACATCTTTCAAAGATAAAATTTGTTACACACTGGAACAAGTTTGCAGTATGCTTGATTTCCTCATTGACAACATATTTGTCACCTTCGGAGGAGAGATTTTTTAACAACAAATCGGCATTCCAATGGGCACAAACTGTGCTCCTCTCCTCGCCGATTTGTTTTTATACTCTAACGAGACTGAATTTCTTCAGGGACTCGTAAAGAACAAGAAGATGAAAGAGGCAAGGTCATTTAATTTTACATTCAGATATATTGATGATGTCCTTTCTGTCAATAACACTTCATTTGGTAGTTGGATTCCTTCAATATATCCTCCGGAATTGGAGATTAAAGAGACCACCGAATCTAATTGCTTCACATCTTTCTTGGATTTGCACCTCGAATTTGACCCAGGTGGTCATCTCAGTACAAAAATTTACGATAAACGAGACGATTTCAATTTTCAAATTATTAATTTTCCTAATCTACAGAGCAATATACCTACTTCTCCTGCATACGGTGTTTATATTTCTCAACGTATTCGATATGCCAGAGCTTGCACACATTTCACAGATTTTTTGATCAGACACCGGTTTCTTCGTGATCGACTTTTGCAGCAGGGCTATAAGAAAATACGTCTCATACGATCACTAAAAAAATTCTTTCTTCGTTATCAGCCACTAGTAGAAAAGTTCAAAATTGAGTTAAAAGATATGATAGTTAATTGTTTTAATTAGTGTTTGACTGGTCTGCTGTACTGACATGATCACCTCAATATCCCTATTGTGTCTCACAACTATGTTGTGTTCTATGGTCATTGCCGGATCCTGAGATCGCAATGGAAGAGGGAGGTTTAGCGCCATAAAACCTGGTTTAACCCACCATTTCGTTTGAAATGCCTGTACCAAGTCAGGACCATTGCGATCCACCAGTTCTCCGGTATGACTGATTCGTTTTTGTCATTTTCTCTGGACTATGAGATTGACCATTCAAGTTCAGTAGTTCTGTTATTACCTTTATTTGCGATTAACAGAGCCATGTAAGGTCATACAAATTCAATGCTGATATTGTTTAGTCTATTAAAGCTATGCGAAGATTGAATTTTCCGATTTTTCGAATTCACGGTTTTTCCTAGTAGAATTGAATATGCTTACTTACATAGAAATAAAACTGTTCGGGAAAGAAATGTCGAAATAATGGTAATTGTTTCTATCCAGATGCCTATAAAGAAAGCAAAGAAAACATTTTTTTTCTTTTGAATGTATCATTTCTATGATTTGGTAGCTAAAGCTTATAGTCATGCCTATAATAGGAACCCTCTGCAACTTTTAGGTAGCTTATAGTCATGCCTATAACAGGAACCCTCTGCAACTGTTAGGTAGCTTATAGACATGCCTATAACAGAAACCCTCTGCAACTGTTAGGGACTTGCTGTTTTCAATGACTCAAACTCATCATACACTAGACGCAGAATCAGCAATGGGGCGGGGAATTCTAGTGTCAAAATTCCAAAAGGGAAAACACAAAACCGGTACACATGAACAAGAACATAAAGAGGAAACACAAAACATAAAATACACAGAAATCAACAGCGCGATCTGAAGTAGTAACAAGAGTAAACTCTGGTGCCCTGGAAGAGAATACGGTTCCCGCCTGCTATTGCACTCTCGTCGCACTGTGTATTTGAATTTAGCGTGGCTAAACAAAACTTTATGACTACATTATGTAATCAACATCTACATATATCTTCGAGATAGAATTCGGATATTTGTTTACGAGTGCATGGTGTCTACCGTAAAATTTCTTGAGTGAAGACAGCAACAAAGGAGCACAATAATCTTGTGTTAGCATTTTTTGTGTTAACGTTACACTCTTCCAAGGAAATCGAAGTAATTCTCGCAAGCTCTAGATGATAAATAAAAATCGTCAAAATAAGATTTGCTTTTCTATTATTGCGACAGATGTGCTATTGTAGGCAATAACCGCTTACTCTTTTGGGGCACTGAGTTTACTGTCATTACGACTACAGCTCGCGTTGTTTATTGATATTCAGTGGTTATGTTTTATATGTTGTTTGATTTTTATTTCCTACTTTATATGTTGTCTGTTTTTTTTCTCCTGTCCTTGTTTTTGTTTGCTGGTTTTATCTCTGCCTTTTCTGAATATGACATATGGATGCCCCATTGGTACCTTTGCTTCTTTGAACATATAAACATAAAATGGCTTAGGTACACTTTTCAACTTAAAAACGAAAGACAATTAACATTTGTACTTTTTGTAAAGCTTAACAAAAATTACTTTCATAAGTTTTTATCCTGAAATCACCATGAGCATTATACATATATATATCTTATTTTATTTTACAATTTTACTGGTTTTAATATGTGGACATATACCTTGCTAGGAGGGTTAAGCACATAACAAAAATCTACATGGCGACGAAGTAATGAAGATGCTTTAGGTGGATTACATTAAAATTGTTTAATTTTTTACACCATATGAAAGTCTTCGGGGGCAAAATATTCGAGGTCCTGAAGATAGCCATATCAAAATTACAAAACTTATATCTGTCGCCACGAAGGTAACAAATAGTTAATCGAATTTAAATCAAATATCCCGTGTCGAACGAAATTTTGTTATAATATATGTGTATCCTAATTTTACTTATTTTACATATTGGTTTGAATGACAACTTGAGAAGAAGAAAAAAAAGAGATTTTTATAGACGATTTCCTTTTTAAGTTGTAAATGATATCCTGCGACCAAAATAAAGCATAAACATTTAAAAATCGTCGAATCTACCTTTCCATCGCATGTACAATGTACTTCGATTGCTACATATCTTATATTACACACGAAAAACTTGTCACATGTCGCATATTTTAAAGATTGTGTTCTACTCATTAAATTTAAGGCAGCTACAATTACATCCAAACACGATTTCCATTAAGAAAGCAAACCTGTTTCATTATTACTCTGATGACTTAATGGAAAATTACTGGAAAATAAAAATCAAATTTCAAACTTTGCTAAAAGTTTCATATATATCTGGACAGCAGTTGTAAGCACGTTACAATCCAGCAGATACATGTACATGTATGTGCAGAAAATCGAGAGGGAATTGTGGGTTTATTGAAGATAGAATAACACTTTAGCAGTTAGTTAATATATATCTCTTTCACACATTTAGCGATCATATGCATTAAAATTGCCCGAATGAAACAGTCAGAAGTGTCCTGGCCATATTTGACCAGTGTCCTGATATGGCAATATCAGGCCGTGCGTGCTCTCGACAGGACTTGATATGGCTTTTTCCTGGGCCATATCAAGGCTTGCGTGCTCGTGTGACGTCATTAGCTCCACTTTTTTAACAAACATGAAATGATGTTCAGAATTTGATTATTCTATCATGATAATCAAACAATCATACTAATTATTGGGGGGAGGAGGGGGTCCCGTCCCGAATTCCCGACAAAATAATTTTCCCGGATAATAAAAGCTACAGTTCCGCATGTCGAAAAATAAAATACAGGTTCCCGTGTCCCGCTAGTCGCTTTTCCCGAATTGCCGTTAAATATTATGACCAATCCCGGCATCCAGGAAATGGTCTTTCCGACCCTCATTTTTATGGAAAATTGAATAATTGTATATCATGTTTTTTGTGGGAAGGGGGTATAACACTAGAGTAAGTTTGATAGGGCATTTAAGGGTCTTGTGTTGAAAATGATGTGATAAATATATATATATATTGATCTTAAACTATGGACCCTTTTAAAAATCTTATGTGGGCGCCATTCCCTATTTTAGTATATTGCAAGTTATCTCCCATTTGCATAGTTATCTTCTTTTTTTTAGAAGGTATTTTATACTAGTTACTGTGCGGACAAATAATTTTTTCTGCATTTCTGTTTTAATTCGTCAAAAAATGTCCAAATGTAAAATATGATTAATTTGAAAAAGGTATTTAACAGTATTCCTGAGTTAATAGGGTCTGCTAAGCCCTCTGAATATTTTTTAAAAATTAAAATCTTATTTTTCCCATTCATTGTAATGTAAAATACCTACCGTAATGGAGGACAAAACTTGTGATTGGGAGATAACTCACTATTTACGAAAAAGGGAATATTCATGGGGCGGGCAAAGATCATTCTTAGCTTTCAACATTGTTCAAAACTGTTTATGTAGGCACATAAACTAAAAAAAATTATGCAAAAATTCATTCAGACTTTACATCTAAAATATAATTTGGTTAAACTAATGAGTTTCAAATAGCTGAAATTTCAAACGGCCCCATAAATGACAATGTGGTACAAAAATCGATACGAATACAGAAATTTGCATGTTTAAAATTTTATATATTTTGTAATATATAAATTGTTTCGATGGAAGCAAATACCACATATAAACATTATTAGTTCTGGGAGATAAGTTCCCAAACGCGAATTGTTAAATGTGACCCTTATATTTGATGTACTGTCAATCAAAATAAATTCGCAAAATTTTGATTTTCTTGATTTTTGCGTTGACATTGCTAGCCAGGAATCAAACGATGCGAATATATTTGTCTGCCATTGTAGTTTATTTAAGGTTCATCTGTACATTTCTTTATAACATTGCTTTATTTTTAATCTATTTTCAGTATATGCACAGCCAAAACTGCACATGAAATTGATATATAAAGTGTAGCTGGACCTAGATATTAAAAATTCTTACCTTTTCTCTATGAATTCTTCCAGGAAAAATCCTTTATTTAAGAGATTTCTTTTTTTCTCCGCTTTTAGAAACACCCAATTTAAGGCTAATATCACTTTCACCCTTTCTTGTGGCCTCAAATTTCATGCAACTTTCAATAAGGGATTTAACTCAAAGTGTTCACCTCGTTTCATGTAAGAGGCCCAATAGGGATAGTTTGTCCTTTTTCAATTTAAAATCTGAACAGGAAAAAAAAGAGATCTTTATTTTTATAGAAATTGAATAAGAAATTACCATATCTAGGTCCAGCTTTTTTATTTTATCATTTTATTTGTAGCTTTTGTCCTGCATATACTAAAAAAATAGGTAGAAAATTTCGCTCTTTTTAACGAAAGGTACAGATGAACCTTAAAATAGCATTACAGTGCAAATCAAAAACTGTGCAAACTAAAATTCAGTTGTTCTACCGCAAAAAAAAGATGGTGCAAAAATTTCCCAGTTTACAGTAAAAATTAAAAAAAATAGAGATGTACCGTTGGGGCACTTGGATGTACAAAATACGACAGGGAAAGGACAAAATAGTATACACAAACTTAAGACAGGAATATTATGAGGTGTTTCTATACTCACAAGTCCTTTAAGGCTGTATTGAATCGAAAGACATCACTTTGTATTGTAGTTAAAAGATTATCTTGTAGATATCTGAAATCGAGTTGTACAATGAGAGAGTTTTTTTTTCATATAAATAACTGAGGTTTTTATTGATCCGCATTTTCGCAACTTTGAATGGCGTTGTACTTAAATAGACATTTTTGACGGTTTTTTAGATACATGTATGATAATTTTGAATTACATTATTTTTTTATTTCATACTGACTCCAACTGGACTCTGGGGTGTGGATAAGATTATAATTATTACAAAAAGATTTATGCATCTTATCATTTTAAGAGATTAAACTTGGATAAAAATTCAGCCCAGAAACTTAATTCGTATTTTACAACTCTCAACGGTTTACCCTATTAAAAATATGTAAAGGTCTTTGAAAATCAAATATTTTTATTACTAATTGCAAGAAAACAGGATCGAATATTTTAGACAGATAATCTTTTTAATTGATTATATTAATCAAGATCTGCAATTGATAAAAACATGAAATAAAAGATAAAAAAGTTCAGATAAAATGTTTACAATTTAAAAACTTTTATTACTGTTCAATGTATGATTTTTTTATCGGGTTTGGCTTCAGTTGGAATATCCAGTTAATATCTTATTGCAATCAAAATCCATGAAATTGATTTGTCACCACATTATGCTAGAAGTTTGCTGGAATCACTAATAAATGTTGCCGCAACATTGCTCAACAACTTCACAAGTCCATCGACTTAATTTCATTATTAGAAATAACTTTAAATTGCAGCAATAAGAAAAATCAGCGGAATTGGAATTTTTGTTTGCAACTTTCTTGTTTTGTATGCTTTGGATAGAACAACACCTATAATTATCCCCTACAGACTTAAGGATTGACAACCTCTTGTGAGCATTGGGAAATTTTTTTTCTCGTAATTGTAATGCAAAGATGCAAAGGTATCTAGGTCAAAATTGACGTATCATAAACGTAATTTAATGATCCAGAATTCAAAACCCCTGAATTTAAATTTTGATACTAGAAGATCTTTTTATTTTCAATTTTGTACACTTTAGCGAACTCTATATAACATTTTGCGACAGTGTTGCTGAAAAAAGGCTTTAACAAATAACAAACTTGGAGAATCAGTCTCAATATCAAAGAGAAAAGGCAAAGAATGGAAAGTTACCGAAAAAAATTGTGAATCGCAACATAAAGTGCCAGAAAAAAAATTAGCATAGGAAAAACGCTATTGCTGCGTTAGTTTCGCAGCATATTACTGCAACATCGCCACAGCATGTTTCGGCAAGGATGCAGTAACTTATACTGCTGCAGTGATGCTTCAATTTTAGTGCTGAATCCTGACTTGAATACGAAACACGCTATTTCTATAAAAGTAATGATTCATCATTTAAGTTGTTATTATGCACCGGAGGCCTATCATATCGATAAGGGTAGATAAATAAAGAAAAAATAAATCCAATATTTAGAATTGATGAAAGTACATGTATGAATGCACTCCAATATACAAATTATTAAACAAAAATGATATGGTTGAGACAGAAATCAAATTTCCGACAATTCAAACATCAACTTAGGATTCTTATCAATGTACTTATTTTTTTAATGAATTGCACATGCTGCTTGCTTAGCTTACAAAAAAATAGATATTGCGTACTAATCTTGTATTTGCACTAGATCTTGTACTTTTACACGTACCGAAAGTCTTAAAAACATTTCAATTTCGATCAGTTTTTTTATGTTAATTGAAATTAGCAAAATCAGGCAATAAGCCTATTTCCAAGAACAGGAAATTATGCTCCAATCATTTTTGAAAGAAGACTTATTTCCTGGCATCAATGTACATGTAGTCATATCTAGCCTTATTGTAGAAAAAGCAAAATAAAGGAAGGTACGGGAACAATTTTAAAATACAATTTTATGAAGTTTCTCAATTTATTAATAACTAAAGAACTTTTCCTTTAGAGAACATGAAATCAGTCTCTTACCATATCAAGATCTGTAAACATTAAAATATGAAAAAAAAATGATAAATGTTCGTACTGCTTCCGACAATAAGTCCATTGTTGGTCTCTTTTCACTTATTAGTCATAATTCCTCGTCAAAAACCTTATGCCTGATACCATTCAGGCAAAAACCATAAACACTAGAATTTAGTTGATTGCAACGGCATTTATGTCTGGTTTTGCCTTTTGTCGCTAACATGATTTATATTCTATAGACGTAGTTTTAGACGGATTTCAAAACTCTCTTTATTTGCCATTTTAACAGTTGTAAATACAAATTATATAAAAATATCATACTTAGGATTCGTAATAAAAAATGGTACAAAAACCTTTTCTCAAAAAATATTCTATTAAGAGAAACCACATAATATTAAATAATACTTACAGTCTTTCAAGATTGACGTTGCTGTCAAAAATAGCACTTGGTAAAGTGGTGATCTTGTTGTTATCCAAAAGTCTACAAAAATAAACAATACAAAAGTTTTCTATTCATTTTTTTCTTTTATGTGGATGCCATTTCTACTGACATATGAAAGACAACTTCAATCTAAATTTGCAATTAAGAATGTAATAACATGATCATTCTAGATAGTAATACAAGATTGATTACCCAAGTTTAGTAACATACTTACTTCCGTGACATAAAACGTGGTTAAACCAACCATTTCTGTTGAAATCCCTGTACCAAGTTAGGACCATTGCGGTCTTCAATTTTTCCGGTATGCCTTCCTTGTTTGGTCTTTCTTCTTGACCGACTTTTTGATAAAGGTTATAAAAACATGTGTCTCATTCGGTTTTCTTTAAATAGTTTTTTTCCCATTGTCACAAAAACAGGAAAAAAATTGTCAGGATTTGAAATTTGGGCTACTTGCTCTTTCGATGTGTATGATATATACAAAAGTGTACTAAAGAAGTAATCAAACATCATTAACAGACAAAGACATAATCGGCGAAAAAAATCATCACAACGAAACAAACCACACAACAAATAAAATAACACACACATGACAACAAAACTGCATTCAGCAACGTGAAATCATGTCGAAACGAGAGTGAATTAGGGTGCTCAGGAAGAGCAAGCAGATCCTGCTTGCTAAAGCACACCCGTCACGTTGCCAAAGAACGATTTGGTGTTAGCGTGACATAGCCATGCTCTATGTCAAACCAACATTTGTGCTTGTCTGAGATATAAAAATCCCGTATTTGTCAACAAGCACATTATGTCTTCCGTAAAATTTCTTGAGTGATGATAACAACCAAGGCGAGACGTACCCCTGTGTTAACAATGTGATAGTCAGTCGTTTAGCTCAATCAAAGAAGTGTATATCTACCAACTTTTTACCATTATTTCTCTTTAGATATTTTTCATTATGATAATATGTTGAAATATTTTATTCAAATTATATATATACTTAATAGGTACGATTTTCTACAGCATATCTCCATTTTTTTTAGCCATGTTAGCATAAACAATATATTATTTTAAAAAGTCTATTAAAATCATATTTGTATCCCCAATTTTTGTGTCATTCCCAACAACTTGTAATAAAAGTTATATTGGAATCCACATTTATTTGCCTTACATGCCTTACATGTAATTCATTTCGCCTCCACCGTGTTGTAGATAATTTATTAACCCTCGCAACACATGCAACAACAGGTCCATTATTTTATGTACATTTTACACTAAATTAATCGTTACCATGTGTCGGAAAGGATATTGTTTGCTAAAGCAGCTTCCCCTTCCACACCATCTTAATTCACACACATTTCGACGCGGTGTTTTTGTGTATCTTTTGTTTATAATGCAGTTTTCCTTCCACACGATCTTAATTAACACACTTTTCGATGCGTTGTTTTACAGAGCTTGTGGGATAAACATCGAATTTCTTAGGAGAGCGTCAGGTTTGACACAGAAATTGCTGACACACGGTTGCTGTCTTCACGCATGAATTTTTTTCAGTCGACACCGTGCACACGTAGACAATTTATGGGATTTCTATCTCTCAAATGATTACAGATGTTGGTTTGTCGTAAAAATTTGTTTTGTCTTCCTTTACCGGATTTGACACACTGAATTGGAAATTAGCAACACGACGGGTGTGCTTTAACAGACAAAAACCGCTTACTTTCCGGAGCACCTAAATTCACTCTTGTCACGACTTGAGTTCCCGTTGTTGATTTTCGTTCGGTGTAGTTTGTGTTTTTTGTTTCTTCGTGTTGTTTTTGTTCATGTTTACCGATTTCTTCGTTGCCCTTCCGGACTTTTGACACCTGAATGCCCATTGGTGCCTCTTTGCTTCTTTTATGACAGTATTATAATCTATATTGTAGGATTCCCCATTATTTCTTCTCATTATCTATGATAACTAGTTTTGTCTTTTGTTGATACATATTGTATCTGAATGGTCAAATGGTACTAGCTTGCCTATTTTGGAATCAATATCTTTAAAACTCACGTACAATATAACTAGGGCAGTATTAAAGGTAAACAATCCAATAGGTAGATTAGATATTTTGTTGTCATTAAGGCGTCTAAAAAGAAATTCAAATTTTAAGGTGGTACAATCCTAAAAAAATATGTGGGAAAAAATATGGCTCAAACTGTCGAAATATGCATATATTTTAAGGATTAAATTTTAAAAAAAATCATGAGAAAAGTGTATATTTTTTAAGAATTGTGATTAAAACAGTTCAATTTTGCAACTTTAATGTGGATTCCACAATTGGTCTTTATTTTTTCTTCAATTTTACATAGATTTTTGTTGTACTTAATCAAAACTTCGCAACGTTCTCTTAATTCTAAATTAATTGGGTCACTGTTCATTTTCTCAAAATCTGGGAAAATGCAATATTCCCTTTTTATTTAATACAAATTTTCTCCCTTGAAAGGGTACGGGGATTGTTTTAATATGCAAATTATTACAATGTTTTATTTTTTCATAACTTAACATATGAACAACTTTGATAAAGTTAAATACCAATATTTTTGCTTTTGCCTTAAATGAGTAGCATACTCAGATAGAAAATAAGCTCAGTACTAGACCACTATACTACCTTTATTACAGTTGTTTTATGTTCGCTTTTAGTAATAGATATATTTAATTACAATGAATATCTTGTTTTTGATAGATATTCGAACTTTTTGTGACATGAGTGTTGTTTATAAAAAGATACAAATTAATGTACTTTAGAAGGAAAGAAGAGGTTAATTGAACAAAACAGTTATTTTTAAATAATATTTTAAAATTGCCTTGTTCTTATTGGTATATTTGTCTTTAAATGAAATGGCGTAAAAGTGCAAGCTTAAAACATCATATCAATTTTTACTTAAAAGAAAAGTAAATATATTGTAACAACTACCAACGCTAAATTTAACATTTTAAAATAGTTTTATCGATATCCATTTCTTGTTTATACGCCTCATACGGTCTCAAAAATAGTTTTTTTTTCTTTCGATATCAGCCACTTTAAGCTTAATTTTTGTACTGAGATGATCAGCTGTTTATCTCTATTAAGTCTCACAACCGTGTTGTGGTTTGTGTAACCGGGTATAGATCGCAATGGAAGTGGGGGTTTGGTGCCATAATACCATTTATAAATTCCTGTACCAAGTCAGGACCGTTGCGATCTTCATTTTCTCTGGTATGTATTTGTCTTGTTTTGTCTTTTATTCTTGGATATACGAGATTGATCCTCCCAGTTTGGTAGTTTTGTTGTTACCTTTATTCACATGTACAAGTGAAAAACTGTCAGGCGATACTTACAATTCAGTGATAAGTGTATTCTGTTTAAATGCATTTTCGGATACGATTTTTATTCCGTTTGATTGTAGATCTCTGAAATGAACAACAGATTAAGTCATTTTTAAAAGAATACATGTTTCAACACTTGTTTTTAACTTTTGCATTTATGAACCATTACGAGAAAAGCTTGTTACCAGTTTTGCTTCCGGAACACATTTTAAACGACGTAGCCAATTAACGATCTGAAGACTAAACATGTCAAAGATTAATGGGGTAGAAGATGTACAATAATTATGTAGATTTGTTAAAATTTACATATCATACTCTTATTATGATATTTCATCAAAAATTCTCATGAATGATGGTATATTTTATCATTGCTATCAAATTCATAACCTGTTTGTCGTAGAAATTTGTGTTGTCTTCCTTTGCCGGATTTGACACACTGAATTGGTAATCAACATCACGACAAATGTGCTATAGCAGGCAGGAACCCCTTACTCTTCCGGAGCGCATGAGTTCACTCTTGTTACGACTTGAGTTCGCATTGTTGATTTCCGTGTTTCTTTGTGCTGTTCTTGTTCGTGTTTACCGGTTTTGTCATTGCCCTTTCGGACTTTTGACACTCGATGCCCCACTTAGCTTCTTAATTCTTATATCTTTTCTGAATCTTTCAAACGCATCATTTTTTTTCTAATTCTTGCAGGTCTCTCTTTGTTTAAGGTAAATGAGGACACCTGACTTATCTTGAACAATATGAGAAAATGTCGAGCCCACATAAATTAAGAAACAAATCTTGAAAGAGAGTCATATATCTTTTCAGAGGAAAATGAATACCTAACATGTATATAATTATACTAAAAATTGAATATTTTTATTTCGACCTTATATTTTTGATCAGGTGTCAGGCATAAAGTCAATATTACAGTAAAATGACAGTATTAAAAGATTTGCGAGGCCAAATTTAAACAGCTTAGCAGATAGAGAATGAGAGTTAGAAGATAGCACCAAGAAGACAAATTACATGAATAACATAGATATAATTAATAGAGGTAAACATGCATATTAACAAATAAAAACAGTTTTTTATATAAAACTTGTTTATAAAATAAAATATTCTGAATGTGTCCAAAAAAAATATATTATCAGGTTGGAAAATCTCAGCCCTCCCCCAATATAAGAATGGTTGGTGCTTTAGCGATTGATAATTACAAGACAAATATATTTACTAACCTTTAGATAGTCATGCACATCAATGCGTCTGATTTAAAAACAAACGAATTGTAAGTTAAACTAAAGTTGGCCCAAGGTCCAGTAGTATACTATAAAATGTACTTGCATTTCTCGTAAAAGTCGATAGTCTGATAGATCCGAGTCGGTAATACCATCAAGATGCTGTTGATAAAACATGCTACAATAAAACCATTAACAGACATATTACCTTTCATTTTCGTAAATCAAAAAAGATATCCAGATTTATTTATAAACCGATATAAAACTTATTTTCTGGTCTTATTACACCATATGTGTATAGCGTATAATGGCGGTCTTCTGTTGAAGATATTTGTGCCTTCGTCTTAAGATATAAGGTAAATATGAAGAAGATGAGTTAGGGTTATACATATGTGTCAAAACGCTTTCCACTATAGACTGCAATAAGAGGAAGCCACATGCCAAATATTATGAAGATGTGACATGAAGCTGCCCGGAAAACTGGACGGCACGATGCTTGACACAGGATGCATGACGACATCATACGATAATAAATGTCAAAGTAATTCCTAGATGTCGTTCTGCAACATAGTAAATCATAAATACTTGTCGCTTAAACGTCACCAACTGACCCAATATTAACATGACCTTTACTGATCATCGGACAACTTTGAATCATGTTATATGTTCTCACTTTGTTGACAAAACTGATAACACAAACTTTATATCCTGTTGAGTTGAACTGATGTTCTTTCATAAGTATGTAGTATCAATAATTATTACTCACAAATGACTCATAGTTAGTGGAAAAGTTGGTATTTCTGTCAAATTACTAATTTGATTGGAACAAACATAATACAAGTCCAAATCGTCTTCTTGGCAAAAGCAACCTACGACATCAGTGCATGTACTTGAAACCAGTGGAACGAACAATTGTAATGCAAACAAAATACACTGCTGCATGTTGACATCTGTCTGTTTGAAAAATGAAATGACTAAAAATCAAGCATAGCATGTAAATGACTAGATATGGTAGACTTGATCAAGACAAAAACTATTTGAAAATGTTTTTTAAAGACGGCAAAACAAAACAAAAAGATTTTTTTCCTCAAACCTATACAAAATATTCCTCAACACCTCAATAGCTTATATTTTATTCCAAGTTAAAATATGGGCATAAAACTATGATATGATTTTAATACCTTTCATTTATCCTTTTTAGAATTAAATATCTTTTAAAAATCGTCCAATATCATTTTGGAATCCAAGAGACATATTCTAAACTAAAACAGCATGCTTGGATAATTCAAGCTTAAGGATGTTCGCTACTTTAATTGAAAATAAATAGGTTTCAAATTTGATTCCTCAAATGAAAAGATAATAGTAAAAGGAATAAAATGAGCAAAAAAAATTGATAGGTTCGTGACCTCGTTTTCAAGATAATTGACGTTAAAGTTTTGGCGAGAAAAGGTTTTCTCTGCCTTTTTCATAAGTTTAGCATTAGCACTATTTAGCTGTTAAAACTCATGATAGAATAAATAGGATTTGATAAAACTTTGTCTATAACCTCTTTTTGACACATTAAAGACATTAATAACAAGAAAATAGGGGGTTCGTGGGCAAAATTTTTTACCCTATTTTGATGGTAAAATCCAGAGGATTCCGAAAAAATGACAGAAATACCAAAACAAGACCAGCGAGCATCCTTAAGGAGCCAGGAGCACATATTTCACCTGTATAGTTAGATATCTATCTGTACGAGAGCTCAACACCCTAAAAATGTTGACTTAAAAAAGAAATAAAAAATTGTTCATTAATTTAGAATAAAAAGCGATTTTAACATGTTTAAATCTATTTGCCTTAGATAATATAAGGAAAACAATTTTAAGAGTGAATGATACGATTTTCTTTAATGTCGGTTATAAATATGACCAAATTCATATTTATAACGAATAAAGGTAATAACAAAACTACCGAACTTGAATGATCAATCTCATAGTCCAGAGAAAATGACAAAAACAAATCAGTCATTCCAGAGAATTGGTGCATCGCAATGGTTCTGACTTGGTACAGGCATTTAAAACGAAATGGTGGGTTAATTAACCAACAAATTGTAATAAACACAACACAATTATATGCTTGGTGCTATTGTGGTATTCACTCATTTATGTTGTAATTCATAAAGAATTATGACTGTTGAGAGGTCTCTTTTTGCTGTAGTGGGGCAATTTAAACGTTGCATCACGGCACTAAATAATAACTTAATGCGGTCCAATACGTTTTAGTCCGAAAAAGATATGAATTTGAGGGCTTTTTTGTCTTTTTTTTTACATTTAATGTGCTTATTTTACATTTTAACAAATTAATTCTTGTCACATGTATCATATACAATGCGCAGATTTTATAGTTCTGACAGCCAATATGAACACTTGTTTTCACTTTTCAGCTCACCTGACCCGAAGGGTCATGTTACCTATTGTCATCACTAGGCGTCCGTCTTCCGTCCGTCGTCCGTCGTCCGTTAACTTTTCTTCAAAGATCTTTTTCTCTGAAACCACTCTGAAAAGGGATTGCTTTTAAACTTTGTACATTTGATCTTTAGGATGTCCTCTACCAAATTTGTGAAATTTGTGCATGTCGACCAACCAACATGGCTGCCGTTGCTAAAATAGATCGGGAGGTCAGACCATAGTCTTAAGCTTATGTCTCAAAAAGTATAAGAGATGGGGAAATCCGAAGCAACCTTCCTTCTTCAGCACCGAAAGCTCTACGAAACTCTCCATTGAGTCAAAGTTTTGGGACGAATCCTTATAGGAGTTACTTCCCCTTAATCGTCAAAATTGACAATTTTCACAGTTTTTGGACTTTATCTTGAATACCATAAGCGCTAGAAGAAAAATTAGCATTGCAAAATTGTTAAGCTTATTGAGAGCTACAAAAATGATTTCGGGGTCAAAATTGTCATATCAACCGTATAAGAGTTATCCCCCTTTAACTGTTTTTTTCTATCAATTTTAACTGACTTTTAAAAATCTTCTTCTCTGAAACCACTGAAGGGATTGCTTTTAAACTTTGTACACTTGATCTTTAGGATGTCCTCTATCAAATTTATACATGTAAAATGTGTGTACGTCAACCAACAAACATGGCCGCCGTTGCTAAATATAGATCAGGGGGGTCAGACCATGGTGTTAAGCTTATATATCAAAAAATATAAGCGATAGAGAAAATCTGAAACAACCTTCCTCTTCAGCATCAACAGCTCTACAAAACTCTTCATTGAGTCGAAGTTGTGGGACAAATCTTTATTGGAATTATTTACCCTTAATCCACAAAATTGACTATTTTCACAGTTTTTGAACTATATCTTAAAATCCATAAGAGCAAGAGGAAAAGTTAGCATTGCAAAATTGTTCACCTAATTGCGATCTACTAAAAGGATTTCAGGGTCAAAACTATCATATCAACCTTATAAGAGTTATCCCCCTTTTAACTTGTTTGGGTTTTTTTTAAATGGAAAGCTTTGTAACTTTGTATCCTTGATCTAAAGAGTGTTTTCTATCATAACATGTTTCCTTAATGTTACTTACCATGTACATGTAGACCATGCTGCACACTAGGTAAGGGCCTTTAGCAAAAGAGATCAGGAGAGCGATTCAGGCTCCTGGGAGCCTCTTGTTTATCTTTTTCGAAGATTAGCTCATATAAATTATAAAATAGCTCGCTATCAGAATGTGAATGTTTAGAATGCACAAGTACATTTTGCTTTTGTTTATCACATTACACTGAAGATTTTTGTTAAAATCGTTTATTGATAATAATTAAGAGAATTTATCATCTGACAATTTTTTTTTTCTGTTACATTTACATAAAGACACTGTACTTACCAGCAATAAAGAATTCGCATGTGAAATGTGTTTGAATAAAAGCAACAACAACACTCCCAAACTGGACACTTTGACTATCAATCCCAAGTAACATGATGCCTTTAAAAAAACTTAATAAAAATCACACATAAATAATATATGAATATAACATTTAATTGATAAAAGATATATTTTAAAAGAAAAGGTATCACATGTCAGATAGACAGTTTTTCACAATAAATCATTCAAAAAGGCCAATACCTTAGTCTTTATTTGGTTGGCCTGTACGTGAACTTTGTTAGGAGTCGTTAAACAATATGAATATTTAAAGTTGGATTCCAACTAACATGTAACACTGTATGGAAAGAGCGAAAGGGAAAAACGGTTGATTTCTGTGCCCCGATGTAGTTTATTGCTGTGCTCAAAATGAAGTCGTCTGTTTTTTCTGCCTTTTTACTTAATTATTGAATAATTACATATCCTGCATTTTCGGTGATTTCAACATTAGATAGTAACGATTTAGTTTATTCAAGTTGTACTTGCATTTGAATGTCATAAGCTATTTTGATCACAAAAATTCATCAATTTATAAATAAAACACGTTTTTTTTGGAAAAAATACATAAATAAAACACTTGCAGATGAAATTAAAGTGAACAAAAACTGTTCATCGTGTATTTAAGTATATATAGAACTCTTTTGTTGATAAATAAAGTTTAATTATGCAAAGGTTCAAGACAGATCGATGAAATAAGAGTACGTGTTAAAATTTGCACCGCGAATGTATATTTCTGTGCTGATTTTCTACATGCGAATGTATATTTCAGAGCCCGCGGAAGTTTATTTGTGTGGTTGCGAATGTTTCGTTTTGAGTTATAAATACTTGGCCATAGAAAATCAGATCAAATAATGGAAATAAACTTAAGTTCTAACTCTAAACCAGGGGACAGGTTAATGAAGCTGTCCTAAGCTGATTCCTAAACAATGTCTTATGACTTAAAATGGGATGTAGAAAAGATTATCCTTAGACGCGTGCAAGGATGTCAAACGAAACAATTTTAGGATAACCTTAAATAGGACCATCCTTATACGAATTTAAGATAATCCTGAATAGCCATATGTCATGCATTTACGCCGATGTGAAAGCGTTTCAAAAAAAAACTTGAAGTTTTTTTGTTTTACATTTTCAAATGCAAAATAGATTTAAGCATTTTTATTGCATTGCCTTTGGGTTTTTTTAGAGAATAAAAATAATGTTTTGCAATATCATTGCATTTCTTCATTCATTTTTGTTCTGCGCGTTGCACTTATCACTAATAACAAAAGTAAATACATAGGTTTGGGAAGCAAATATCCACATGAACTGTTAAATGTTAATTTCAAAAGTCTAGTACTACATATATTAGAATATCGTCAAAATGTAACTGGTAAAACGCCAATATATGGGTCACTATTGGGAAAATTCAATCAATGGCAAAAATAAGTTGCTAAATGTAGAAAGTAAAATATCAAAAATGAGAGTTGGGCCACATACAACCCTAATTAAAGGGGATAAAACTTATTTCAGACACTTTTTTAAATTTAAAGTCACAAGGATGGTCCTAGGACAACAATTTTTACAACCTTAATTACGGACCATATTTAGAACGTGCCATTTTTAGGATGCCTTCAATAACATGACTTAGGACCGAGACATGTCCAAAGACCATCCTTAGACATGTCCTAATCCCAGGACACCTTCGTTAACTCGATAATTTCCTGCTATACAGTATTCGGTTTGTTTATGATTACATTTCAAAATAACATTTCCGAACAATAAAACTAACAGTCTTATACCCAACTTCAATAGACAATAGGGGTTCCAAAACATCATCAAATAGAAGAAAATGAGATGTGGAATAAGTGTACGCGACACAACCTACATTATAAACGTATATTTTAAATATCCACAATGGAAAACAGCCAGCAGCCTTCAATGTGACCAGCGGTCGCTGCTCGCTGTTTTTCAATTGATCAATTCAAAGTCAACAACGGTTATTGAAAGTTTTTTATTCAACTGGTACAATGTTTTTTTTCCATTTAAAATTTCATCTTCTGGTCTCAAATCAAATTTTAATGTTTAAACTTGTTCATTTTCTCATCCACTCTAATTTTGATATTTATTTTTTCCTTGGGATGGTTATGGACAAAATGCAAAATTGTGTCGTTGAATATGCCAGAAAAAAAATCACAATATTCGGATTTTGATTTATCCATATTATATTTCTGAAATGGAAAAAAAATATTTCCATTAGTGCCTCTAGCCTGTATTTAAAGCACATTCATGTTATAACATCAAACAATAAAAAATAATTATAATGAAATAAATAGCACAGAAATAAACTACAACAATTTTTGCTGCACAGAAATCAACATTCGTGAACTCGGAAATAAACAACAGCATTTTTTCAACCCTTTTTATTGAGTGTTTACAAAACAACAAATCAGTTACTTATTGTAGGTGTTTTGTTAGCCTTTCATAAGATATTCCATCAAATTAAGATTAAAAACGCAAACTGCTACTTAGAAATGAGTTTTTCTATAAATTAAAGGCTTTTTTCTATTCTGATAAGTTTTATCAGAACACACAAATAAACTTTCGCTACTTTACAAACTGCTCTCAAATAAACTACAGCGTGCACAGAACTTAACAGCAGCAGGGCACACAATAAACATTCGCCTCATAAGTTAAACACAGCTGTAAAATCATTTGAGAGGACAATCTCTAATCTTCGACAGTAGAATATGTTCTAAAATATCATAAAGAATATTTACACCAACTAATTGCTTACAGATGTACCGAAGAATTATTCTATTTTCAACATTTTAATCTTTTTGTTTTTTCATTGCGATATTTCTTACATTATTTATCTATTGATTTAAAACTTGTTAAAAAACAAAAGAGTGACAAGTAAGAAACTACAAATGAACCTTTCCAACACTAGTATATCTATTTTTCTACCTAAATGACATATTTTCGTCTTCCTGATGTTTACAATCGTCTGTTTTACCCACAATACAACAATGACACAGGAGTAAACTACACCGGGGCACAGAAATCAACCGTTTTTCCCTTTCGCTCTTTCCATACAGTGTGTAAGTAATGAGATTTATGAATAAAATTACCACGTTTTAGAATTACCAACCCGTGATAAATCCCGCTATGAAATCTAAAATGTAAAGGTTTATTATTTGGACCAATACGTTTACATTTCACGCCAAACAATATGCATTTTTCAAACTTTCAGCTAATATATAATAAAATATATAATATACATTGTATAATAAAATACGTTTGCATCCTGTCTTAAATCTTCATGTAGCATTGAAACCAATTTGATTCTCATACATCATTTGTTTTACAAAAGTGGAGCACAGAAAGATCACGGGCATTCCTCTTCTCCAGTATCCAAGAGTTAACTGACTGTTCAATACTGGAGTATGATTGCTGCTGTGGATTTTTTTGCCAAATGTTTATGATAAATTAAAGGGGTGTGGATGAAGAAGAGATTTTCCTTGCACTTAGAACGACATAATGAATTTTAACCAGTTTCTTTTTACAAGGGAACTTATATTATTCTCTATTATAAATATGTGAGTTTTCTTAAGATGAAATAGAAGATTTGTCTTGAAACTCACGAATTTCTTTTCTTTTATTGCCTATGATAAAGGGAGAGGTTCTTAGAATGTATACCTACCACAAATCAAATATAATTTCCGATAATGCCCTATTTTGGTCCATCTATAGACGAAAAATAAAAAGTATTTCAAAGCCTGTTACTTATATCTTTTTTGTAGCAAAATGATTGAACTGTTATAAAAGACTACCTTTAAAAACTTTTGCACTAACATAGCTTCGAAAATCGGGTTCAAAATTGACCAATTTTAAATGATTTCGTCTTGATTTAAATAAAATTTCAAGGTAGGGCTTCAATAAATTAAGATTTTGTGCTAAAATACTTGAAGCCAGTGTTTACAATTCTATAAAAGGTTCATCATATATGGACTGAATTGTTTCCTTTATTTGTGTGCATGTTATAATTGCATTCATTTAACTTCTCTCATCTATTTTATCAGATCTGAAATATCTCAATTAATTATATTTGGTATATGTTATAAAATGTTCAACTCGAATGAGCTATAGTTTCAATAATGTTATTCAAATTGCCTGGATCGGCTTGTCTTTATAAGTTATAATTTATAATAATAAACTTTAATGGATATATTTAACTTGTTTACTTTATCTTCATAACCTACCCATTTCAACAGGTTACAGCTTACATTACCTTTTTGTCTTTTCAACATAATGCCTTGACTTTGAGTTCAGTTTCAGGCTGTTTCCTGTTTTTATTTCCTTTTCCAACTCTGAACCGTGTGACTGAAACTCAGAATAAACATAAAATGAAACAGGAAATTAAAAATGTCTAATTTATCATAAAGCCATGTGCATAAGTATTTATATCTAGAAGTTTGCATTAATATGTATCAAGGTTGTATGTTTTGTAATTATGACTGGCTTCATTGCTTTAAGTTTGATGCCTGTGTTTGTACAAAGCGTATATTTGTGACTTCAGAGGTCTTGATTTAAGTGTCTTGTTGTTTATTTACAAATAAATATAGCCAAGCTTCTTTAACAAGGCACAAAAATAACCAAGTGCTTAACGGACTGAGTACTCCTTATCAACCCTTTAACGAACAGAGGAGTGAATACTTTGAGAGATTATAATGAGCAGAGCATTCAAAGCTGACCCCTTAATGTGCTAAGTAATTTGCTTGCTGTCAAATCATAGACCGAGTGTTGTGCAACTCATCCATTAACGGACATATAATTGATTAGCCATACATACCTCCATAAAGCGATACCAATGGAACCCATGACATTTTCTAATTTATCATGTCATAGAAAATAAATTACAGAATAACATAAACAATCACATATTTATTTAGGATTTTTTGCCTTTTGTAACCCTCAAATTGGCTGGAACTTGTAAACAATGTGTTTTTTTGTTGTTTGTTTGTTTTTCTTATATATAACAGTATGAAACAGCTGGCAGTGAGCTGCCTCAAGTGTACAAAAATTGTACTTGTATGTGCCATCTTTAATGACTGTCAAGTTAAGTTTAATTTTTGAAAATGTTTTGCAAAGTTTGAATTATTATTATTTTATTTATTTTTGCAAGAAAAACAGGATTGCATTCAAAACATTACCTTGACAGATCATAATTTCTGCATGTCTGATATAACAATGAAACTGCCACATGTGCTGGACTTGCATGTTCTTGCATCGATGAGCTACATGTAAGAGAGGGGCTAACTGTTTGAAGATATCTGTTTTGTCCCATTTTGATGTTTGGACCTTGTGGAGGCAACATTCTGAAAAGACAGGACCTAACCTGTCTGTGTAAGACTGCCAAGATGAAACCATATTTGTTTGTATTCTCCTTTCCTTCAAAATGCTTTGCTGAAACTAAATCTCACAATAGTTAATAAAATATACATCATTTTTCTTTTATATATTTATAATTCTAACATGTCTAACAACCTATTTTATTTGCTATTAAATATCCTCTGTGTGTGTGTGTGTGTGTGTGTGTGTGTGTGCCATTGTTAGAATGTTGGATTGATTAGTTCTTACTTCTATGATACATGTACAAGTATAAATAAATTACAAAGATTATTTTGTAAATAAGGACTGTAACAGCTAATGTTCTTTTGTAGTATGTGACAGAATGCAACAAAATTACTATGGTATTAACATGATTAAGTTAGATCTAGGATAACTAGGATAATGGCATGACCAATGCTTTTTAATATTCCACATTTTAAGTGATTCGTGTACATAACATGGTCATGGGAATTCTCACTTGCTTCTAGCTATTGTAAAATACAGACCATTTATTCTTGTCAGCACCTGTTTAATAATAATTGTGGAAAAATAAATAAAATTTAAGAAACACTTGATATTTGAATTACCATTCGCTATTGACTTGGACGCTTGTTCGTGTTGTTATTGACAAATAGTGAAATACAGTACACACGTGAAATGTGCAGACGAAATTTCGATCTGTACATGTATTTATTCTGGGGGAAACTGTGACCGATTGGGATCCATGGGAATGAATTGTTTTTGACGATTTATGTGTTTGAGAAAAACAAATAGTCGAATCTTATTTAAGGCGATTGTAAAAAAAAAAAATTATAAAATCAAAACGCTACCAATCCAATGCAATAAAAATCAATGGGTTGTAAGCTCCATCGACAGCCTTAATGTATATTTATGTTCGACGATTGTGTTTACTGTTGCTAAAAAAGAATTCTTTCAAGATCATCTGCGTTTAAAAAGTGTGGATTAATGTGGATTAAATGATTTATACTCAACACAGACATTTGCTTCTGTCGATTTTAAGAAAGAGGTAACTTCCGGTAAAAGTAGGTTTAACTAAAAACCAGTGACGTCTAATTTCCAAAAGTATATACAGCGAGGGACAAATTCAGGCTTCCTTCAATAAAGGAATTTAATGCACATTACATTAAATTCACATATATACATCACTCTCAACAAAAATTTTGAAATCGGAATGACCGCTCATCTCAAGAAAAACGAAGAAAATGGAGAGATAATGCACATTTTGTAACTCCTGATTACAACTACAAAAATCAGAGTCTTTTTAAATTTTCAGGATGCATCGCACGCGGAACAAGCTTGAAACTTTCACAAAAGATGTGTTTTAGTAATACAAGTTTTTGAGTAAATTATGGAGCTGGTTCCGCGTGCAAGGCTATACTTCCAGGAATGATATATATATCTCTCATTTGCGTCACTTTTCCATAGGCACAATGTTAAAATCATTTTCGATGGTTCATTTCAAGCACCATTAATTAAAAGATGAAATATGCTTTCAACTACAGATGTAAGTTTTCAACAACAAAAATATTACCCTTTCAAACAAGACATTTTGTGGTAGAATTTACTGAATTTTAATTTTGACTTTTGTGATGGACTGAAAGGGTCTTATCGCAACTCATCCTTTTCAAAAGGAATCAATTTATTTTCATTATTTTACCAAAGTGGCAATGTAAAATCCATTACGAGCCGCAATTATAGAACTAATTTCCTAAAACAAATTCCAAACTATTAGACAACAGGACTAGTGTATTTTTTTTAATACTGAGCAACATTCAGCATTAAACAGTTAAAAAGAAAGTTTGCAAAACTTTTTGCAAAATTTTCTTTGACATCAGTAGTGGGCTGAAGAGGCCGTTACATGGGAATACCTATCTAACTGGCATATTGTTTATATTTTCAAACCCATAAGGGTGTTGTTTTGTCTTCCTTTACTGAATTTGACACGCTGAATGGACTATTGGCAACGCGACGGGTGTGCTATAGCAAGCAGGAACTGCTTACTCTTCCGGAGCACCTGAGTTCACTCTTGTTTCGACTGGAGTTCGCGTTGTTGATTGATATTCAGTTATTTTGTGTTTCCATGTTTTACATGTTGTCTGTTTTTGTCCCGTTCCTGTTGGTGTTTACTGGTTTTGTCTCTGCCCTTTCGGACTTTTGATATTCGGATACCCCATTGGTACCTCTGCTTCTTCCATAACATACGCCTTTATATGTTCATTTGTTTTTGCTTTTTTTCTACAAGCTTTTGCAATCAACCATAGTTTTATCATTTGATGTTTTTCATGTGTTTTTTTTTTCTTTTAGTATTTTTGGTAGTCTATGGACTAAATGATCCCTTCACTTTCACAGATGTGCACATCTGTGTTGGGGATTTTGCGTTACGGCTGGAAAACAAACTTGCAATGCAGACTGTAAATTTGGTGTCCAAATACCTTGTGCAGCCAATCCTTTCTTTTCACATGCCTTGTAGACAAAGTCAAAACTAACACGAACATTTCATGGTATGTTAACTTTACTGCGATATTTTGTTTCCTGTTCTCAACCATTGGAGATTGTCCATCCCAGTTATGATATTTTAATTTGCTACCTTTTTTCTTGTTTTTTCTAAACTTGTTGCATACAGAAAAAAAATTAAATGAGATTGGATAAATTTATAAACTGATTTGAATAATATTTATTTTTTTCAGATCATCTGATCGTCAGTAATCAATATTGCTTAAAGTATGGCTTTTTTTTTGTTGGAGAACAATTGCGATATAAAAGCTTAATATCCGTTTTACATGATTGATAAGGAAAATAAAAGAAAATGTAAAAAACTATATCTATGACCATTGCTATCGCCTAATTTGTTTTTTTTTTACCTTAATTAAAAATTCATAATAAGTTGTAACTTTGAATTTGATACCCGACGACAGTTTTTTATCTTCTTTCTTTTTTGGCTTTTTTTCTTTAAATGTTTTGCAATCTTTTTTTAAAGATGCGTCTCGGTATATGATAACATATGAATTGTCTTCTACTGGTAAGTTTGCTTTTTTCTACACAAAGAACATCAAAACACTGCAAGGCGAGTTCTATAAAGTCAAAATGGCCCTTAAATACATTAAATGAATAGAAGGTGATGGTAGTACTTGTTTCTGCCGATAGGCGTACGCCGATAGCCATTGGCTTACCGGCTGATCGTTTGATTCAGACGGATGTGATAACAGCACTTGAAAAAAAAACGATGCTATCAGCCGGTAAATTATGACAGGCTACAAGGGGGGTGGTAAAGGGGTGGTACATACACGGATGAACGACCAAATGAAAATGATAATCACGATGAACGGCCAATAAAAAAAATGATAATCACGATGAACGAAAAATAAACTAGAGAAACACGATGCACGATGAACATCCATGCACGGCTGAACGGGAAATAAAAATTGCTCAACACGATGCACGAAAAAAACCCTTTACCACCCACTACAAGCGGCACAAGTTGACGGCAAGGTGCTCTACTTACTAGGTATTCAACAATTCTGTCTCAATAGAGGAGTAATACATTTATTTAAGCAGAAATTACTGAAAAACAAGTCAGAAACTAAGTTTTTCTTTAATATTATAATTTTTAAGATGTAGGTGTCAAGCAAGATATGTGTTGAAATCGGAGCAGGTTGATAATAAATGTCCAAATACTATGTAACCTGATTAACTATAACCTCTTGTTCTCTTCATAACAACTTAAAGACAATTAAGTTCAAGTACTTATGGAAAATGATACTTCTACATAAAACTTGTGAAAGGTTTTTCTATCGGTCATATCTTGTCGTGATAATTTTTAAAACATCATACTTTTAATTGTAGAATTAGAGTTTGCTCGAGGGTGGCCACACATATATTTTGAGATTATGCTGTGCATTTTGCTTACTTTACACATTGTCATACCCCTGGCTTCAAGCTCCTGCACGCCTGTTGCTGGATGTGAATGCTACTGGTATAATCCTAGCTTGTATTACTTGTGCACCAGTACTGGGTTGACCGAATTACCAGCTTTCAGTCCACTTTTGACGTACCTGTAAGTATAAATTGTTATTTCCTAGAGAAGTAAAATGTGGGGGTCTAGGTGCAGGTGGTATTCAGAGGCGGATTTTGAGGGGCTTGAGGGGCGTGATTTAATTTTTTTGTATAAATTTGACAAAGCTGAATCAAAATTTAAGATTACATTTGTAGCAATAAAGTTCCCTCTCATATGAAACAATTGGTCTGCCCCATGTAATCACTAAAATAAAAATGACAGGTGTATTTTCAATGTTCACATAACTGCAATGTAGATTTTTCTATGTTTTATATTTCTATTTATTTTATGTATACTTTATTCATATAAATTGATCAATCTGTTTTCAATTACTTGAAATTAAATTTTCACACAGCTTTTTAGATTTTTAGAATGATCATAATACAACAAACTTACAACAACATTATTTTCAATAAGAATAACCAAATACCGTCAAATGAACATACTTATTTCGTGAGGTATTCATTTTAACTGATTTCGCGGCCAGATGAATTACTTGAAATTAAGTACCAGCAAAAAAAACAAATATGGATGAAAATAATAGAATAGTGTGCAGCTACGCAAAAAGAAGTATCCGTGAACTTGAGTGAAATTGAAAAATCGTGCAAATCGGTGCCTGCAAAAATAATGTTTCACGACTCGAGAAATAAAATCCACTAACTCAAATCTAATGTTATAAGATATCAGTTTAGGTATAATAAAGTCTTTTTTTATTTAGTGAGTTTAGCCAACAGATATTTGAGAGTATTACAGACTCAGACTTTTTAGACTATCCAGCTTTAGAATACATGCAAGTACAATTTAATTTAAAACATAAGTTCAGCTTTAACTCAGATATTGTATGTTACATCTAGCAATACGTTTGTGGTATAATTGATCTTACTCACATATTATTTGACACTTTTAAATTTTCAACAAGTTGCCATTCTTGTTGAAACAAATAATGCTTTCTTTTCGACTGTGTGTTATCCTTAAATAACACTTTAACTCGTACTTAGTACCTTAGGATGTTAATTATGCCACAATTGATAAAGATTATTATACACATGGTTTTCCAAATGAGGTGCCATATCGTTCATAGGTTTTGTTAGTTGTGTGCTTTGTATCGTTGTGATTGTCTACCGGCTTTATCGTTGTCTTTTTGGAATGATGATGTTTGATTATCCCTTGTAGACAAATTTGATTCATTTAGATACTTCAACATTAGATCTAGGCGTAAGCTTTTTTACTTTGAAAGGGCCAATAACCCAATGAGGTGGCAATTCGACATAATGGAGACTTTTGTAGAGGCTTATTAACTAAAGGTTTAAGCAACAGCTTTTCTCCATCTGCAATGATGTTTACTCTATAGGACAAAAAATAAAATAACGTTTTTTACCTTTAAAAGGCAATAACCCCTAAAAAGGGTCATAAAACAACTTTGACCCATGGAGACTTCTGTAAAGCTTACACAGTTGAAGTATTAGGAAAGCAACTGCAATTGTTTTCACTCTGTAGGGCAAAAACATGAAACAAGAGGCTCACAGGTGCCCGAATTGCTCACCTGGTCATTAAGGTCAGAAAGATTCTTCTATAAGGCATCAATTGACAATGGAATTGGAAAGAGACTTTTGTAGAGCTTAATAAGCTGGAGCAAGAAATAGTTTATCCCTATCTGCAATAAATTTCATATTTTAACATGGACAAACGGAAAAAACACATTAAAATACCATATTTTTGACCTTTAAATGGCAATAACCCCTATAAGGAGTCATCTGATATCTTCGACCCAAGAGAATTATTGTTGAAGATTTAAGCAATCTGCAGCTTTTCTCTATTTGCAATAGAAGTCATTCTACTTGAAAAAAAAAACATAAAAAAGGGTTTTTTACGGGTATAGGGTTTTATAACCCCTATTTTTTAAAAGAAGTGTTATGCATAAGATTCTTTGAAACCGAGTTTAGCTTTAATTGTTTTGCTTGGTCTATAATACTTTATGAAACTTGATTACAGGATCGGGTAAAATTACACAATGCAATGTTCCCATATTTAAAGAACTGTACTTCATTTTCAAATTTTCCGATGAAAAATTGTTCTAATATCAAAAGGTTCTTATGCACAAACGATCACCCTATTTCAAAGAAATATAAACAGAGGGTTCCATTTCAAAATGTGGTGGTGCTTTACTTTTGGTGGACTGGTTCTTTTTAAATTACAATGGATAATGAGCAGGTTAATTGATGGTTATTTAAGTGAAACGGTATCCTAGGCTTGAGAATTTTAAAGTGGATACCAAAAATCAAAGGAACGTTACTCTAGTAGATCATTTGAGCGTTTAGTTATTAGATTATCTTTTAAGTAAAAAAGCTTTTCAGTGATCAAAATGCAAAATGTCTCAATATGTCTGAAGCAATATCTCAGATATTGTATGGATCATTTTCCATGCCTTTATATGCATATATATTCTATAGTACTCGTTAACAATATTCAGAGATAAGATCATAATCGAAGTTTAAAAAAACATAGAATTTCTAAATATTGTTTGTCCAAGACTATTTAATATATTTTGGGAAGGTAATGAATAAACTAAACATAAATAAAAATTACAACGAAGTTCCAGACAATCAATTTTGCTACGCCTGATGCGCGTTTCGTCTATAAAAGACCAGAGCCGCCGTACCCAAAATTTTGGAAAAGCCAAACACTATATCAATATAATGATAAATTTTCATTTCATTGAAGAGAATTGCAATACAACAGGATTACATCAATTTCCGCAAATGCATTTCAGCAAAACCCACTTATCACGGATATGTAAGTATTATTTATTCGACTTCATTTCATAATGCATTATACACATTTCAATTTTGGCAAGGTATATAAAATCAGTCTTAAAAAAACAACATCAAACGATCTACACATTCAATAGAAAATATATTAATAAGTTCTAAATATGTGCATAAGTTACGGTGTTATTCGGTCTAACAGGAGTTTACAGTTCTTCCAGTCTCAAGTATTATAATTGGATTACAATCAAATAGAAAACAAATGAGACGTGGAATAGATGTACACAACACAGCTCACATAACATGCGGCAAATTAGAAAAACCACAATGGACACAATGGACAACTGAAGTAGCCTTCAAAGAGGCCAGTATGCGCTGCTCGCTGTTCAGTGGCCCATATACTTTGCCTTGTTTCCTATTTACTGAAATTTTTTGTACTAAATATTTTATCAAATAAAAAAAAATATGATTTTTTTCAGACGCCTTGGTTTTAATCAGATATATTCTTTACCTGGTGGAATATTTAAATACAATACTGAACTCAGTATCTTGTAAGTAAGATATATCATAGCCAATTCGACAAAAAATGTCATTTCTTGGAATACTTTAAATGTTTCATATTTCATTAAGTGCTGAATGTTGAACATTAAATTTATTTGAAAATATATTTTTTACCTTAAAAACATGAAAATTTATCATTCCTCTTCGAGTTTTTTGGAGAAAAAATCCTACATATTTAGCCCACCAATGTAGAAGAAAACTGATAATCATACGTTTGAAACATAAAAAAAAACTATCTAAAAATCACCACTTTAGAGAAGTTGTATGAACATTTCGAAGACATTTGTCAGTATTCCAAACGGGGTCAAAAACATATCATATCGTGTCCTTTAATTAAAAAAAAGTGTTAGTCATATTGTTATTATAGGGAAAATAATATAAAAACAAACACTTCCCGGGCATTAAAAAGAAATGATCAAGAAAGGACATTCCATCCCTGTATTGGATTCTTAAATTACATAAAACTCCATATAAACAGCGTTTCATTGCCAAAAAATGTCTTCAAGTATATAAGCATTTGAATGGATTGAAGGTCTACCTTTAAATTTTATTTAAATCAAAATGAAATTTTCATTAAAAATGGGTGAACAATATTTTCTAACTTGTGTGTGTGTGCAAAAATATTAAAGAGTATTCTTTTATAACAGTATAATCATTTTACTACAAAATTAGGTTTAAAGGACCAGGTTTGGAAATACTTTTTATTTTTCGCCTCAATATGGGTTTAAAAAGGGCCTTATGCAACCCATTCTTGTATAAAGCAAACAGTTTTGTTATATTTTGACACTATTTGATCAGTTGTAATGCATTGAAATGAAAGAGATTTTAAAATTCAACATTTTGAATTCATAACTAATCGATGATTAAAGATATAACTGCTATAGCTTTGGTTTGTTCTATACAAAAATATATTAACAAACATATATTCTTGTATTGAACTCATACTTAAGCGATAATTGTATAAAAGATACTGAATATAAAATATATATAATTATGTACATGTAACATACACATATACATTTCACAACCAAAAACTATAACAAAAGCAATTGAATTTTGCTACACCTGGTGCTCCTTTCGTCATTTCAAAATACACAAGAAGCACTCGAAAAACGATATAACATCATAAATGCTTGAATTGGAAATATAATTTGTAGACATTTGAATAGAAATAGGATTGCAACTTTACCAAGTGGTATTTTCAACACCAACGTAAAGCTAGCACAGCTGTAAGTACATGCTTAATGCTATTTTAAACAGTTCATTGTTTTGGGTGTAAGTTCTTTCTGATTGGGTAGAGTTTATATTATGTATTCCATAGAATGATTATATTTGCAAAATATCTCACTCGAGTTTGACTATTATAGCTAATTACTGCAAAAGCTAAGTTTTTCTGGAAAAAAACCTGAAAATTTTTTACACATGGTTTTTTATACACACAATTGTTACATGTATGCAATTTTGACATAAAAGGAAAAAGACAAACACCAAACTTTATAAGTATACTAAGCCATTGATTAAAAAGATTACGCCATTTTAAACAGCAAGTACAAACCCACCTTACTTTTTTAACAGGTTCCATCTAAACGGACATTTCACCCTTCTATTGTATTTTTATGTAATTCTTACATGATTAAATGATTAATGGCATACAGGAAATAATCCAATTATTACATTTTAGGGAGCGAGCATGTCGTTTTTATGGGTTGAGGGGCTGTGAAAGAAAGGAAGCATCATGAAAAAACTATCCGTCACACCCCCATAAAAATCCGATGGTCGCTCTCTTACAATATTTATACCATAAAATGATAAATCTTTCTTTCAGATATTTACATGACAACCTTCTAATTACACTATCGCACGATGTGTTTCAATTCAACACACGCTTAGGAAGCTTGTACGTACATAGTATTTTATGTTATATTTATTATCCTTGATTGTGCACATTGCGAAAAAATATAAAATATATAAAATATATATTTTCAGTTGACCTACTCGAGTTAACCCCGCTAGATTAAAGGATGGGTTGCGATAAGGCCCTATTTTGGCCCATCTATAGACGAAAAATAAAAAGTTTTTCAAAGCCTGTTACTTCATATCTTATTTTGTGGCAAAATGATTGTACTGTTGTAAAAGACTACCTTCAAATACTTTTGCACGTACACAGCTTCAAAAATCGCGTTCAAAATTGACAAATTTTGAATGAAAAATTCGTCTTGATTTTAAGAAAATTTCAAGGTAGGGCTTTAAAAAATTAAAACTTTGTGCTTATATACTTGAAGCCAGTGTTTACAATTCTATAAAAGGTTCATCATATATATTTATTACTTTGAACTACAATTTTGAAATCAAAATGACCGCTGATCTCATGGAAAACGAAGAAAATTGAGAGATTTCGCACATTTTTTTACTACTGATTAAAACTTCAAAAATTATAGTCTTTTTAAATTTTCAGTATGCCTTGCACGCGGAACCAGCTTGAAACTTTTACAAACGATGTGTTTTAGTTATATAAGTTTTTGAATAAAATATGGAGCTGGTTCCGCGTGCAAGGCTATACTTCCGGGAAGGCTATAAATCTCCCATTTGCGCCACTTTCCCATAGGCACAATGTTAAAATCATTTGCGGAGGTTCATTTCAAGCACCATTTACTAAAAGATGAAATAAGATTTTCAACTACAGACGTTCGTTTTCAAAAAATAGACATATTAACCTTTCCAACGAGACATTTTGTGATAGAATTTACTTAATTTTATTTTTGACTTCTGCAGTGGGCTGAAAAGGGGTCTTATCGCAACCCATCCTTTCTATTGATAGCTAGTAAGTGTACTTTTTGTCAATAGAACGGTGTACTCTAGCATAGAGTTGCATTTTATAACAATCAGATTAGATTAAAAAATACAGATCATCATTTTCTATAGTAACTTCATGTAAATTCAACATAATGAATGTATTTCTTTTTAAATCCAGTAACATTGTTGCATGTAAACTCTACTCATGACGGCATGTACTCTATCAACCTTTTTTTCTAGAGTTCAACTCGATTAGAGGTTGAAGGTCATTCGGGTTTACCCGAGTACGAAACCTAGTCGTTTAGGCTGTTTTCAGTTGACCTACTCGAGTAAACCCTAGTAGAGTAATTTTCTATTATAAGCTCGGTAGGATCATGCGCACTTGATTTTTCAACTGAACAAATTATTGTAGTGTCATGGTTTAGGCACCGACCATTTGGGGTTTTTTTTTTTTGGGGGGGGGGGGGGCTGGGATTTTAAAAAAATATATATTCTTCCTCTGATATATGGACAAACAAATATTCTAACCAGCTTATAGGGCGAAAAAAATAATCTGGCCCTCATTTTGCGCATAAGAAAAAAGTGATTTTCTGAACAAAATCTTCTAGCATTGAGTGTATGGGAAAAATACAAACGCAGTGGTCGAAAAAAAATTCCCGGCTAACGGTGAAAATCCCAGCCCCTCCCCTCCCCCAGAAAATCAAATGGTCGGTGCTTTTGTCGTGTACTTTTACTCAATAAAACGGGGTACTCTAGTATAGTGTTGACTCCAGCTAAAACTTAAAGACTTTTAAATAAAAAAAAATAATAAAACATAATTTTTAATGCATCTTTATGTAAATTTAACATTAGATATGCATTAATTTAAAAATCCAGTGACATTGTCGCCGGTATAAGGGGTTAAAGGACAGTTGGGTTTACCCGAGTCCTTACTCTAGTCGTTTATTTGTAACTCGAGTAAACTCTAGTCAGCTAGATAAGGTCAACTGAAAACAGCCTTATTTGTATCTCGAGTAATCTCTAGTAAACTAGAGTAGGTCAATTGAAAACAGCCAATAACACTGTACAATTTAATTGATAGTGACGCATTAAAGACATAGAACCTATCAATTTCGCAATTTTTACATTGGATAAAAAGTACATAATATATTAAAAATATATCTAAAACTTATCTTTACCAACATAAAAACTCAAATTTGTGCAGCTTTCTATAAAATAATCTTATTTTAATTATTCGCGTTGATTAAGTATTGTCCATCATATATATTTACTTTTTGTAAAATGGGTACTGTTAAACTGAGAAACGAAATGTAACCAAACGAGACGAAGATAAAACGAAATTCGGTAAATTAAGAAAACGACTGTAGTCAGGTAAAATCGATTCAGTTTTCTTTTTTACCAGTTTTGCTCGATTTTGTTTTTTTTTTCTTTGCAGATTTCGGTTGCTTATTTTACTGTTTACGTTTCCTTCTTTACCGATATCGTTTTTGATCCGCTCCGTTTCGTTCGGTTACTTTTCGTGTCTCAGTTTACAGGCACCCGCAAGTGTTTACATTCTTTAATTAGTTTGTCCTCTTTTTTGACATTGCGTTTTTTTCTTCAGTTTTCCCTCGAAAAGAATACTTTCTGGTATGTTTTTTGAAAATGTAATAGTTTCTTCAAAGGTTTTACACTGTATTCTTCAAATAGTGTGAATTTCATTATTTTTTTTTAAATTGCGAAATTGATAGGTTCTATGTCTTTAAAATGACATCTACCATGCAGTGTTATGTAGTGAGTGAGTTGGTGATTTATGCACGTGTAACGCTATTGATATAGGTTATTGCAGTGTTATATATGTTATGTGATGTAACCCAAACAAGGACAAATTAATTTAATATTTTCATTTCCATTTCATTATTACATGTCAAACTTAAACGTGAATTTAGTGAAAGTAGCAATATTCAACGTATATGTTAACCTTTTCAATTTATGGGAAGAGACGACATCGATTTTAAAGCTAATTGCGGTGACTTATAGTTACATGTACTTTGCGTAGCGAATTGTGATCATAATTTAGAATACAAATACCAATAGCGTATAAAACAGTTAATTTGGTTTAGCTGTATATGCACATTTCAAGAAGAAACCTCTCATCAGCAGCATTTGAATTTATACATTCAAAGGTCAAATACCAAACGTATTGAGCGAAAAGTACTTAAAACCAAACTGTTCGAATAAGGAAGCCATATCCGACACCGAGGATATCGATTATGTGCGGTACAAGAAAAGAAACCTGGTGTTTTAAATCATTTTAAATTATTTAAGTCAAAAATTTCAATTACAAAAGTGTTAAAATGTAGTAAATTCGTGTCAGACAAGTCTGATGATCAGGCGTGTTGTTACCCTCAGGGACCTATGGTCCCCCATGAGCAAAAATGCAATTTCAAGTCGTAACGATAGTGAACACAAACGCTCCGGAAGGGTAAGCACTTCTTGCAAAACACCCGTCGCTTTGATAACTATAGAAGATAATGAGATGTGGAATATTCAGATGTCAATTCAGGGTGTCAAAGCAGAGCAACATATAACCTTTATCAAACCAACATTTGTATTCATTTGAGAAATAAAAATCCCATATTTATCTATGAGCACATAATCATAGACGATAAAGTGATATGGAATAAGTGTAATCGACACAACCAACATAAAGAAACTGCAAAATGAGAAAATAACAATGGAAAACAGCCAGCAGTCTTCAACATGACTAAAATTACAATACATTGATTTTAAAACCAAAATTATCAACCAAAGACCCATTTTGACATAGAACAATTAACTAAAAGATGACAGGGGCAAAAAAGCTTTGACAAAGATTCCTGGTTTAGGACAGGCACATATAAAATGTGGTTGGGTTAAACTAGTTTTTCTGGTCCAACCCTTATACAAAGAACAAAAATAAACCACTCTAAAAATGATATTGATAACAGCTTAATTCAACAAAAGCGAAATTGAGAAAAAAACATTATACGAATACAACAAAACTTAGAAGAGAACACTCGCAGTTACTGACAGCTAGATACAAAGCATTTATCGACTGAGTTAAAAAATAATAATGACAAGAGTGTAATAATATCAAAAATGTCTGACATAAAATATTTCAAGGATGTTCGCTACAATAATTATAAATAAATAGGTTTCAAATTTTATGCCTATACTGGGAGGACAACAGGTTAATAAATGAGGGAAAAAATTGATAGGTTCGTGACCTCGTTTTCAAGATAATTGACATTAAAGATTTTGCGGGAAAAGGTTTTCTCTGACTTTAACATAGGTTTAGCATTAGCACTATTCAGCTCTTAATACACATGACAGATTAAAAAGGATTCGATTTGTAAAAAAAATACGCAGTTTCTGGGCAAACAAATTTAGACTTATCATGTTAAAAGAAAAAAAGGGGGTTCGTAGGCAAAAAAAATAGCCTAAACCAGAGGATGCCGAAAAGATAACAGAAATCAAAAAAAAAAACACCAGCAAGCATCCTCAAGTAAAGGCAACCAACAATTGCTTTCATGTTACTACTTTTTTCCCCAGTAACATCATTTTATTTTTATGTTTTGATTATTATAGGACAATGGATAGGAATCATTTTGACTATCTGAATGTGTCTTTTCCTAGTGGTGTATATGCGTAAGTAAAATAAGGTTTCTATGTAGAATTTAGTCGACACTTGCACATTGCATTATATCTATTCAATCTTTAAGGTTAGGGCAAAACTATAATGTTTTGATATGATTCAAATAAACAAAATACATGATAATACAATGATTTTCCTTCCTCATATAATTCTTTAATTGTATACAAAATACAAGCCTATGTGAACTTGTAAAAATAGAACAAAAAAACTTTATTTTATTATAATTTATAGATATTGTTTAATAACCATCTAATTATTATATTTGCATTATCTTATACACACAATGATATTGACATAAATAAGAATCAGTGATAATTTCAAAAACACATTTCAATCTGTTGCCGATATATATAAATTTGAAATGGAATATAAAAGAAAATTCACAGTTTGTTCCAACTTTGATACAAATGGCTAACATTTGATACAGGACTGATTCATTCATATTACTGGAATATTGTTTATAATGACCAAATTCTTATGAGATTTGACATACTTCTCCAATGTTCGTCACAGAATAATATTAAAGAGTTAGACTAAAATCATTATCACAATTAACACTAGAGTTTTTATCTAAATCAGAAATTACCATATTTTGGCATATTGAAGATTAAAAATGGCATTTCTTTAAGAATACAACAGATATCTGATTTTTTTTTAAGAAATGTGTTTTTCATAAACTTCTTATATTTTTTTCATGTGAATAATTCAATTTTTAAACAATGCTGTATTAAATAAGAAAGTAGTGTTTTCTGCTAGTCCACTTCAATCGGAATACCATTCGGCTAATTCCGCCATCTTACACCCAAGGTCATTTTTACCTAAGGCGGAAATTGCCGACTGGAGTTCCGATTGAGTCCACTTTTGATCATACTAACAGGAAGAAGTGACCTCTCATCAGCAGTACTGAACCAAAACATTTTGAATAATGTAATGCACGTGTAATGATACTTTGTAAATTCAAATGACAACAAAGTTCCGGACATTAAATTTTGCTACGCCTGACGCGCGTTTCGTCTATTCAAGACTCATCAGAGGCGCTCTACAAAAATATTGAAAAAAACAAAAACATATGATTATGAAGAGCATAGATCAATGAAACCAAACATACCGAACTGGGGAACCAAATTGAAACTAAGATGGTCAACCTATGTCTGGGATAGGAAGAACCTTAGGTTTAGACAATTTTGAAATTTAAACGGATAATTTTAAGCTTTGATGTGTTCTCCAACACAAAAGTGTTGGTGCCGGAGCGGGCTAACCGCGGGGAATTAAAACTCCACCAGCAGTTCTAACCTTCACGGGTGTTAGAAATTCAAATGACAACAAAGTTTCAGACATTAAATTTTGCTACGCCTGACGCGCGTTTCGTCTATGCAAGACTCATCAGAGGCGCTTTACCAAAAATATTGAAAAAACCAAAAACATATGATTATGAAGAGCATAGATCAATGAAACCAAAAATACCGAAATGGGGAACCAAATTCAAACTAAGATGGTCAAACTATGTCTGGGGTACATGTATTAAGCCATATTTGTTGATTTTGTGTCAGGCAGGTTTGATGACAGTATGAAATTACATCAATTTGGAAGAGGCAAAGAGGCACCAATGGGGCATTTGAGTGTCAAAAGTCCGAAAGGGCAACGACGAAACCGGTAAACACAAACAAGAACAGCACGAAGAAACACAAAACACAAAATCAAACGAATGAAATCAACAACGCGAACTCAAGTCGTAACATTAGTGAACTCGGGTGCTCCGGATGAGTAAGCTGTTCCTGCCTGCTATAGCAGAGTTTGAGTAATATACTGTAAATGGAGCTTTCCTTTGTAAGCTAACATGCACTTATGGATAAAGGGTTAATGGTGTTACCTGCCTGTTCAGTCATGTTATTTTGATTCTGACAAAAAGAGATTCCTTTTTTATTGTTTAACAGTAAATGTGATGAGTGTTTTGATTGTGAGTGCCTTAACAAAGACATACTGGACTGGGTAGAAAACAGAATACCGCCAGGTGCCACGTTCTTTTCTTCTTGCATGGGAACTAAATTTGATTTTGAAAACCAAGATGCAACACCTACGGATATCAAACGACAACAGTTTGAACTTTGTTCTGGTAAGGAAATATGTAAATGTGTATACTTTTCTCATACTACATTATAATCAGTAAAGCTGTGATTATTAATCAATTTAGGAAAGACAATTAATATGCTAGTCTCATGATATATTTTTGTGATTTTTTTCAACGGATGCAAATACTTGAACAACTATATTTTACTGTTTTAACTAAAAATTTGAATATTTTAAAATGAATCATGTTAATAGATAATTATGTGTTAAAGAAAACTACCATGATTTGACCGTCATTTGATCACAATTGATGGGTATAGTTCAAAAAGGTCATAACATGAAATATGCAAATTTATTTGTATGTGTTACCAAAATACATAATTACTGGACATAACTGTCATGACTGTTAGTGTCATAGCAAAATCAGACAGTAAAGGAAACTGTAGAAGACACTGAATTTTGACTTTCCAATGTTTTTATTCAAACGTTGCTGATAAGAGGTTACTCCTTGAAATATCGATAACCAAATTAACCGTTTTTATACCCGTTTTGGTATAATTGTAATATACCTGTTCCAGACCGTATGCGTATTCAGACCGTACGCGTACGGTCTGACATGCATTTTCTAGGTCAATATTCAATAAAATATAATGCATTAATTTTATTATATTTTATTTTTTGTACACAATATTTAAAATCAATTTAATGTTGTGAAATAGACACGGTAGGTCCCGTGTCCGGCGACAGGATTGTTTTTTCAAGAGGGATTTACAATTGTCCTGGTTTTTGCAAGAGAATAATCAATAAAAATGTAAACTTTGGTGACATTTAGCGATTTTTAACTGAAAGCAAAGACAAAATGCCACCAACGGGTAGGCATATTTTAGTATTATCATATTGTATAACAACACCGACAATTCCTATAAAAAATGTGATTCCTAAATGAAATTGTGGGCTGTTTTTTTTTTAATTTTTACCTTTTTGCATTTTTCACCCCTTAAAAGACAAATATATTGAACGAGATTGCTAACCATTATAAATGAACATCAATGTTATATTATGGCATCCTGAACATTGATGCCAAAAAGTTGCGTCTTACATATTTTTAAATTAAGATGAAATACATGTCCAGGCTTTTTCAAGAGGCGTCCAGGTTTTTGCAAGAGAGGTCCAGGTTTTTTCATACTTTAGATAGACAAGATGTGCGTGTTGTTTACCTCTTAAATCATATTTTAAAAGACAATGTATGTTGTTAAAAAAATAAGAATACGGTACTATCATTTCAAGGGTTTTGGACAAGAATATGTCAGTTAAAGTCAAGAATTCAACCTTATATAGCCTATATAAACAGGCGGGCACATATAATTGACGTCTACAACCAGAACTCATTAATCTATTGTCTAAGCATAACTACCAACTGTTATAAATTGAAAATAGCCTCCTTCAATAATTGGCTGGAAACAAAATGTTTGTGTTGTGACAAGCAGAAATTTCTTACAGTTCCTGGGCTACCTTCTTTTAACTTGACTTGTAGTTGTTTCTTGGATGTGTTTGTTTGTATCATAGAGTCGTCTTTTTTCATGTCTGCTGTTTTATCCAGGATTATATAAGACTAGAATGCCCTTTCAGTACGTCTTAATTTTTACACATATGTATTTATTGTATATATTATAGTTTCAAAAAAACTTCATAAGAGTATGCTCCCGTACGGGACCCGGAAGGCGAATAGGTTAGCAGCAGCGCTAAGCTTGTCGGTAAAAGTCCACCAAAGAGCGCTCACAAACCTGTCATCTTTCCAGGCCGCTTAGCCCACAAAGCGACTTGGATGTGTGCCACAGGTGGTTGAATGGGGCAGCCCTGTCATAATAAATGTCGGTTCATTCAGGCTATACTAATGCGGAAACTTGACCGTAAACCATATTGGACCAACGTGCGTGGAGAGTTCCAATGTTCATGCACGTAAAATATCCCATTGTGCACCGCCACAGGATAAATTTTCCGCACCTACCCACCTCTTCCCCTTTCCAGTGATCTTCAAAATTTACAGATCCTTTGTTTCCCACTCCAACCCGCTTCTCTCTCTCAGTGAGTATGGGTTCAAACAGGATTCAGCATTGTATTTTCGCCAGATAAAGGATGGTAATGTGAAACTGGGTAAGAGTTGATTATATCCCACACAGGTAGATGTTTCATCTAGTATGACCTCATTTCGGGTAAGGGTTCTTCATTGTCAGTCACCATATGGAAGGGTTCCAAATTGTGTGAAATTTTGAGGAAGGATTTCGTCACTTTCTGGATGCATTGACCTATGGTGAGTTAATGGTACATTGACCTATCTTGTGAGTTGGCTCGTTTTACTTCTGGTTTGTGGTCGTGCATGGGTCCTTCGAATGACATACATGGGTCTGTGTCCTGGATGGGCCTACATAATTCATTTTGGTGTTCCAATTAGCTCTTGTCCTGCTGAATATGACTGAAATACTGTCGACTAAACATAAAACAAACATAAAAGTATGAGATTCAAATGCTATTTAAGTTTCTGTGACTTTACATACATATGTATACGTTAAAGGGTTTCAATATCTCATATTCCCTAATGTTTTTATCAAATATCCCGTATCCCAAATAGAGGTTTTTTTCTTATCCCATATCCCTGTAAATAGAGTAGATTTAAATATTCTATATCCCAGTTTATTTTGCCTCAAATTATCCCGTATCACAGGAATAAATATGTAAATATCCCATATTCCAAAACACCCAATAACAGAACGCACCAGTGGAATATGCTCTTTTTGTATTTATTTGTTTCTGACATACATGTAGATTTTATAGTTTCAAAGACTTGAAAAGGCACAAAAACAAGATTGCAACTTACCTTTCAAAATTTTGCCCACCGTAACAATCGCTCTTTTTGAAACCGGTAATTTATTAAAGCACATCAAGAAAGTCACAAATGTACAAATATACCATAAAACTAATTTTGTCAAAATACTAATTTAGTCTTCAAAGATAATGCATTTGGGCAGCCTACTTATGCTTTAAAGTTAGTAACAAACTTGATATTTTGCATGTAATGTGTTTAAATGTATGTTTATTGAGTAGGAGGGATATTGGTTTCCATTTAAGTCGTATAGTTTCCACAAAACCCAGTGCCTCTCTTTAGTCAAATTTTTCAAAAACCAGGACACCTCACGAAAAAACCGGACAAGTTGTTGTGCCTCTCGAAAAAACCTGATCAATTTTAATAAATCATTAACTGATGCTTCTTTACGGACATTTTTGGAAGAAAAGTAATAATTCGAACATTTTGAATACTTTTATTCCTCTGTTTTGTTTTGTTTCACTTACAATTGAGAATTTAAGCATTTTTAGCTCACCTGGACCGAAGGTCCAGGTGAGCTATTACCATCACTTGGCGTCCGTCGTCGTCGTCTGTTAACAATTTTTCAAAAATCTTCTCCTCTGAAACTACCAAACAGAATTTAATGAAACTTGGTATGAATGATCCTTAGGGTGTCCTGCACAAAACTTGTGTTTTGATTTTTGATCCGTTAAAAAACATGGCCGCCGTTACTAAAAATAGACTAGGGGGGTCGGACTACTGTTTTTGGCTTATAAATCAAAAAGTATAAGAGATAGAGGAAATCTGAGGCCACGGTACTGATTCAGCATCAAAAGCTCTACAAAAGTCTCCATTTGGTCAAAGTTGTCAGATGACCCCTTATAGGGGTTACGGCCCCTTGAAGGTGAAAAATAGCATTTTTTTCATTTTTTTGGCCTACAGAATGAAAACTATTGCATATAGAGATTAGCTGTTGCTTGCTTAAATGTTCAGCTCATTTAACTCTACAAAAGTCTCCATAGGGTCGAAGTTGTCAGATGACCCCTTACAGGGGTTACGGCCCCTTAAAGGTGAAAAATAGCCATTTTTCATGTTTTTGGCCTACAGAATGAAAACTATTGCACATAGAGATTAGCTGTTGCTTACTTAAATGTTCAGCTCATTTAGCTCTACAAAATTCTCCATAGGGTCAAAGTTGTCAGATGACCCCTTATAGGAGTTACGGTCTCTGAAAAATAGCGATTTTTCATGTTTTTGTCCTACAGAATGAAAACTATTGCAGATAGAGATTAGCTGTTGCTTGCTTTAATGTTCAGCTCATTTAGCTCTACAAAATTTTCCATAGGGTCGAAGTTGTCAGATGACTCCTTATAGGGGTTACGGCCCCTGAAAAATAGCGATTTTTCATGTTTTTGGCCTACAAAATGAAAACTATTGCAGATAGAGATTAGCTGTTGCTTGATTAAATGTTCAGCTCATTTAGCTTTACAAAATTCTCCATAGGGTCGAAGTTGTCAGATGACCCCTTATAGGGATTACGGCCCCTGAAAAATAGGGATTTTTCATGTTTTTGTCCTACAAAATGAAAACTATTGCAGATAAAGATTAGCTGTTGCTTGCTTAAATGTTCAGCTCATTTAGCTCTACAAAATTCTCCATAGGGTCGAAGTTGTCAGATGATCCCTTATAGGAGTTACGGCCCCTGAAAAATAAAGATTTTTCATGTTTTTGGCCTACAGAATGAAAACTATTGCAGATAGAAGATTAGCTGTTGCTTGCTTAAATGTTCAGCTCATTTAGCTCTACAAAATTTTCCATAGGGTCAAAGTTGTCAGATGACTCCTTATAGGGGTTATGGCCCCTTATAGGTGAAAAATGGTGTTTTTGGCCTATATAATGAAAACTATTGCAGGTAGAGAAAAGCTGTTGCTTGCTTAAATGTTCAGCTCATTTAGCTCTACAAAAGTATAAGGTCAACATCAAGACCAGGTGAGCGATTCAGGCTCCTGGGAGCCTCTTGTTTTGTAAACGGACAGGCAAAAAAACCTGGACCTCTCTCGAAAAAACTGGACAATGCCTCTCGAAAAAACAATCCTGTCGCCGGACACGGGACCTACCGTGATAGAAGTGAGTACTTATACACGTCAGTTGTAACAACTAAAACTTTCATTGAAATTTGGGAGGAAAAGTTTGAAGAATATAATTATATATATAGGAACTTTAGTCGACAGACCTTCCAATCATTTGTTTACCCGTGGAGAAGACAAAGAGACGGGCTAGGGGAGGTTGATTCAGCAAAGATTTCGGCAATATGTTTAAGCAATTCGTCCATCAGTTTCCCCACATATTTACCTACTTTTTAGCAAAAAAAAAGTACCATAGAGCTCTTATTTTTTATATTATGTGCAGCCGATTTTACTTTCTACAGATATAAGTTATATGTATTGGCGTCATCCTCAAACTTTACTTTACTGAATATAATTTTATAATGATTTTTTAATCATTATCACGAAGTTTGACATTTTTGTGGACCCTATATACCGGTGAAATCCAACAACAAAGCAGAGAATAAAAACTCATAAAATCTACCAAATGAATATTAAACATCATATTTTCCAATTCCCTCACCTACCGCCTTTCTAAATTTTAGCTATTTACAAATTCTGACTTTTGTTTTTTTTTGTCTTATTATTTTAAGTTTGCTTTCCTCTTTTCGTTTTTTTTAGTTTCCCTATTTTTTCCGTAGGAATCTGGGAGTTGGTAATTACACTTTTTAGGTTGAAAAAAATATTATTTCCTTATATTATATGAATAAATGCAAATTTAGAGAAATACCCATATGGTCTGAATACTTGTATAGTCCAGCTCGTTTAAGACCTTACGAGTATACTTGCACGGTCGTCGGACCGTACGCGTACGGTCGGACCATATAGGTATACTCGTACGGTCCGGACCGTACGCGTACGGTCTGAATACCTGTACGGTCTGGAACATACCTACACCAAGCAAATGTGTACCAAGGGGGTAATCAAAAATATTTAATCCAAAACAGACAAGGACAAAATCGATAAACATAAAAACACAACAATGAAACAAACAACAAAACAAACAAAAACACGCTAAAAACCAAACCGTAATCAGCAATGTAAACTCAAGTCGAAAACAAGAGTCCAGTTCATGCTTGCTATAACTAACCCATCACGCTGCCAACGATCGACTTAGTGTGGGTCAATTCCGGTAAAGGGCGACAATGCTCAACCTCTATGTCAAAATATACCAATTCAACTTGTGGATGATATCATTTTAGATGACGGTTACATGCGAACAACATCTTTTTCTGACTGCAGTTGTAATTTTCCAACCCCCAAAATAAATGAGACAGCAAATCAAACATTTCAAAGCACATCTACAAACCAACCTACTGTATTGTCGACTTACCTTTCATTACTTGGTTCAACTGAATCGACAAAAACTCTTTCGGAACAAACGACAACTGGACAGCTCATGACAACTCTCTTGGGCCAGACGACAGTTGAACATCGCATGCCAACACCTTTAGACCATATCACAACTTATCCAAGCATGTCAACACTTTTGGGCCAAACGAAAACTGAACAGCTTATGTCAACGGACCGAACGACAACTGAACAGCGCATGTCAATACTTTTTGACCGGACGACCACTGAACAAAACTTTCCAATAAATTCAGAGCAGACAACAACAGGTTTGTGCAATACAAAATTTATGTCATTTATTAATAAAATAGCCAAAAATATAAACAAAATATTGTCAATGATCTATCAAAAAGTTATCACAGTGTTATTCCTATCTTTAATTAGGGTAAAACAAATATGAGAAAGGGACCCAATCAAAAAGGTTTTTAATGTACAAAATGAAAACTGCAATGTCAGACTATTCGAAATCTTTGTGGACATATCCTAAAGCAAGGTTGACCAGAGGTCCCCGAGGGTTATCACAAGCCTGGTTGTCAGACTTATCTGACACGTATTCTTATATGTATTGTCATTGAAATGTTCGATTGTTAAAGTTGAAATTGTTTAAACCCCCAGATTTCTTTCCTCGTACTGCTCACAGTCAAAATCCTCGGTGCTGGATTTTGCTTCCCTGTTCGAACATTTTCGCTTTGAGTACTTTTCATTCAATATTTTGGTTTATGACCTTCCAATGTTTTGATTCAAATGCTGCAGATGAGAGGTTACTTGAAATATAGATATACAGCATAACAAACGAACCGTTTTATATCTGTTTTGATATGTGTATCATAGCTCTAGACTCTTTTTGTCCATCTTGCCAGAGAGTAAGCTTTTTGTTGCACAACGACAGTTGCACATTGATAACACTTACAACACGTGCCAAACCTGAATTAAGGCAAAATGCTGCTCACGTATAAAAGTAAACTGAGATCCGCAGGTCAAAATAAATACCCTCACGCTTACCCCTACACCCTAAAAATATTAAAAAGAGAGTATGTATTATGTGGAATATATATATATCGATTCAGTGTTAGAAGGAGTTGTCGATGGGAGATAATCCCAAAGACGTAACGGAAGAAAGGGCGGATGCACATTCCTATTTCTAAAGTGTACATGTCTGCTGTCTACAGCAAAAGAATAAAATAAATAACAAGGAATTCACATGTCTCCTCTCAACAGCAAATGAATGTAAGAAATGCAGCAAAAGAATATAAGAAATAACAAGAAATTCTTTAGTTTATTTAGGACTTTTTCTTTAGATTGGCGACTAATTGTGTTATTAGCACTGGGTGTTCCATTAGGAGTGTTGGCATTATGCTCCAGTACTGCAATGGCCATACTTGCTGCGAAAAGACAATATGAAATGGTAAAGTATTAATTGATTTCTTTTTAGGTAAAATTTCTACTGCATTACCTTGTTGCCTCTCGATTCTGAGATAAATTGTGTTGTCAAGCTATGACTTACATGTAACTTTTAAATCAATTAATATTGATGATTAAAAATTGTACTATCACGATTATGCTAAATAAAAGAATGGCTTGCAATAGTGCCCTATTTCAGTCGATCAAAAGGCGGCAAATAACAAATTTCGCAAAACCTGTTACTTTATGTCTGGTTTTGTTGCAAACCTTTTATATTTTCATAAACCAATAGCTTTTTGTAATTCTGCAAAAAATCAAGATGGGAAATCATCTTCAAAATGAGTTTTCATGTAACTTGTGTCTTGATTCTGAGAAATTTTCAAGGAAGACCTTTGTAAAGAAACTTTTGTGCTTTATTACTAAAAGACAGAGTTTGGACAAGTCTTATGAAAGTTCTTTTTATTTGTACATTACTTTCACAACAAATGGGATTTTTGAAAATGTGTTTATTTTTGGGAAAAATATTAAGGACTGTGAGGTCTAAAATTATTGCTTTTTTCTTTTTTCATAATGTCTTGTAGTCGAAACCAGCTTGAACCTTTTCCAAAATAGTTATGTGTCATAGCGATATAAGTTTTTGCACAATTATGAAACTGCTACATTTACTTCTGGAAAGGAAGTGTGTCACTCTTTTTGTCATTTTCTTTCTAATAGGCAAATGTCAAAAACATTAGTGGTTGTTCAATTCGAGGATCATTTTTGTTTTAAAAATATAGACATGTTCTGCAGACGTTAATTTTCAAAAATGCAAACATCCAACTTTCAAACAAAACATTTTGTGACACATTCTACCTTATTTTATTGGTGACTTTATTGGTGGGCTGGAAAGAGGTCCCATCCTTTAAAAGGGACAACATAAGACCTTTATGTGCCAAGATAAATACAAATTGATATGATCACACAAAAACATGAAATATTGTGTATACAACACCAATGTAAATAAAACATCATTTTTAAGTGTAGACAAGTTATTTTCCCCCAAATGGATGTAAGCATTTTCCTGTTCAGTTAGCTTTAATTATTTATCAAAACCTTTTATATTTATTCATAAAGAAAAATAGAAAAGTTGAAGATAGCACAACCAGTAGTCGGAAACCAGAAGATGCCATTATCAGAGCTATGAAAACGTTGCAACGGGTCCCAGCCGAACAAGAACATCATGCGTTTAATGTTCCTCCAAAAGTACATGCTCTAGTATAGACTGTTGGATAAAAATCTGGTTGTTGAAGGAAAGCTAAAGTTTTTTAAAACGCCCCAAAAGGAATTTTCAACGAACGCAATCATACTTTGCTTTATGTGTAAATTAGAGAGCTAAATATTTAGAAAAACGTTGAGAGTTTTGGCGCTGACCAGAAACAATTTCTTAATGTGAACATTTTAAATAAAATCAAATTGGAGATTCCATATACATGTAATAAACGCTGACCAAGCAGATTATAGTGACCTAGAAAGTGGGGTGCTATTACTTTTTTGTAATTTAACCTTTTATTTGTGATATAATATTAGCACGATAGAATTGGGATTAGACTTTTGAATTTCCTGTGGGTGTGAGCTATTTAAATCGCTCCGGCACCAGAGCTTTCATGTTGTAGTTTGAAGACCCCATCGACTTTTGAAAGTTTGATGTTAACAATATGTTTCATATAACACTGGGCTGTCGAGAACTGTTGCAATATAGAAGCTGTGTTCCGGTCATGACAATAGGATTTAGTTTGATTAAATTGAGTTTTCCTGATTTTATCAATGGTTAACATGTGTAATTTTGTCTTTTCCAAACATAATTATTTCATGTAGTTTGATAGAATCAAACGTTTCCCTCAGTGTTTGATAGACTGATTTGAAATTTTACTATTTTTATGTCTTGATATGAAGTGTGTTCTTCCTATATTTTGTTGCACTACCATGATGAAATAAAAGTTTTATGCCTTATTTAATTTGTTGAGGAAGGTTTTTGAACCGTATAGAACGCAGTCCGGCCTTATGAGCCACATTGAATTGTTTCTTAACATAATTTTATTGCCAAACATTTCTTTAAGATATGCTAGTATTGCAAATTGTTTGATTTTCAAAAACCATGTTCTTTCATTAAAAGTCAAAAGTCATTAGAATTCCAACTTTAAAATTTCTGGTCTCATAATGGCTACTGTTGAAACAGTTTTTATGGTTATTTTACCCTAAATTGATTATATCCGTAAGGTTAATGTGAAATTTAAATATTTCGTGTATTTACTTTTCTCTCATTTATTTTTCCTTTTAGAAATCTAATTATGTATCAATTGTCAGTTTTACTTTTAATTACATCGTTTTAACGTTAACGGTCTGAAAAATATATTTCTATTTACTTAAGTATATAGCAATAAATCACAATTAGATCGAATTCTTTTAACACCCCTTTTAATAACAGGTAATTCTTACTAAGACTCGGTTAAAAGCTATGGAATGGAATTGTTTATGAATAACAATTTGATATCAGTCTGAAAATGACAAAACAGTCGGGCGCCAATGTTTTAATATATTATTGGAAAATCTTTCCACAGAGGAACTTTTAAGCACCTTAATTCGAAAGGTTGCACATCATCGATGCACATGACACTATTTAGTATTAATTTCATCAAGATTGGCATGTCTATCTGTGTTCTTGTTTAATTCCATGTGTTTCGATGACCTGCTTGAAACTCATCTGTCAAAAGATTTTTACCTTATCGCCCGAATGTTTTGTTATTGTCCGACTTTTTTAATGATTTTTTTAATACTTGTTACTTTGCGTCTAATTTTAGATTCAGTCTGATTTTCGACTGTAAAGTAAGAGATTTCTGGTTTTCTTAATAGAAAATAAAGAGATGTGGAATAAGTGTACGCGACACAGCCCACAATTAAACGGCAATTTAGAAAAACCACAATGGACAACCGCCAGCAGCCTTCAACGAGGCCATTTGGCACTGCTCACGGTTCTGCAAATTGGCCCATGGTCTAAATAAGATGCCTATAATTCAAATCCAGCCCTGAAATAGTCACAGATAGACCCCCTTCTTAAACAAGGAACAGAAAACATCAAAAAGACAAGTACAAACGAAAGCTTTGTCAAAGATTCCTGGCTTAAGACTCTTTTTGCTTTCCTTTTTAAACATTTTAGATTGGAATGCTTTTCATTAAATACTTTTGATTTAGACCTTCCAGTGTATTTTAAATATTCAAATGCTGCTGATGAGAAGTTATTCCTTTAAACATAACAAAATAGTTTGTATTTCCAACAACAAGAAGTCATTTAAAGGCCAAGACAACAGATCGAATTCAAACCATATACATCGAAAACAAAATTAATGTAACAAATAAAGATAATAACAAACCTGCTGAATTGCTATCAATTTCAAATATTCAAAAAGAAAAAAAAAACAAGTGCCGTGTGGGGCCCGGGTTGGCGAATAGGGCCGCAGCAGAGCCTAGCTTGTAAGAGCCGACTGATGGCCTTGGGATTTTGACATCGGAATAGTGCCCAGCCCACAAGCGACCTAGTGTTTACCACCCTGAGCGGCTGAATAGGGTGGACCCCTTCCGATGGGTTGTCAGGTCTATAATACGGAAAGTCTGACCGCTGACCATAGTTGCCGGGCTAACGAGTATTGAGAGTGCCACGCTTAATACATTGGCCAGCCTTGTGACTTGGTTAATTATCTTTCTAGTTTGTGGTTGTACATTTGCCATTTTTGTATGTCAAACTTGAGTTACTGTGTTATCAGTGTTTTGTCCTTTGTGGGTCTACACAATTCAATTTGCTGTTTCAAGATGACTGAAATACTGTCAACTGGACATTAAACAAACAACAAACAAACAAACAAAACAAGGCAAACACATATCGGAGATATAGACGATCACAAAGCTTGGTCCTGACTTGGTACAATTAATTTAAAACAAACCCTCCTAGTTTTTTTAAAACCTATATTGACTTTTTTTCTGACTCATTTCTTTCAACTATTTTTCAAATCAAAGTTGTTTCTTCTCTCTTTGTATACATGTATTCTGAAATTCAAACAGAGATAATGTTGAATTTAACTATTAAGCTAACTCTTTTTGAAAATATAAATATAGATACAACCTTATTTCTTTAGCATGTGAAGACTAAGTCTGTTAACAAATGTAATAAAACATCAATTTATTGTACTTGCAATTGAAGTTTATTTGGCTCTTTCCGAATATTTTTTTTTCTGATTAAATTGGTATATGCCGTATATTCCGTTCCAATTTTCAGGTTAGGTTTTTACCCTATGTCATTTCCTTTGGTGTCATTTCTGAAATTAATCGCAAGAACTGATTAGAAAAGATAAATTGAATCTGGTATACCCTATTGCCCCGACGCATTGTCCGACCATTGTAATTTTGTATATAGTTTTCTTTATTGTAAAGTTAATAGATTTTAAGCTTTGATTTGTGTATTTACATAGTTTGATAACGGACACAATTCTATCAAGTTTTACCGAGCAACATTTATAAGATCTTAACGAATAAACGTCAGAACAAAAATCCAGTCGCGTTTTATTTGAACATTTAATCCGTTTTCGCGTAATTCTTTTCTGTAACGGATATGTTTTATTTAGTTAAAATGTTGATTTAATGTGCTCTACCCGATTTTTGCAGTTTTGGTTAATCTACTTCTGTGAAAAACAAGTAGATTTATCAAGCAAACCTCTATTGTTTTATCTGCGTTGTGACATCATTTGTTTTGCTTTTGATATAAATAAGGGAACATTTTTACAAATTTCAAGTTCATGATTTTGATATTAGATCATGTTTTCTTTGGATGTTTTCAATTTTTCTAAGTCGCATGTGAATTTTACACGTATGGAATATAGACAGATAGCACTATAATATATGGAATGAACACGCAATTTTTTAGAAAGTCAATAGTACATGAAACAGAACAAAATGGGCGATTTACGAATACCACATATTGATGATCCGGGCGACTACAAAAAGGCGACTTCGTATGACTGTGTTGATTTCAAAGTTCGCGTTGGAACATCCCTTGTAAGGTCGGAACTCGAAAGCCAAGCCGTACTGATTCAAAAAGAGTTCCAGGAAGATGAAAAGCAAGCTGCATATCGAAGTCAACAATCGAGCAAAGACATATCAAGGAGGACAACTCCTTCAAGTTCCCGAAGGGGTTCCATCGAAATCGGGAACGGCCAGGGAGATGTTGGACAAGTCTTCGGTAGCAATAGGAAATTGGTACGGTTCTCAAGACGACGTAAAGACTACGGGAATCTGTTAAAACGATTAAATACCAGACCGGAAATTGTGTATGAAAGACCAATGAATCGTGAAGAAGTAAGTTTTATACTAGTACTTTTTTTTCTTCTTTAAGGTGTACATGTAAACGATATTTTTCAAAGGCATTTGTTTCGTAGAAAAACTTAAAAACTTTTCTATTTCATTTTAACAGAAATAGTTTGTTTTTAATGAATTTTCATTGAACGAAAGCATATCGATTTAGGCAATGTAATGCATTTTAGAAAAGTAACATTTTTATGAACAAACTTCAAAGGGATGGCTGCTAAATACAACACTCCAATGTGTGTTGAAGTGTGGAAGTACTCGGCACTAACCCTGACACATTTTTCAACTTTTGCGCTTTGCATTATTTTAGGCATTAGAAAGATTCAGAAAGGTTGCTAAAACTATACAGTTACTTTGTCGGATTCTGATAGCACTGAAAAGGTTTGTACATTTGCTTTACATAAAAAAACACTTTTAGCTAGCATCATCAGAGCACAATATCTGGTCTTATAAGATTCTTGAGGGTTGAACAAAAATTGGTTTAAGGTAGAGCGTGGCACTTGGGTCCCAAATTAATTTGTCAATAGAATTTCTTCAAAATTGGCATAAATGTCCAAAATCATGTACTCTTTTACAATTTGATTCAAAATTCATGGGTTTCTTCCCTACTTTTCGAGTTATATCAAGTTAAAGTATCAATATTTTACTATGAATTATAGGAAAAGCCATAAAAACACACAAAAATGATCCAATACTTTTTTCCTGTCAATAGATTTCCTTCATTTTTTTATATTTTATAGTTCATGCACCAATTCAGCATCTTAAATCAATTTAAAGTGGGGTTTCTTCCCTTGAATTTACGTACTAGCAAAGATAGGACAAAAAAAAGATGATTTTTCATGATTTTGCCAAATTACCTCCCTTGACCATACTTTAGCTAAGAATTTATACTACTTTTAGAATACAAATTTGAATCATTTTGATGAAATGTGCCTAAACTATGTATAAAGATTCTAAAAACACAAAAATCTCAAAATATTTTTCAAATTTCATTTTATTTTGGGCAAGTCACATGACCACTGTCCTTCTCCACCTTAAGTCAGACCTTCAAGCGAGTTTTGACTAATCCGGTTGAGAGAATAAAAACAGATGTGACAATGATTAGGAGATCGATGCATTTTAAAAAAAATACACATAAAAAATATGTGTTTGATAAAGTGGATTTTTGTTATCAATGTAATATACATAATATAAGTTTATTTGCATAAAGACCATAGTAGGCCAGGCAATACATATGATAATACATAACATGAACATATTCACATAGAAGTACATACAAATATAAAGAAGACATAAAAGAAAATGAATTAATATAATATGCATGCACTTGACCAGTATAGACCTCATTTTCGCAATTCTAAGGATTGCTTTATAAAGTCAATAATAATGGACAAAACATCCATATCATAGTTTAGAATAAGTACAAGTTTATTAAAAGAGTCAAGCTGGTTAAAGTTTGTATATTTATTAGATATTTTGTTTAAAAAACTATTACGTATACTGTTATTTATTTGGCAGTCAAAAAAGAAGTGTGCCTCGTCATCCAAGACATTGCATATTTTACAAAGTCTCTGATCACGAGGGATGTTTTTGTATCTCCCAACCTCAACAGCCAAGTTATGATCACTAATCCGAAATTTAGTAAGAGTTTTTCGACTATTGAAATTGGGGATTTTCAAATAATCTGCCATATTTATATTTAGCTTTAATTTGCTATATAGATATAACTTAGAGCTATTATCAAATTTTACAATTTTGTTCATGAAAACTTCTTCATATTTACCATTGATAATTCTTTTACTGCTGTTTTTAACTTTAACTTTTATAACTTTATAAAGTTTATCAGGAAACTCTAAATCTTCTTTATCTATTTGAAATTGATTCAAAATAGAGGTAGCAAAACTATACCAAGTATATATACCCTCATTGCTAAGGGGTTTGTTAACAACAAGAGCTTCTTTAACCAATGGATTAATACCCTGAGAGTTAATTCTGGAATAAAAAGTATTCACTTGTGTTTTAATAAATGATTCTAGAGGCAACCTTCCTAGCTCTGCTTTTGAAGCAATGTTACTAGCTGTTCTTCGTACACCTAGCACACTTTTACAAAATTTATTATGTATTTTTTCAAATGGAAACTTGTCAGCTAAAGACAAGATATCCACATCTCTGCCACTCACTGAGGACCTTTGTATAGCTTTAAAGACAGTAAAATATTCATCCATAAACCAGACCTCACTGTTATATAATAAAATTGGTCTAATTAAAGTGTCAAAGAGTTTACAAGATAAATTTACAGGTATATGCTTAAAATTTGACATATACTTCTTGAGAGAAAAAAACGCTTTCAATCCCTTTTTTGATAATTCCTGTGAGGACCTTTTAATTTTTCCTTTACAGTCAATAATATTTCCAAGGAAATTAAATTCTTTAACTTCCAGTAACAATTGGTTTTTATAGTAAAAATTATTGCAGATTTGGTTGCCTCCTTGAAAAATCATAATTTTAGTTTTATTTATATTAACACTTAATTGCCATTTATAACAATATTCTTCAATCTTTTTTAATGCAGATTGGAGCCCATTTGCAGACTCTGGTAAAAGAATTAGATCATCTGCAACTCAATGTGTTTATATTTGTTCTATCTAGACAGACAGGGTCACATGATGCATCAAATATTGAATGAAGATCATTAATAAAACAATTAAATAATGTAGGGCTCAAGCTGTCCCCTTGTTTAACACCTCTTTTTATTTCAAAGAAATCTGAATGACTATTGTCAGTCTTCTACATACCGCATATTTTCTTTTAGTTATGTTCAGAAGCCAGACACCAGTGAATGGTCTTTTATGGAGATGTACCTACACGTACAGGACAGCTTCAAACATCTTCTGACATTCAACAAAAATAGCTATGGAAAAGTAGAACCTGTAAGAATCAAATATCTAGAGACAGTATATTCTGATGACCAATTTAGGGTTCCATCTCTCAGGTGCTGTTCGAGTCCCGCTTGTAATTAAAAAAAAAACGGACTTCCTCACTTAAGCTTGTATGCAATTGTTATTAAATTTGTCAGTCACCTGCCCAAGGTCAGTGATTTCCTCACGGTACTCCGGTTTCCTCCCAGTTCAAACTGACCCCCTATGACCCAGTCCCGTAAAATAGGGCTTTAAACTGACCCGGATCGCGAGTTCCAAAATAGCCACCATTTTACCCCGATTTTACTGGAAAACTTGTACCTACTCTCTGATGACTGAAACGGGGAAGCATGATCCTTTCTCTCCAATCCGATGGAAATGTTTGTTTTTATATTTCTTCAACCATTACAAATTGAAGAACAAGACTTTCTATTCAATTTTCTTTCAATTTTTCTTGAAATAAATCGATAAACATGTTGCTTCCATTGCTCCCAATGTTCTGATGTCAGATCTTACCTCAATTGACCTTTGACATTTTGACATTCTAATATCCGGCATGTTCCGGAATGGATGAACTCGCGATTGGTCTATACGCAGAGTAGTGTTGCAATAGAAAAAGAAAGTGCATTTAGATCTGCAAGGCATTAAAATACATCATTTGTATAACATATACCCAAAATGCAAAGAAAACCTTGACCGACTGGTCTGTTATATAAAATGCTTATTTTGTAGATGAAAGAAAAATTGAAGGTCTTGCTTTCAAAAACGAAACAAAACAGGACAAAGAAAGATGTACAAATAGTAAGTTGATCTCAATAGTTCGTAAAAATATCGAAACTTACCTTCATTGTGTCAAAATGTCCGGTACGAAGAATGCACTAGTACTATTTGTAAAAGTGGTTTCAGAAATACGTCTAAATGTCTGATAAAATTGAATGGCTCGGTTTTACCAAAATATTATTTTGCATAATTTTTAAAAAAAAAATAGTATAAAGACTGCTTTTTTACGGTTCTGATAATTTTCAAATACCTTGAGAATCACAAATTCAGAACTATATAAAAAATAAGGATAATTTAAATTTATTGTGTTTTAACTATAAAGTGCCACTTTCTGCTCACTTTAGATAATGGGGTTAATGAGAGATAATCTATCATTCCAAGACTATCCTGTCCATATACAAATAAAGCTGGCGAGATGTATGGAATATCAAAGGTAAAAATGTGACTTGAAAATACACTTCATATTCTAGTACATACATGTATGTATACCTGTATCTAGAATTCATCTGTGTTATTTTGTTTTCTATTTTGGCCTTTTGGCAACTCTCCAATGCCGTTTTGCTGAAGTTGAGAAAAGCGAAGCTAAACTAATGTCATTGAATGACTACTTTCAGTCGGAAAGCATAAGCTTATTGCAAAGGAATTTGAGCTATCAGGGCGCTTATATTACCCCCCTCGAAATATATAACAACGGGTCTTTTGATTCGATGAAGCTGTAAATATATATAGCTGAATACTAGTATGTCTATTAGATATTAGAATTACAAATTTTCAGTTTTCTGTTTGCAGCTATGAAGCAAGGCGGGTCATTCTCAAACAAGACCACCCACCTTTGGCATTCTATATCATGTTATCGGGTGCAGCTATTGTGAATGCAAGGGATGTCAACCCCAAAACTGGCAAAACTTTTGTCAAAACTGTAGGTCAACTTGTAGCTGGGGATACTTTTGGTGTAGGTATAAATATTAAAACTCAAGAAGCAACTGTATAAACACAGTGTATAACCGGACAGTAAGCGATCACGGAAGTTGGTCACTGTCCGGTGGTAAAATCCTAGTTGATTTAATAAAAATGTATGATTTTGCCATGAATGTAAGCCCTTATTCAGCCGAAACTAAATTTTAAGAAAAATTGAAGCGTACAATTAGTTTACATTGTTACTTATCACTATTTAAATTATCAATATATAATGTAGATCATTTTAATTTTCGAAAAAAGTGGTTTAATCATTGATATTTTTGACAATGGAAACTCATTGCAGTGAAAGAAACAACAAATTATTAGTGAACCACTTACATTGAAATAGTGCATTGCATCTCCATTTAAAGCTGTTTAAATAGGAAATCCTTTGGTGTCAAATTATTTCACGAAAATGGTTTGGATTGTTTATAATAATCGGATTTGTAAGAGCACTGCTCACTCCGTCTCTGTCCGACTAATTGCCACTGTACACAATCATTAATTGTTAGAAAGTTATATCTATCTGTCCGATTAATTGTTGGGTTGAATGTAGCAATAACAAGACAAATATCCTTACAGCCCCGGTATACAGCTAGAGCAAAATGATTTTTAAAAAAAACTGGAACAAATATAAAAGGTAGCAGCTTATCCAAACAAAGTATTGCAATAAAATTGCATGAAGATTGAGATTTACTACAAAAGAACTATTTTTGTAATTTCTCTTAAGTTAAAGCAACTTATCGAATATAAACATGTGATCATTCATCTAAGCTTTGAATTTGTATAAAGTAATTGGAATTTTTGGAAAAATAAAGAAGGAATATGTCCATAGGACACGGATGCCCCCGCTAGGCCCCAAACAGGAAGTTGATGACTGGCAGACCTGAAAGTTGCTTAGAACATAAAGTTTGTGATACTGAAACATCCTACTAAGTTTCAAATCATTCTGCGAAAAGCTTGACAGAAATTTTTAAAGTCATGTGCACATATTTTCACACCAGCCTAAGTCCAAAACAAGAAGTAGATGTCTTACAGGTCTCAAAATCGCTGAGGAGGTACAGTTTGTCATATTAAACCATCCTACCAAGTTTCAAATCATTCTCATGTACGATTCCTGAGAAAAGCTTGACGAAAATTTCACATTTGCCTAAGTCCCAAACAGGAAGTAGATGTCGGTCAGGTATGAAAATCACTTAGGACTTACAGTTTGTCATACTGAACCATCCTACCAAGTTTCAAATCATTCTCATGTACGGTTCTTGAGAAAAGCTTGACGGAAATTCGTACGGACGGACGTACGGACATGAGTAAAACTTAATGCCCCCGACATGTCGTCGCGGGGGCATAAAAAGGATTATACATGTTGGTAAAATTTCAGATTTGGAAAGTTGGCCTTTCTCTTAAAATCTAGCTGACTTTTCAATCTTTGCAAATGAAAATATTTATCTAAGGTTTTATATACATGTATATGCCGAATTTTCGTTACAAATAGTTCTGATCGACAATCTGTTACTACAGAATGAAACTTTAACAAGACCAATCGATGTCTGGCCCTGCGTCGCACTGAAAATGTTGAACCCTGTACGTTCTAGGCCAAATATGGACAGTCAATATTTTTTTTACACTGCATCCTACGGTGGACTTACAAAGTATTTTTGTCACATGCCACCCATTATCAAAATAATAAGACAAAAAATAGTTTCTATTTTCCCCCTTTTGTCCCCTTTATTGCTTAAAAGAAAAGGTGAGTCAAGAAAAAAAATGTATCCTCCATTTTATATCCCATATATGACAAAAATTAACGTGTAAAAAAAATCTAAATCGGAACATAGATAAAAAGCTGCATTTTTGCCCCTTTTGGGCCCCTCGTTCCTAAACAAACAAGAAAATGACACCCAAAATCAGCCGCACCCTTCCTTTTATTGTAAGTATTAAACATTACTGTAAAGTTTCATAGCATTTGATGTACGTACTAAAAGTTAATTTGGAAACAAATAAAATAGTCGCTTTTATGGCCCTTTTTGCCTTTATTTCTAAACGAAAAAAGAGGGGACACCCAAAATCAACCATGCCTTTTCTTTTATAGTTAGTAACATTACTGTAAAGTTTCATAGCATTTGGTCAACCAGAACAAAAGTTATGGTGGAAACATATAAAAAAGTAGCTTTTTTACTGCCTTTATGGCCCCTAATTTCTAAACGAAAAAGATGGGACACCCAAAATCAGCCCCACCCTTCCTTTTACAGTAAGAAACATTACTGTAAAGTTTCATAGCATATGGGCAATAAGAACAATAGTAATTGTGGAAACAAATTAAAAAATCACTTTTTGGCCCTTTTTTGGCCCCTAATTTCTCAACGAAATTATAGAATGACCCCAAAAGGTGAGGTGCACATTTTCAATATATCTGTAATCACTGTGTTGCAATTTCAAAAAAATATCTAGCGTTTCGTTTTTGAGATTCAGATTACACAAGACAGGCACCCCATAGCGCGACGGACGGACGGACGGACGGAGTGACCCGACTACTAGACTTGCTTTCGCCTTCGGCGACGCAGGTAAAATTGCTCAAACCAGATGAACTTCAGGTGGCCACACCACTTCAAGTGTGCTGCTCCATGCAAATATATACTAGTATTTGGCTGAAATCTAAGAGGAATTTAGATTTAGTCAGCACTGATTGATTAACATGGGCATTGCAATATTCATCTATCTAAGTCTTTTAATATTGAGATATGAAGGCATCCACCTAAAACCTAGTGTATACGACCTAAGCATGAACTTAACATGAATCCAAGGACAAAGTCAAATGGTGAAGGTGTTCTCTTTACAGACACATACCGAATTACACAACGCGGTCAGTTTTAATGGTTTTGGAATGGAGTAGACTAACGCATGCTAGGTCGATATCGTAAGAGCCTAGAACATTGCTGGATTGGCTTCCCTGTTCGAACGTTTTAAAGTTAAAAGTACTTTACTTCCAATATTTATGGTTTGTCTATCTTTTAATTTGTTTATTTAAACATTGCTGGCGAGCGATTACTCGTTAAACTATGCATATTTACAGCGTTGCCAAATTTCCGGCTTACTAGTATATGCCACTGCTTTGATATTTTTCTTGTTATTAGACGTTTAGAACACAACACATCTATGAGTTATCCGTTTCATGAGTTTAAAGCTTCATGCGTTTAAAGTTTAAAATTGTCTTAACTCTAAAGTTCCCCCTATCCCAAACATAGTTTAATCTTTAAAAAATCATATTTTTGGTAACACTCTTCGTATTGTGTTTGGAATTTTTTAAATTTTTTGGTAGAGCTCTGTTACAACGCGTCACAGAACTCCCCTGCTGAGTCTTGAATAGACGAAACGCGCGTAAGACATAGGAAAATGTAGTGTCTGGAACTTTGTTGTATTTTTTATTTTTAATGGACTATGTGAATACAATAGAAAATAATGAGATGTGGAATAAGTGTACGCGACACAACCCACAATTTAACGGCAATTTACAAAACCCACAATGGACAACCGCCAGCAGCCTTCAACGAGGCCATTTGGCACTGCTTGCGGTTCTGTAATTGGTCCATGGTCTAAACAAAATGCATATAATTCAAATCCAGCCCTGAAATAGTCACAGATAGACCCCCTTCTTAAACAAGGAACAGAAAACATCAAAAATACAAGTTCAAACGAAAGCTTTGTCAAAGATTCCTGGCTTAGGACAGGCACATGTAATATGTGGCGGGGTTAAACTAGTTTTTTGGGCACAACCTCCCCCCTATCAATATTCCAAGACAAAACACAAAAACTTAACACAATAAAAATCAAATCGATCAAAATCCAATTCCACTAGAGAGAACATAAGACAAAAAACAAGAACAAACAAAAGGACGGTAAAGGAACTCTCTATCGAACACTCACTGTTACTGACAGCTAGCTGAGAATCATCAATCGGCTGATGTAAAAAAATCAACTAACTAGCAATGATTAACGCATATTAAGGCAGTCCAATAAATTTACGGTGTACGATTTTTAATTGAAGAAAACAGGAAATAAATACTGTCATCTGATTTCCAGCATTAACCATAGCCAGCATAGTTCCGTTTATAAGGGAGTTTATAGATTCGAGGCTGTTAATAAACCTTTCGTGATAATCTGCAATCACAGTCGCTAAGGCTTACTAAATTTCTTAAACCAACTTAAATCATTGTTCAGCTTTTTATTATTATGATTATTTATATGAAAAATGGATTTACAAACAGTTGGCAGCTCCATTGCGTCCATGATCTAGATCTAAATTGTTTGCACATCTTAACGGGACTTTTACTGTTTTGAGCACGTTGTTCGTTAATGAATACAAGTTAATGAACATTGAATGACTCAAATATCTCAGTACACTGGCTGTCCAATGTGATAAGAAATTTTTTTTCATAAGATTCCAGTCAATGGAAAGCTCCTTATGAACCATTTTGACATTTGCATTAATAAGTCATACACAATGCAAGTGACATGCAAAAAGTAGGCCCAGGGTTTTAAATGTACTCATATCTGTTAATCGCCCTTTCTTTTATCATCTTGTTGAATGGATTTCCATTTTGTTATGAACACTGCTTCATTTATTTTTTTCGAATCCAACAGTAGAGACTATTTTGAGCTCCCACATTTATTCTGTACAATAAATTAATAAACCAAACACACAACGAAATAGATTATCATAAAAATATGAAAATATATTCATAAGCCTTTGAATGAGCACCTGTAGAATATAAAAAAGGAATGGGGAATACGTCATGTAATTTGAAATTATAACTTTTTTATTCAAACCCTGAGGATTCAAAACAGGCAATTAATCGGACACCCACAAAAAAATAAACGACCAATTAATCGGACAGTAAACGATTATGCCAAAACTACAAAACTTTATGTTTTAAACAAAATTGTTTATTCTATCTTAACTATCATTGTCAATGTAGAGAGTCTATCAACTGCCCTTTGAGATAATAATAAAAATATTAATCAAATCATTGCAGTTTGTGTGTAAATTCCAAATATGTGCTAAGCGGTGAAGGAAAAAATGTTCAAACACTGATGATCAATTGAAATTTTTTAACATTTTGAATTGTCAAGAATACAAAAAGAAACGTTAAAAAGTTCCATAAATGAGCAAGGTATAAATTCAACTTACCTTTGTTCCTTATCGATTTTATAGAGTGTTCATACACACTAAAAACCACAAAAAATTTGGAGAAAAATAACAATCATACAACTAGGATTTATCCACCGGACAGTGATCAACTTCCGTGATCGCGTACTGTCCGGTTATACACTGTGATAAACTTAGTTTTATGTGGCAAATGTATGTTAAAACTAGCACGTCGTGTACATGTACACTGATATTATATTTTGTCGGAATATTTACAAAAAGTACAGATAGTGTATCTTGTGTGTGCACTAATAACTTGGCTGTTTTCATTCCACATAAATTATTATTATCTTCAATTTGAAATTATTTGGTACTTACTTACATTTTTAATAATATGTGTTTCCCGCTCTTCGTGCAGAGTGGACGTGTTTATTTGGCTCTCCAAATTTTATGTGTTAAAATGATTTGGACTCGAAATTGTGAATTTATTTTCTTTTAAATTGATGGATTTTAACAAAGGATCATGCATATTTGCAATTATTTTGGTTTTAATTTTGTTTTATGGACGTCTACACTCTCGATGATGGAAAACTTAGGACTGTTGGTCGACTTCCATACTGGTTCGCATTGAATACTATGGAATGTCGGACAGACCTCTCATTTACATGATGTCTGTGGGTTTTGGTTGTCCCCCTGACAGTTCGGTGGTTTCTTTCGGAGATCTTTTAACACAGATTTCCCGCTTTCCTCCACCATTCTTGAATTCGACAACGGGGATGTATCGGGCAGGATGTTGGTGAGGATAGATGAGTTGTCCTAAACAGTTCCCGCTCTTTATCTTGACATTTTAATATATCTCTTGGTGTAACAATGCGATTCTGGTGGTTTGTATATAGCCCCTTCAGTAACGGGTGAGCAACGGGAAAAGTAAACGGGAGGGAGGATGGGTCCTGCTGCCAGTATTCCATTTCTCCTCTTGGTTTTACGCGTCAGGTAAGGGAGCTAGGTTAGACACACAGAAATCCGTACCGATGCACTGGGGTCAGCGTTACGGAATGCTAGAACACATCCTTCCCGTCTTTTGGTGGCGGGTTGTTTTACGTCACGTCGTGACGGTTGTCCTAAAAAGGATGTAAAGATAGCATACAGATACAGATAAACAAGTAATTAAAAAAAGTCCTTTTTCGGGGAAAAAGCGGAGAACTCCAAATCAAAACAGTTAGAAAACTTTTTAAGAATGATTTGAAGAAGACTAAAGTTTTCATAATCTTTTTTTTTAAATATAACTTTTACATGTAGCTTGAAAAATTTTCGTTTTAGGAAATAGCCCTTTTAGAAGGATGTCCACGAACTGCTTCTGTTGTATGTAAATCCTGTTGTGAATTTCTCGTTGTACAAAAACACGTAAGAAGATTTTTAAAATTAGTGGCATAAAAACTAGAGAAATAGTTTTGAATTTTTGCAATTGTCTTCTCTTTCAATGTGTTGGCAAAAGTTACTGTCTAGAATTTTGTTGTATGAAGTTAGTTTGTATATAGCTTTATTACCAAGCAGTGCGAATTTGGCTCCATCAGAAAGACTAACATGAATGGATGATGAAATAAGATGGGAATTAAAAGGCTAAAAGGTATGAGTTTGGAGGTTCATATGAAAATAAGGGGATAGGCAAGGTCGGGCAATTTTAGGCTAATGCAAGGTTTTGACTGTTCTTGCTCAAACCAAACCTGTAGCAGGGTTTAAAGGTGCTATAAACGTTGAATTTTCATCAAACGGTGAAGTAACACTATACGACTCGAGATTTGTTATTTAGACCCGATAATCCCGACATGCAAGAGGGTTATCAAATTCAAGCAATTGGTGTACACATCTCAGTCGCTCTGTGAGCAAATCAGCCTTACCCCAAGTGATGATGCTGGGCTGTCTTTAGTGGAATGATCAATATATACGCAAAATTACCCACTTTGAGTTTAAGCCGCCACAAACACTGTAACAGCAACGAGAAATTGAATCCCATCTTTTTCAGAAGGTTATATATATAATATTATTTATTTCTGCACAGGACTTTGATGAAGTTATAAAGGCACCTTTAATGAAAGAAAGAGAAGAACATATCAGGTTTTGTAGGTAGGTTTTAAGATTTTAGAAATTTTGTGAATTGTAACGCGTTTTGTGTACTCTTCCAAATAGAGTCAGGCAGGGGGTTTTCAATATTAGATTTGGGGGTATAGATGCCTTCATTTCACCAAAATAACAAACGCTATACAGTTTTTACATTTAAAAATATTGGAGCCTAGATATTTCTTACTGGTTATGTATATTTTAAAAATGTGGCGGGAAATTTTACCTTACTTTTCACTGTACAATGTAAAAATTTTGACTGGTAATACCCCCTAAACCCAAGCTAAGACTGCCTTAAACCTTTAGTGGTCAAAACAAAGTTTATTCCGGTTGAATTACTTGATTCTATTGATTTTTTTTTTTTGGTGTATTTGTTATCGATGTGCCACCCTAATAATGGTATCTGCCTGATTCTTAGAAAAAGTAGTACTTAAAATGTTATCAAAAATCAGACTCCTCAAACAAGGCTTTCGACATTAGGGACCGCGACCATTTAACTTGAAGGGGGGCCTTGGTTTTTTCCTAAAAAAATATTCTGAAAATTAGTTTTGATGAAAAAAATATTTTGGAAGCTGAGGGTAAGAAAAAAAAATATTCTGAAGAAGAATTTCTGCTATAAAAAAAAATGCTGATAATGAAAAAAAAATATTCTGTCGTGACGCCTTCGAAAAATAAATATTTTGTCCGCGCTCTGCACGGAAAAAAAAATTCTGATCAAAACAAAAAACCAAGCCCCCCCCCCTTCAAGTTAAATGGTCCGTCCCTTATATGTGTTTGATTATAGCTGTTTCTGAACTCTTAAATTTAAAATTGTCTAATATATGTAAGTCGTGTTATTCACTCAAAATCCAGATCTAGAAAAGCTTAATGACTACTCTCAAATGATGAACGATATGATTATAAAAGGAAATTTACCAATCCGTTGTATATTTTACTATCTTTCACAGGTCCTTGCCATTTTTGCGAGACTTTCCATGTGATGTGTTTCATGAAAATACAAAAGAATTCTTTTTCCAGTATTTCAAGTAAGAATATATAAAGTATTTTTAATTTAACTCTAAGATTACGAAAGATGAGCGCGCAAAAGTTTACATTCACGACTTATTAGTGTTTTAAAATACAAGATTAAGTTGATAACAAGATGGCGAAACAACAAATACTTAAAATTACAGAAAAGTATACAACTGTACATGTAAAGCGGAGAACAATGTTTAATTAAACTATGAAAACTTGGTAAAACTTTTACAATAGTTTAACAAAATCATTTCTTGAAAAAAAATATTGAACTTATATTTTCCTTTTCATTATAGAGAAGACGATATTATCATCCGGAACAGTATTCTAAGCAAACATATTGTCATCGTGAAATCAGTAAGTCAATTCAATACTTCATAAAATCAAACAATTGAAAAAAAATCTGTCAAAGTCAAAAATGGCCGGATTTCGTTAAACAGAAAGAAGGTGAGAGACAGACCTGAAATCAAAACCCACGTTGTGGGACCCTACCCTGATGCTGTATATCAAATATCAAGTGGCTGTGATAAGTAGTTGCTGAGAAAATCAATGAAAATTACTTCCCCGGCCGCCGGCACGCCACCCGCCCGACATTCACCATTTTAAAACCCAGATCTTTCAATCGTGAAATCCGGCCAAAAATAAAATTAAAGCGCTTCTTTCAAAACGTCTCTTATTAATGCAACTGAATAGAAAAAAATGAGATGTGAAATAAGTGTACATGGCAATTTAGAAAAACCACAATGGACAACCACCAGCAGCCTTCAACGAGGCCATTTGGCACTGCTCGCGGTTTTGCAATTGACCAATGGTCTAAATAAAATTCATATAATTCAAATCCAGTCCTGAAATAGTCAACGATAGACCCCCTTCTTAAACAAGGAACAGAAAACACCAAAAAGACGAGTACAAACGAAAGCTTTGTCAAAGATTCCTGGCTTAGGACAGGCACATATAATATGTGGCGGGGTTAAACTAGTTTTTTGGACCCAACCTTCCCCTTATCAATATTCCTAGACAAAGCACAAAAACTAAACACACAATAAAAATCAAATCGATCAAAAGTCCAATTCCACTAGAGAGAACCTAAGACAAAAAAACAACAAGAACAAACAAAAGAACGGTAAAGGAACTCTCTATAGAACACTCGCTGTTACTGACAGCTAGCTGAGAATCATCAACCGACTGATGTAAAAAATCAAACATATCGATTTTAAATCCGACACAACACTTCAAACAATAATGATTTAATGAAGTGTCATCACACAAAACCGACATGCTTGATCGCTATAATGCTTAGAAATGACAATAGTAAAAACGTTTATGGGAGTTTTAAAGAAAGTATCAATTTATCAAGTATTTCTGCCAAAAAACACTTAATTCAAAAATTCAACCAAAATATTCAATTCATATCCTTTCCGTATTAAATTTTGAAGCCAATTTTTCATTTCTAATGGATTGCTTTTAAATTTATGAGCGTTATAAAAAACATAACCATAAAATTCAGGATGTGATATTCCTTTCACTATCAGAAAACGACGTGTACAATTGAATTTTTCAATAAGAGATCAATACTTGTGGAAGAATTTAGATAAAAGATTTTACTAATTTGTGGTATCTATTACCTTGTTTTAATAATTTTTCAGTAATAAAACGGTTTTTGTCTCGCCTGCGAAGCAGAACAGGACATAGGTGTTACTTTACCGGCAGAGGCGGCGGCGGTGACTTTTTGGAAAAGTTTTATGAGCACCTCCATATCTCCAGAACTATAAGTCCTAGGTTGATGAAACTTGGTATGCATATGCCCCAGTAGTAGCTTAGCACAGTTGCATCCCCATATTTTGACCTTGACCTTGATTTTCCGGTTGAGTGACTTTTACAATTTTCAATACATATAATAGCAATGGAAAAGTTTTGCGAGCACCTCCATATCTCAAGAACTATAGGTCCTAAGTTGATGAAACTTGGTATGAATATGCCTCAGTAGTAGCTTAGCACCGTTGCATCCCCATCTTTTGACCTTGATATTTCGGTTGAGTGACTTTGACAATTTTCAATACATATAATACATGTAGCAATGGAAAAGTTAAGCGAGCACCTCTATATCTCAAGAACTATAGGTTCTAGGTTGATGAAACTTGGTATGCATATGCCACAGTAGTAGCTTAGCACAGTTACATCTTCATCTTTTAATCTTGACCCTGATTTTCCGGTTGAGTGACTTTGATTATTTTTATTGCATATATTTGCAATGTTTAAGTTTTATAAACATCTTTTGATCTCAGAAACTGAAAATCCATGTAAATTCAAAATATAGTGAAAGTAAGAAAGAATAATTGTTTCTGACGGTGCCGGCGTGCAGGCGATACATACTTAACTGTGAAATGTAAACCCCGTATGACGGCGCTAGTGGAACATGTCCTTCAAGAAAAGGGAAATTTATAATAGGGAAGGTAAAGTCGTCACGTTTATCATATATTTTGGTTTGTAATTTTCCGTCAATAATACTTAAATCTAAATCTAAAAAAGGACATTTATCACCTATCATCCATCACACTAGCGAGTGTTCTACAGAGAGTTCCTTTACCGTCCTTTTGTTTGTTCTTGTTGTTTTTTGTCTTAGGTTCTCTCTAGTTGAATTGGACTTTGATCGATTTGATTTTTATTGTGTGTTTAGTTTTTGTGCATTGTCTAGGAATATTGATACATGTAGGGGGAAGGTTGGGCCCAAAAATCTAAAAAAGGACATTTATCACCTATCATCCATCACACTAGCGAGTGTTCTACAGAGAGTTCCTTTACCGTCCTTTTGTTTGTTCTTGTTTTTTTTTGTCTTAGGTTCTCTCTAGTTGAATTGGACTTTGATCGATTTGATTTTTATTGTGTGTTTAGTTTTTGTGCATTGTCTAGGAATATTGATACATGTAGGGGGAAGGTTGGGCCCAAAAATCTTTTTCAAGGTTAATTCAGAAGGATAGATATCTGTAAAAAATTAGAAAATGAAAGATTGTTGAGTGCAAGAATGTCGTCTAAATATCTAAAAGTATAATTGAAAGTTTCGATAAAGTTCTGTTTGTTGGGGTCTTTTTTTTGTAATTTAGCCATAAATTATGATTCATAACAGTATAGGAAAAGGTCGGCTCACAATAAGTACCCATAGGAATACCAATAAGTTGGCGATCAATTTGAGGTAACGTTCTATATTTTATCAGCAGTAGTTTTGAAATTGGTTTTGAATCCTTTTCATCATATTTTAATCTGGTCTTTTCCAGACAGCGAGCAGTGACTACAGTATGTAATAGTCACATTGCAGCGACCGTTTTCTATTTTGTTTGGTTTAATGAAGTTTGTGGTCGAACCTGAGATATTTTTTACCATGAACATCTCATCATTTACTTTTTTGTCAGGGTTCACGAAGAAATACTGACTTAAAGAGATACATTGAACTTATCCAAATTTAATAAAAAAAGATTAATTCAAATTGGACGAAATCTTAATATTCTTTAGTAGTTATTTTGGCCCTTTCGATTTCAGGGCACATGTAAACTTGTTAGCGATTTTAACGATGAAGATGAGAATCAGAGAAACGTCGACTTTGACCCAGAACTGGAGGAGGCCTTTCCATTATATACCACCATGATGAAGGTCAAAGCTAAGGCGCCTATACCAAGTAAATATCAGTTTTTGTTCCTCCTATATACATGAATTAAGGGGGAAAAAAGGATCGAAGTGATGCAACTTTATAGATTTATTCAATCTTTTTGCATTGAATCAGTCAATCATTTAAAAATCTTACAGTCTCTTTTTCTAACTTTTTTTGTTGTACAATGTACATGTATCTGATATTTCTTTACTGGCAATTAGCATAAAGATAATCTTTGCGCGGTCTCGTTTTCTTGCATGGCGAAATAAGTTTTCGCGCGAAAATGTCCTTTTTACAGAAAACGTTTATATAGGCAACTTGATAGTACCGTTTCATGGCGTCGCTTTTTTCAGAATCAGGAATTTCAGAATCTGCATCTAAGATTCAAATTGGTCTTATAACTGGTACAATGGACAGTAAATCGTTGGTTGAAGATGTTGATAAAAAGCAAATTGTAAGTAATGTAGGTTTTTTTTGTTTTTTGGGGTTTTTTTTCAAAAGTAGGGTCATATAATGTTCGGGTCCGTTCATCCATCCGTCTGGTGGTCCGTCCGTTCGTTCGTCCCAAATGTTGCTACATTCGGCCTTATGGCTTTTTTTTGATATTTTCTTGTTGAAAATGTTTTATCGTTAATTTAAACTCTGATTTCTTACTTCCTTATTTGTAATAGACACACATCACTATCATTCTCTGAACAATTTACCTGATTCACTGCATTAGTGGCTCTAATGAGATATTAAAAGCTATCAAAACTGTGTTTTCTTTCTTTTACGAATCAATTTAAATGTATGTATTACACTTTCAACTGAACTGTATGTAATTTTAATTTCATAATCCTTATTTTCCCCTTTCTTTAAATCAAGCTTCAACGACCAAGCACGGTAGCAATGGGAAGACGTGCATCTCTCAGTAACTTTTTCAACAAACCTAGTTTCAAACGAAAAGGCAGCGTAGTGAGTAGCTAATAAGTCAAACTTCACATTTAAGATGTTTTCAGAAAAAAAAGCTGCTGAAACCGGAAAACGATACGTTACCATGGGTAGAATAGCTACAATATTCTGGTGTGGTAGGACTAAAGGTGGATGGTAAACTTATCCCGAATCTATTATCAATCCGCTTTTATGGCATGATTAGCAGACTGACTACCTATATAACGTAAGGATGAAGACAAAACCAGTAAACATGAACAGTAGAACAGAACAAAAAACAAATAACACAAAAACAAATTAAACAAAAGTTGCTTGTTACCTGCCGTGTTGGGTTGCCAATGGTCAACTCAGAGTGTCAGATCCGGTAAAGGTAGACAAAAACACAAAAAAAAACTATGGCAAACCAACATCCGCACTCATCTGAGAGACAGTTCTATTTGAATATGAAACACCATTTATTTAACTGTGCTTTTTATTGACAATTTTAAAAGATTGCAAGCCAGATGCTACGTGAAACAATAAAGGAACACTTGTTATATGGGCAAGAAATGGTAGAAAATGACAGTGATTCGCAAGAGGACAATCCTAAGGGTAACAATATATAACAATTGGTTTATAAGAAACATTGAATAAAGTTTTTCATAAAAAAAATAATGAGATGTGTGCATAGCCTGCAAAAACAAACGAAAATTTGAAAACAACAACGAAAAACAGCCAGCTGCCTGCCACCTACGAGGTCACTAGGTAGTGCTCGCCGTTTTGCAATTGTTCCAAGGTTAGAATAAGATGCATCAAATTTATGTATAGTCCTTAAATATTCAAAGAAAAGCTTTGTCAATGATTCCGGCACAGGCATACACAAAATGTGGCGGGGTTAACATAGTTTTTGGGCCCAACCCCCTATTGCTAATTTTCAACAAATCACAAACTAATACTTATGGGGAAAGAGTGCTCAAAGACAATACCCCCAAAACCAAATGTCAACCACAATATTACAAATATACTTCACGGTCAATAAAAATGTTTCAGAGAATACTAGCAGTTTGTAAAATGTTACTGCATTTTTTTATTTGGATTTTAAAAGTCTAGTATTTACTTTTTACAGTTTGGTTATTTAAAATTGTTCTCGACCCTATATCAGATATCTTGCCCAGCGTTGTCGACAATAGAAAGCAATCAATTGAATAGCGTAAATAAGGTCCCCACTGGTCACTTATATCTATTATAATTATATATAATTCATTTACATGTTGAAAAATTTTGTTCTTATATGTTTTATGTTTGTCATTTTTTCATTTGTATTTGCTGAACCCGTCAGGGTTTTATGTTTTGAAAATAAACTAATTTATATTATTTCCCTTTGTACAATTGACACTAGTACTGTGGTGTCTGAAAATAAGAAAACATTGGTTTCTGTTCAAGGACACTTTGACAATTCTATCCGCCATCCTATGTTCTGCCGGTTCAAAAACATTTTTGTCACAATTTTCTTGGAGACAACATGTCGCAGTCTATTGATATTTGATATGTAGCACGAGGATCGGATCCATGGGATGGGGCCCACGCCCCTTCTCTTGTCGAAAAAATATGGTTGAATATACAGAATATCATCGAAGCATGATTAGAAAAGCGTCCTACTTAGCCATTCAATGGAGCCGCTATTTAAGTTTGATCTATTTTACTAGGTACACGGCGGCCTAGAACTACATATGGCAGACAGGAAACAGTTATTCACGAGTTCAAGCAGGTACAACATTTATCAACAATTAAGAAAAAAAATTATGACAAACCGACTAATTTTTTCATTTCAAGCAAAGGTTATTAAGATGTATCATAATATAAACTTATACATTAATGACACTTTTAAAATGAGTCATTTCTAAAAGAATGTACATGTGTTTTTCTATCAAATTCATTCTGAAACCTAAACTTTGAAAATCTAGGGAACCGACCATTTAATTTTTATGGGGGCTATGGTGAAATTTGAAATAAAAAGGCAGGATGGCAAAAATCCAGAAATAAAAAGGCAGGACAGTACGTTGAATTTAAAAAGGCAGGATGGTAGTTTTGGCTGAAAATTTAAAAATAAAAAAGTTGGCTAAAAAATCCAGGCTCAGCTTTTTTTGAAAAGACAGGACGAAGAAAATATCCAAAGCCCCTCCCCCATGAAAAACAAATGTTTGCTCCCTAAATCCAAACGATAACGATAAAGTTGGTCTTATGTTTGCTTTAAAGCACAGCAAAAAGGCAAATGATAGTGAAACTGTACCAAAGCCAACACAAGGAACACTAGCACAGATATCACAGCTTCAGACAGGAGATGTGTTTGTAAGTCATGTAGTTAACTTTTAATTGTCCACCCTTTCATTGTTTTCACGTCAAATTGCTTTTAGTATTTTAGCGTTAGTTATATATATGCATTAGCGCCAAAATGGTTTTCGTACAGATTTGTGTCAGTTATATTCGAGCGTTTACAATTGTGAAGAAGGTTTTCAAGAAGATTTGTATTTTGATATTAATTACAATAACATGCAATTATTTAAAAAAGACACATGAATTATAAAAGCACAATCAATGTGAAACCCAAACCCCCTCGCAGTAGGCTAATCCTTTCCTAAAAATAGGTCCGGTTCAGCGTACGCACTTGGAGCTGTCAGGAGGTTGTGTGAAATCGTGATAGTTATGAGTTGAGAAACACTATATATTTATGAAATAACGGACGACCAACTAATATACTATGTCTTCTTAAATCTCACTTCTTGGTGGGGTCCATAAAACAGGTTAAAAAATACCTTCTTACACTTACTATCCTTAAAGCTGAGTGAGTAACTTTCTGACTTATGTTAGTTTCTTTTCTGGTACGAGAGACTTTAGGACTGCATGGTCGGATTCTATGTTCATACCGTTTTTTGTAGAAAACCTAATTAAAACTTTTAATTCTTAATTCTTTCTAACAGGGTTTAGAATCGCTTGTATCAAAGCCTTCTACAACACTAAGTCTTGTCAGTGAAGGAGCTGAGTGTATACTGATCTCCAAGCGGTTATTTCTACATGAAGCCAGCATCAAGACCCTCAGAATTGTCAATGATTTAGTAAGTGTGAATGTTGTTACTGGTTGTCTAAAAAAACCCATTTATTATGGTTGATTAAACAATTAAAAGCTAAAAAAAACAGTCGATTGAATGTCTAGCATTGTGGGTCCAGAACGAAAAGCTCTCATTTCAGGCATTTTTTTAAGGAATGCTTTAGTGTCTCAAAACAGTGTTGTGTTTATTGTTATTACCGGACCATAAGATTGTAATGAAAGAGGGGTGTATGACCCCAGTTGGGTAGTACATGTTATTAGCTTTATATAGGGACACTAACAGCTTGATAGGTTTCTGCAACCTATAAAACTTATGTTTAAAGTCCATGTGTTCTATTTCAAATCTATTATGTATCCCCCATCATAATCGATCTCAAACTTTAATATTCCATCTTACCAGCGGATCCCAACACCATTTGCATACGTAATGGAACATATTCCCTTCAAAAAACAAAAATCGTGGGGCGTTCTACAACAATTTCTAAGAATTTGAAATCGCTAATGATGGTTTGACAGATTTCAGTGAAGCTAATGTCATAATAAACCTCCTGCTTCCGTTAATAAAGACGTGTCAACAGCAATCATAGTTTTTTTTAACAATTGAACAAGGTTTTAACATTTGATATTAAAAAGCTGACAGGATTCTGCACTTTTAAAGCAAACTTTATTGAGTTTCAGACGATAAACCTGAAGCTTATGACCTTTGTTATAATTGAATATTTTGATACTAGAATTGTATAAAAAGGTACGATGTGGCTTGACATTGATGGGACTCAAAAGTACATTTTTTTTCTAATCAACCATCAACAAAATGATTTGGAAGCAAACATGTATTGGTTGCTGGATATTATGAAAATGTATGGGAAAAGCGCTTACAATATTGAGACGGACGAAACCCTGCAATATGTCACACATGCATTGCGTCTTGGTAACTGTATACCAATGCTTTAAGGTTCATGGTTACACTTCGATAAAACGGTTTATATTTGACATATTTTCATAGTCTATGTGCAGCCAAAACTAGACATAGAAATAAATAATAAGGTACAGAAGCATCTAGATATAAAGTTCGCCGATCATTTATCTTGCATTGTGTGTAACAAGAAGACTCTTGCTGTTTAATTTTCGCTATTCATTTTCTTTCCGTTCAAATTATTTAAGCCATGAATTGTACCTAAATGGCCTTCATCAATAATGAAATTACCGTTCACGTGGAGGCCAAATGCCAGGGCATTGTCGTTTTTTTGGTAATATCTGGGATCACTGAAAAACAAAAAGAAAATGCCTCGGCAAAACTAATCAAGTTGTACACATAAAAAAGTACTGAAACTTTATGTAAAAAATGTTTATCTAGACGCTGCTTTACCTGATTTAGCAATTGAGTGTGTCATTGAGACAGCACATAGGCTGAAAAAGTATGTACAATATCAGCCATTTTATTCGGAGTGTTAAGATGAATCCTAATATATACAGTCAGTATGTACATGCAGGTTTCGTTTCCAGTGTCGACATCCTTCGATCAATGCTTGAATTGCATGGCATTCACGTTCATACATTTTGGAAAAGAGACGCTTCGCTTTTGAATCTTCTCCCTGATCTACTTTCCAAGCGTTTGCTTGAACCTTCAGATCAAAATGACTTACAGAGAACTCTTCCAACTTCTAACACAAATTATAATATTAGATAATGAGATGTGGAATCAGTGTATGCGACACAGCCCACAATCAAGCGGCAATTCAGAAAAACCACAATGGACAACCGCCAGCAGCCTTCAACGAGGTCAGTAAGCGCTCCATTTACATTTATTATTGATAACTTTGATGCTGTGTATTTTCGATCCAGAGATTAAATATCATTGTCGCGTTCCTCTTTTATTTCAGGTGCAGAACTATCCGTGTCACTCCTACATTAAAGACCAAGTTCACCGGTATAGAAAGTGGGTACAGTACAAACATGACCTGGAAGCCGAGGTGCTGACGTCCCATCGTCAGAAAGAACGCGTGTGGGTCGGCGGGGTTCCTGTTCTTAAATGTGTATCTTAAATTTTTAATTAGCAATGTTTTATAATAAAAGTGATGCTTTGTTACAAGTTTTTCATTATTGGTCGGTAAATGCATTCGTGGCTTGCTTTTTTCGAAGATGATTCAATGACTTCAATAGGTTTTGATCTATTTCTTTTCCAAGAATACGCAATAAAATGAAACATACCGATGAATTATTAATTATTTTAGTATCCAATTTTCAAATTTGCAAAATGTTAAGTTTCACACCATACGTGGTTGATCTTAGTCACAGTTAGGGTTTCAGTTGGCATATTTAAGTGTTATTGCTCCTTCGAATTGATTCATTTTGTGTCTGGCGTTTTTAGTCTTTTTGGGGCGCCTCCGTTGTCAGTCTTGAATAGAAGAAATACGTGTCAGTCGTAGTAAACTATACATCCTGTAGTTTTCTCAAAATATATCTCTATTGAAAGTTACACCCATAAGTGTAAACAATACAATTATCATAAAAAAACATAATTTCAATTGCATACATGTATCATAATCATATATAAAGAAAAAATTGCATTGAAGAAGATACATTTTATACATACATGTATTCCACTATGCTCAAGATTATGAATACGTTTTGCCATTTGTGGTTTTCAAAGGAATATGTACACGCATGACACTGTAAAGCTTTCGCATTCATATTATTTCCTAGGTTTGATACCATATATGGCAACAGGTTAATCGGGATTAAAAAAGTTATAATGTTTAGTGAAAATACTTTACAGGGTTTAGTTGATTTGCAGAATTTTTTATCATAAACTTAACGTGCCTGATGAGGACCACAATTCTCCCTGTTTGATTATACCATTATTTTTTTCTTCTTTTTTCTTTTTTCTTTCTTTTTTATTTTGCGCCGGGGGGGGGGGGGGGGGGGGGGGGTTATAGTAAGCTTTATTCGTCGTCTTCGTTGTTTTAATAAAGGTAATAACAAGATTACCAAACAGGGATGTTCAACCTCATGTTGAAGAAGTCCAGTCAAAATAAGGCAAGAATATTCCACTGACACAATAATAGATTTGAAAGAATGGGTTGCGATAAGACCCTTTTTCAGCCCAACGCGAAAGTCAAAACTACAATTAAGTAAATTATATCACAAAATGTAATGTCTTGTTAGAAAGGTTAATATTTCTATTTTTTGAAAACGAACGTCTGTAGTTGAAAAGCTTAATTTATCTTTTAGTAAATGGTGCTTGAAATGAACCACCGCAAATGATTTTTACATTGTGCCTATGGGAGAGTGGCGCAAATGGGTGATATAGTATAGCCTTGCACGTGGAACCAGCTCCATATTTTATTCAAAAATTTATATTACTAAAACACATCTTTTGTGAAAGTTTCAAGCTGGTTCCGCGTGCAAGGCATACTGAAAATTCAAAAAAGACTCTGATTTTTGAAGTTGTAATCTGTAGTTGAAATGTGCGAAATCTCCCCGTTTTCTTCGTTTTTCTTGAGATGAGCGGTCTTTCCGATTTCAAAATATTGTTTAAAGTGATGTATATATATGATGAACCTTTTATAGAATTGTCAAAGCTGGCTTCAAGTATATTAGCACAAAATTTTAATTTATTGAAGCCCTACCTTGAAATTTTATTTAAATCAAGACGAAATTTTCATACAAAATGGGTCAGTTTTGAACCCGATTTTCGAAGCCATGTTCGTGCAAATGTATTTAAAAGTAGTCTTTTACAACAGTACAATCATTTTGCTACCAAAAAAAAGATATAAAGTAACAGGCTTTGAAATACTTTTTATCATTCGTCTATAGATGGGCCTAAATAGGGCCTTATCGCAACCCATCCTTTTAAAAGAATTGGTGTGTTGACCTGGAACATGCGGCTGTGGGTTAATTTTGGGTTAATTTTCTATAGTCGTGCACACTCGTCCAAAAAAGAAAATTAAGTCATTGCCCACCCCTGTCAATTATTTGTTCGAGTTAAGTTATGTAAGCAAAAAACCTCTTTCGTATAGTGCATTGACTATATTATGTTGCTGAAAAACCAAGCCATACGAGAATATATCTTATCTTGTGTCAAAGAACAATACTAAATGCTTATAAATAAAATGCAAAGCATTCTAACAAAATATTGATAGAGCAAACTAGTCCTAACCCATGCAAAAAAAGCTTTCACTAGCAGCATGTTAACTTCAGATACCAACAAAAAAAAACTTAGATCGTTCCAGAAAAGCGCTTCACACGCAGTGAAATTTTGTTTTTGTACATTTATTAAAATCTTTTCAATATGTGGATCGTGTCTTTTTGGCACATATTTCATATTCTTTCGTTTTGAATATTAGACTAAATCATGTAGATGGAGCCTCCCCGGGAAAGCATATGTCGCCTGCGTATTTTTTTTTCTGTAAACTGTATAGATGAAGTATGTGTATAAAATCTACCTGCTGCATGTAATCCGGACTGAAGTGCAACGGAAATTTGTATTATTCTAAAATCTTAAGTATTCTTCAAACAGGAATTAAGTAGTTAATTTTCGGGCATTATATCGCCTCTCATCATATAGTACTATAAGATGAAACTGCATGTAAAGTTTAAAGAGATTGCTGCATGTAGTAGTTGCCCGGAAAAAGGCGACGGATTTTTTTTGTGACGCCGCAGGACGTAGGATGTAGGACACAGGACGCAGGGCACAAGACGACAGATAGTGCCAAAGGGACCCCTTTATGTCGCTTCTGCATTGAAGGCGACATAAAAATCAAAACGACACATGTCTCTCTTTTTTTATCGTTTGGCTAAAATTTACTGATATTTGTTGACATAGGTAACAGGAAATTTATATCATTGTATTGGGATGCCAACACAAACAAACAAATCGCCTTTCATAGTACATGTATATCATTCAAATCAGCAAATCAAATCAAGCATGGGAATCAAATTATTGGAAATCGGACAACTCTTGTTAGGGATGTGTGTACGAAAGAAATGGCGGTCGCAACAAGCGAGGAAAAACATGTGTAGAACAGCAAGTCTCTCCAACTGTTTCGGGCGACTAAATAACCTAAAATAGATAGAAACCCAGTATTTGTCTATGAGCGCATGATGTCTTCCGTCAAATTTCTTCAGTGAAGACAGCAACCGAGGAGCAACCTAACTTGTGTTAGCAATTTTTGTGTCAGACAAGGAAATTGGGGTAAGTTGCGTAAGCTCTGGAATAACGAATCACTTGTGATACGAAAAACTACATAAATAATTAAGCTGGAGCTTGTGATACGAAAACTGGAGCGGGCAGAATGTTGCTACATATACACAAGAAGAGAAAGTTGGCGAACGGAAATTTAAAGTTGCTCGGGAATTAAAGTTGAAGTCATCACGTTTGTCATAGAGCTTTGTTGAAAGTGTTCCTTGAGAGTCTATTTCAAGATGTCTTGAGAGTCTATTTCAAGATGTAGATCCAAATATGAAGCAGACTTCTTAGGATCCGTTGTGTCCTCAATCTCAAGTTACTGAGGATATTTGAAATGGAGAAAGTCATCAAATAGAGAATTGTTCAGTGAAAGGACATCATCAATATAACAACGGAAAGTGAAAGGGGTTGGAAGAGCGAGCTAGTTAACGATCTTTTTTTTGTCTAGAAGTGATTGTATGAAATCTGCTTTATATGTGAATGAAGAAACAAATCAGCAGTCAAAGGTGCACAATTAGTGCCCATTGGAATCCCTATTGTTTGCTGAAAAACATATCCACAAAACGGAACAAATATACATGTATTATCAACAAGAAAGTTAAGCATGTGGAACATTTAGTCTTCTGTTAATTTGTTATTAGCTCACCTGACCCGAAGGTGAGCTATTGTCATCACTTGGCGTCCGTCGTCCGTCCGTCGTCCGTCGTCCGTCGTCTGTCGTCCGTCGTCCGTCGTCCGTCGTCCGTAAACTTTTTAAAACGTTAACTCCTCTGACACCATAAGTCCAATTGCAACCAAACTTGGTATGGTTGTTCATTAGCATTTGGTGCTTAGAATTGATGTGGGGATTTTTGATTCGTTGTAAAACATGGCCGCCATGGCTAAAAATAGAACATAGGGGTAAAATGCAGTTTTTTGCAAATAACTCAAAAACGGCTACAGATATCAAAATTCTTGCAGGGTAAAAGTGATCAGCACCTCCAGATCTACCTACCCTGAAATTTTGAAGAAAATCCAACGACCCATGTAGGAGTTATTGCCCTTTTTGTGGATTTTTTGCAAATTTTGCACCTGTTTAGCTCAATATCTTGAAAACTATACTAGATATTTGAAAAATTTAAATTGCATATTGTTAAGCACACCAAGATCTACAAAATATGTAACAGGGTCAACGTTGTAGGACCTTTCCTTTTAGGAGTTATTGCCCTTAGAACGTCAAAATTTAGCATTTTAACAGCATTTCCTCATTACATTGAAAACGTTAACTCCTCTGACACTTTAAGTCCAAATGGAACCAAACTTGGTATAGTTGTTTATTAGCATTAGCTGTATAGAACTGATGTGGGGATTTTTGATTGGTTGTAAAACATGGCCGCTGTGGCTAAAAATAGAACATAGGGGTAAATGGCAGTTTTTTGCAAATAACTCTAAAACGGTGACAGATTTCAAAATTTTGATTGGGAACAAAAGTGATCAACACCTCAAGATCTACCAGCTCTGAAATTTTGAAGAAAATCCAACGACCCATGTAGGAGTTATTGCCCTTTTTGTGGATTTTTTGCAAATTTTGCACCTGTTTAGCTCAATATCTTGAAAACTATACTAGATATTTGAGAAATTTAAATTGCATAGCGTTAAGCACATCAAGATCTACAAAATATGAATAGGGACAACGTTGTAGGACCTTTCCTTTGAGGAGTTATTGCCCCTAGAACGTCAAAATTTAGCATTTTAACAGCATTTCCTCATTACATTAAAAACGTTAACTCCTCTGACACTTTAAGTCCAAATGGAACCAAACTTGGTATAGTTGTTTATTAGCATTAGGTGTATAAAACTGATGTGGGGATTTTTGATTGGTCGTAAAACATGGCCGCTGTGGCTAAAAATAGAACATAGGGGTAAATTGCAGTTTTTTGCAAATAACTCTAAAACAGTGACAGATTTCAAAATTTTGATTGGGAACTAAAGTGATCAGCACCTCAAGATCTACCAGCTCTGGAATTTTGAAGAAAATCCAACAACCAATGTAGGAGTTATTGCCCTTTTTGTGGATTTTTTGCAAATTTTGCACCTGTTAAGCTCAATATCTTGAAAACTATACAAGATATTTGAGAAATTTAAATTGCATATTGTTAAGCGCATCAAGATCTACAAATTATGTAACAGGGTCAACATTGTAGGACCTTTCCTTTGAGGAGTTATTGCCCTTGGAACGTCAAAATTGAGCATTTTAACTGCATTTCCTTATATTGAAAATGTTAACTCCTCTGACACTTTAAGTCCAAATGGAGCCAAACTTGGTATTATTGTTTATTATTATTAGGTGTATAGAACTGTTGTGGGGATTTTTGATTGGTTGTAAAATATGGCCACTGTGGCTAAAAATAGAACATTAGGTTAAACTGCATTTTTTGCAAATAACTCAAAAAGGGTGACAGATTTTAAGATTTTGATTGAGAACAAAAGTGATCAGCACCTTTAGATCCACCATATTGTCAGATTACCCCCTTATTAATCTTATGACCCTTTCAACGTTAAATCGATTTTGCCTTATAACCTTTACTTCAGGCACATATGTCAGGTGAGCGATTCAGGCTCCTGGGAGCCTCTTGTTTTTCTTAGACTCATTGATGACATAGTAAGTCTTAGTACAATCAACTACCAGATATTTGTAACTGCGTTTTCCATTGTTTTTTTTTAAACTTACTGCGTTTAACCAGTTTTGCCAATTGTAATTTGAGTTATTCATGTGGAAAAGAAGTATAAAATGTTAAAAAATTGAAAGTTTTGATGCTGTTACAATTAAGATAAAACTGTTTTAGAGTTAAAATTCTGCATCAGTTCTTTTTCAATTGTTTACGATCCACATTTGATAGAATAACAACAATGGTAGTGTTTCTGGAGACCATATTTTATTGATGTACGTATTGAAGTCAACAGAACTGAAAGAGGTTAAGTGGTACATATGGATGACCCGCGGGCAATGCAGCGCTGTTCGTATGGATTTTTATGTAATTTAGGAATCTCATATTCAGGGATGGGAAGTCATTATTTTTTTCACCAACAGAAACGTTCATTCAGAGATACTATACAGTGGCACTGCAAAAATGTTATACAATAGACATTTTGATCGATGTCATATTGTCTTATGAGTGACAAATGAACATAGTGACATGTTTTATAGATAGAATAAAGCGCGCATAAGCTGGTATCACTTCTTTCAATTAATTCAGGGCAAAGGTATATATGCATCATAATACTACTGGAGAGGGTATAGCAGCTGTTTAATCAAAAGTTATAAAATGTATTTCGAATTAAAAAAAAACGAAACTGACTCGGCTGACAAAATGTCTTCGCGAATTGGAACGTAATAGACCATTAAACTTGAAAGGGGGCTTGTTTTTCTCATGCAAAATATTTAGATTTGATTTTTGACCGAAAAAATATTCAGGCAGCAAAGGTTAAGGGAAAAAAATCTGAAGACAGATTTCTGCTATTTAATGATTCTAAAATGATTCTAATAATAAAAAAATCTGTCTATTTAAAAAAAAAACCGAATAGTTGTTCCGCGCTATGTCATTGTATGTGCGGAAAAATATTTTCTGATTAAAACAACAACAAAAAACAACCACAACAAAAACCAAAAAAAAAAAAAAACCAACAACAATAAAAAAAACAAGCTAAAAAAACAAAACAAGACCCGACCTCCGGTCCCCTTCAAGTTAAATTGTCCGTTTTTAGCTGAAAAAAAAATAATAACTCGTATGTACTCGGTCCATCAAGCTCCATTCCAAGCAGGACCTACAAATGTACGACACTAACTTTCTGATATTATTGTAAACGTTTGTGCGGCCGTCAATAATTAAGTACCGTGTAATGCATTTGGTTAACTGTACCACAGGGTGATGTAAAGAAGAAGGAGAAGAAATAGAAGAGGACATCGGCATCTACATATTACTTTTTAACATCAATATATTGATGAAACTAGAAGGCGTATGTCAAGGTGACGGTGGTCTGGGAAATAAAATTAAGTAAATATATATAATTTGTAAAACAAAATTTGTTTCATTTTTTTTCTTTTTTTTTGTATAAGATAAAAACAAAGTGCTGAATTTTACATGAAGAATGATTTAGCACCAGCCTTATTGGTTATCAGGTCTGGGCTAGTAGCTACGTGGTTTGGCAAGTTGAAGTGGATATAATAGGCTGTGTTTGTCAAGGTGTTATTTGATGGAGGATACAAGTATATGTTCAAGAACTTTACTTAGGATACAAGTCAGGGAGATTGGCCTGTAGTTTTCAGCTTTTGATTTGGATCCCTTTTTGAAGACAGAGCTGTCCTCCAGTCGTTTGGACTTGACCTGTATTGATGGAGCAGTTAAACAGGTCAGTTATGATTGGTGAAATTTCGGTGCTGACTTCTTTGAGAAAGTAGGGTGATATTATACAATTCTTGACTTTTGATAGGTTGACATCTATTTTTATCAACCTGAAAAAAAATATATTAACTGAGCCGAAGGCGAGGTTAATATGATTTTTTTAGGGTTGATAAAATTGATGTCAACCTATACCAAAGTCGATAAATGTTTTATTACATGAAAACTTGTCACGTGAAGCTGAAGACTGAAAGCACCATACCACTTACATACAGTGATACATGTAAATTTGTGAAAATCGCCTGTAATATTGTTTCAAAAAGAAGCTGAATTTTGAAAATTTAATTTCAACAAAAACAATTTTTTTCACAGATTCTTCTGACAAGAGTATGACATTAATTACATATTAAAGTCGAAATTCACGGTGATATTTGAACATCCATGAAACACTGGCATTGGAAAATTGTTTGGTATACATCACAGATTCATTGGAATGTTTTCTATCTGAACTTTGTTCGGGGGAAATCACGCGACCAATTTTAGTCACTTTCAGGGGTCTAGGATCTATTTTTAGGAAATAGTAGGGTAACATCGTTTTCCATCGTGTTTATTTACTATATTTAGACATTTTTAGGCTGTTCTCACTCTACATCAGAACTTTGCCAATCAAATTAATGCAATTTTCTAGTCATGTAATAAATTGTCTTGTACTACATGTAGCTTGGTGGCATTCAAACAAGTTTTTTAGTAGTTTTGCTGTACCTTCTGTTGTCATGGTTGAATTTTCCATTTCATATGCTGGTGGGTTTCTGTTTTCAGTTTGTTGAGTTCACAGATGTTAGATAGCTTGAGAGGTTTGGGTGTGGTAAAAGCAGAGTGAAATTAATTGTTCCGTGCTTCTGCTTGTTCAGTTGGTTTTGTTCTTGTTATACTATTAACTTTGAGTGGGGCAACACCAATGTTTTCACTTTTCTGGGTTTTCACAAATGACCAAAACCCTTTTCCTGGCTTGGTTTCACCTTTGCTGCAATCATCATTTATAATTTTACCTACATGATTCCAATATGATTGCCTCAGTTTTTGTTGTACAATATGTTGCAGGGATTTGTGTTTTTTTCTGAATTTCTTGTTTCTTATTTTTATGTGTGCAGTCTCTTTTGCAAATGAGTCTTTTAATTTCAATGGTAAGCCATTGGAATGTCTTGCTTGGATTTCCGGTAACGTTTTTGTTGGAACTAGTATCTTAGAGATTTGTAATATCTTAGATTTCATTATGTTCCATTTTTCGTCTGTTGTTTTCGTCAGGATTTCACTAGAAAAATAATATTCATGTTTGAACTTTAATTGTTATCTCGTCTCTGATTTCATTCCAGTTAGCTTTTTTGTACTTGTTTACTTCCTGTGTGGTTTATGTTTCCTACCCAGATGTATATTTAATTCATGGAATACTATGTCGTGGTCAGATGTTTCAAGACTAGGCAGTGTTTTTCACGATGGTTGGTAGGAAAAACAAGTCAAGCGTGTTTTCATACAGGGTTGGAATTGTTACTACTTGTTCTAAGTTATGATCAATTATGATGTACAGAAAGTTGTTGTATGTGTTAATACATTTACAGATTTTTTATTTATTTATTCTTTCTCCCAGTCATATTTGGGGAGATTGAAATCTCCTAGTAGCAACCAGATGCGGCTATTTGTTGGGATTTTCTGTAGATATATACTTACTTCATTGACACTCTCATTGTCATTTTCAAAAGAAGATGGTGATGAATTTTAATGAAATTTACGCCCAATGACTTGAACCATAAGCCACAATAACTTATCAAAATGTTAGACACCTCTGGGCTTCCATACATATACTCCGTTCTCCTCATTCCGGTGTAAACCTGTTTCCGGTGTATTCGGTTTTTTCCGATTTTACGGAAATCAAGCAGGTGCGCGTGCATCCCGGTCATTACGTCATCTAGGTCAGGTCACATACTGTTTACATACATATGCAAATTTCGTAGAAAGGATAATTTGTAAGTATTTTGATACTTAATAGCCTATTGTTGTAATTTTGCTATTAGTCTTACAATGCTTGTATGCCATTAATACAAAAACAACTTTAATGCATAATTTGATCATCAAATTCTGAAAAAAACTATTGAAATATCGTCTGCAGTATTGAAAGCATTCCTGATAACAATCATGTGATAGGTCGACGTCAGACTGCCGGTCAGAAACTATGGAAAGCCACAGTAGTAAAAATGAGCAAAAAATATTTTTTTGAAAAAAAAACTACATGTTATTTGCATATTGCATCTATTATATATCAAACATTATGGTTTAATAAAATTTTAAAAAGCCAAATATTTTACTATAAATAGTTTTTTTTTATCTGATTTGTAAAATGGGCAAAGTGTGACAATCGATCACTGGACACATCTTAAATTTTGTAGCAACGTCAATGTTGTAAGGAGAGGCGATGCATTTTATTGTCCTCATTGTACATAACTAATTTGAACATTCATGTATTTTCTTGTTAAAAGTTCATCTATTACACGTTATTCACAAATGACTTTGTTTGATATCATTTCATGACCTCTCTGGACCTCCATACTTTAATTTGCCTTTGCACCGGAAGCAGGTTAAACAAAAACAACAGTATCGGTCGTTGACCTCCACAGTTCTTTAAAATATTTAATTAGTAAGAATAAGCATATGTATAAATTTTATTGAAGATAATAACACTTAGATATACCCCCTACAAGTATTTAAAACTAAGAAATAGGATCTGGTTCAGCTGTAGGTTTTATTAAGCGCCAAACTTTTTGACCACCGGAATTGGGTTAAACCAGTATACGTTTCCGATTTCATAAAACGGTTCTGTTCCGATATGGTTTTGGTTTTTCATTTTGCGACGTCACTGAAGAAGTTCTGGGAGAGGACGACGTTTTTGTTGAAGCTCACGTTGGAAACTTATTGATTTTGACGCAATCTTCTTTTTCATATGAAAATCTGGTAAAAGAAAGGTAAAGCACAGGCCTGGAGTTATTTGTTGACCAAAATGCAAGGGTCAGGGAGCTACTGCGTACCCGTGCAGTTTATTTTTATTATTTTCTGAATTACAATATCCCAGCTAAAATTTCAGTATATGGGCTGGCAACTGCTTAGTGCTAATCAAATATTCCCTTATCAATGATGTATTGTTTATCAAACATGATGAAGATTAGTTTAACCATAGACCTGTTTTAAATATACCAGGCCTGTCAAGTTTTTATGAGCTGCTTGGGTGAGATTTGCTAAAAAATTGAAAGATCAAAGGAAAAAATTAAAAGATCAAAGAAATTTGCCGCCAAATTGCTGACTAGATGCGTGAGTCTCACACGAGTTGCGTGACAATTGACAGGTCTGATATACAGGTCTATGCCTATGGTTTAACAAGTTAATTAGTGAACAAGCAAACAAATCTAAAGGCAGATAAAAGTCAATCAGATGTTGTATATGTGCCTGTTCATATGCTAGCACAACCTTCAGTATATATTAGTGTCAAAAGCTTCATTAAAAAAGAGCCAGCAGTCCCCATTATGATCAGCATCTGCTAGGTAGACCCTAGATATTCAAAACCAATCAAAGTTCTGTTACCACTTCTTGTACATGTTGTAACAGTTGTATTCAGAGATTACCCATGTTTGTATGTGAAAATATTGTCGCTTGACACAGGAATGTTCAAAATCAGTTTTATTTAATCCCTGCTTGACAGTACATGTATGGATGTATTTAAATTTGTCTTTGCTTCCAATGCCTTGGCCATGGAATATAACAAAACGGGTAGTTTACAGAAGGGATTGGGAAGTCAGGCGGGGGGCATGGGCTATTTGCACATCAAGCTTTTCATCTTAAATCTTATATTGAATAAAAAATAATAATGGCCCAGGAATGATGGCTCCTTGATATTTTGAAATTCCAATTATAAAAGAGTGGTAAAATGGTCCTTTGCTTAGAATTTCTTCCCGATCCCTGATTACAGAGAAATTTCAAATCATTGACACTTTATTCAGACCAAGAAACATGTACATTTGTAAATAGTTACTATGATTTTGTTAAGTACATGTATTAAAATCAATGTGTTTTTAATTTCTGCTCTGTAAATTTTACAAAGTCATTGATCATTACAACAGCTCATTCATATTTTTAATGAATGACGTAAATACATATTGAATATGCTATTTGGAAATTTTAGAAAGAAATTTTAGAATTGATTATTTGAAAGTTAAGTATAAAAGCAAACAATTAATATAATGAGGCAGATAATGAATTGTCTTTATGATTCTGCAAACTTATTATATGTTTCTGTGCTACCATACATTTGTAGTTTGTTGATGTCAAAGAAGAAGGATTTTGAACACATGTTTAAAAAAAATTATTCCAATTTATTGTGTTTGTATCTTAAGTTTTGAATTTTTAAAGAACTTAAGTTTTCAATTGGCCAACTTTTACAAACCATTTTAACAAGTCTAATTGTAGGGCTTATTAAAACTTCTGAGTGTGTACCTCATGAACTGTTTTCCATTCCAACAAATATAAATTTAACATAAACATGTATAAGATTAAAGAATCATCCTCAATTGTTTTTAAATGACCAGAGCCAGGGAGTTAAAGACCTCTTTGGTGAACGGTCATTTTGTTAGTCAATGACTTCTGATCATGAAAATTAAATCATTTATAGCTATCAAAGTCTTTGACAAGGTCGAGATAAAATTTAGATAAAGAAAAAATTGGTCTTTTATTAAACTAATAAATGGTATTATGACCGAATTCCATTGATTTGTGTGGGGATGTAAACAAGCGTTAATAATAATACTATGTGAATGACGGAAAACTGATTTGACAAGTTTCAATGAAATACATTTATTAGAAGTAACAGAAGAAAAATTATCAATTGAGAAGTTGATTCACAAAGGGCCAAAGTGGGGTGTTCCAAAATGATCTTGCAAATGTGCAGTTCCAGTAATTCAATATCATATCTGCCTGAAGAACTGGTATGTTTTGGAAAAAGTTATGATTTTCTCATCCATTAGATTGCTATGAAAATATTTAACAAATGTTTGAAGTTAATTATCCCCCTTTGATGCCCCTCTTTGAATTTCAAATCCCATTAAGAAATTTTGTTTTCTGTTTTCTATTTAAAGGTACCAAAGTATAAATAAGATACTGTTATTTGTGAACAAGAAGTTGGAACAGTTTAATGGTTTGTGCTTTAAGAGAAACCTGAAAAGAATAATACATGTAAAGGAGACATTAAGCATGCAAGTAAGTATATTATAAACGTAGAATTACACACATTTACAGTATTGACAACTTGTATCTTATTTGGCATTTTCTGATTTAGATCTGAGTTATATTGTAAAACCAAAGAAGTACGCATGGGGCATTCCAATATTGCAAAATTAGAAGACATTAACCATAAGAAAGATACAAAAGGAGGGAATGTAAAAAATAACATTAGAAAAACACAATACATATAAACTGCAATCAGCAACATGAAGTAAAAACCAAAAACATGTTAGTTAATTTTACTCAGAATTCTTGAAACTTGCTTGCATTTTATTAAGCAATTTGACAAGTGAGTTTAAAATCCTGTTGCAAATTCAAAACTGAGTTCAGGAAATTGGACAGGATGACCAATATAATTTCCACTTGGCTTTAAGCTTTTTCTTACTAGCTGGCTCCACTTTCTGATTGTTTTTCTGGGTTGTGCTCGATTATAGGTTCCAAACACTCCAAACAGTAATCGAGCAGATCAGAACATCTGTGCAGCACAGGTTCTGTCTGTTTCAATGGAGGAGGTGGTGTGGTTGGAACAGTTACAAAAAAAAATGACGGCCACTAAAACAAATAAGTGAATAACAGAATTTATTTGATTGTTTGTTTGTCTTTTTAACAAAAAATGGAGAATAGAGTTCAAAACTTGTAACTTGTTTATGCTATTCATGAACGCTAAAGTAAAATTGAGCATTTATTTTTCAAATTTTAGGCACTTCTTGTTCTGAAACTGTTCTGTGATACTTGATTATCAGTTTTCCATGGAACAAGCAGAACATGTTCAGCACAGAATAATCGAGCACTGCCCTGTTGTTAAAACAGTTAAATAGATAATACTTTTCAGGATTCTAAAGCATTTTTTTAAATATAGATCAAGCACAAATTTGTAAAACATTATTTGTTACCTTTTTGTAAGATGTGTTTGTGTTGCTGACCAGTCTTTTCCTACAACATTATTCAAGACATGTATAGGTTTGTTTGAAAGAATAAGAAATACCACAAAAAAAGAAAACAAAGAGACATTGAAGACAACAACCAAAAAAGAGACATGTTATACAAAAACTGCTCTGAAAGGGTAAGCAGTTTCTGCCCAGGGGAAGATCCAGAGGTCCATGAAAGGGGGCCGGGGCTTACATGTTTTTATACGACCGCAAAAAATTTGCGGACGTATAATGGTATGATGCTGTCGTCGTTGTCGTCGTTGTCGTCGTCTGTTAACTTTAGTGTATACACGATAACTTTAGTTCTAGTTATCCAAATGCAATGAAATTTGACAATGATATTTCTTACCATTAAAGGATGGATGGGATTGATTTTGGGAGTCCCCCCTTTTTTCGTTTGGAAATTAGGGGCCAAAAGGGGCCAAAATTGTAACTTTTTTGTTTGTTCTTACAATAACTTTTTCAAAATCTTCTCCTCTGAAACTACTGAACAGAATTCAATGAAACTTGGTATGATTGATCATTAGGGTGTCCTGCACTATAGTAATGTTTTAATTTCTGATTCGTCAAAAAACATGGCCGCCGTGGCTAAAAATAGACCAGGGGGGTCAGACTACTGTTTTTGGCTTGTAATTCAAAAAGTATAAGGGATAGATGAAATCTGATGCCACCCTACTGCTTCAGGATCAAAAGTTCTACAAAAGTCTCCATTTGGTCGAAGTTGTCAGAAGACCCCTTATAGGGGTTACAGCCCCTTAAAGGTGAAAAATAGCATTTTTTCATGTTTTTGCCCTATAGTATGAAAATTATTGCAGATAACAAAAAGCTGTTGCTTGCTTAATTGTTCAGCTCATTTAGCTCTACAAAAAACTCCAACGGTCCAAGTTGTCAGGTGACCCCTTATAGGGGCTACAGCCCCTAAAATGATGTTTTTTCATGTTTTTGGCCTATGAAATGAAAACTATAGCAGGTAGAGAGAAGCTGTTGCTTGCTTAAATGTTCAGCTCATTTACACAATTAAGAATTAATTTTTGCGACCCCCTCCCTTTTTCCCCCTTTTACGTAATTAGGGGCCAAATGGGGCCAAAATCAAAACTTTTTTATTTGTGGTCTGATTTTAAAATTTTTTTTGCAAGTTTATTCTTGTCAGGTAGTGAATCCAAATGAGAATTAATTTTTGTGACCATCCCCTTTTTCACTTGTTTTGTAATTAGGGGCCAAAAGGGACCGTAATCAAAACTTTTTTATTTCTGGTTTGTTTTTAGCCGAGTTGCAACGAAGTTGAACTCGGCTATTGTGATGATGATGGCGGGCGGCTGGGCGTGCGGGCGGGCGGGCGGGCGTCAACAATTGGTTTCCGGACCATAACTCAAAAAGTTGTGAACCGATTTTTATGAAACTTTGGGATATTGTTACATACCATAAGAGGAGGAACCCTATTGATTTTGGGGTAAATCCGTTCAAGGTCAAGGTCACAGCGACAGAAAAATCTTATAAAATTTCTAGAATTAGTGGTTTCCGGACCATAACTCAAAAAGTTTTCTACCGATTTTTTTGAAAGTTTGGGACATTGTTACATACCATAAGAGGAGGAACCCTATTGATTTTGGGGTAAATCTGTTCAAGGTCAAGGGCACAGCGACAGAAAAACATTATAAAATTTCTTGAATTAGTGGTTTCCGGACCATAACTCAAAAAGTTTTCAAGGGATTTTATTGAAAGTTTGGGATATTGTTACATACCATCAGAGGAGGAACCCTATTGATTTTGGGGTAAATCCGTTAAAGGTAAAGGTCACAGCAACAGAAAAACATTTGAAATTTAAGTACAATAGTTCTATATTCGTGATACTGTTAGAGGATTCACATATTCATATCTTCTGCAACTTTGAAAATTTGTTGATAAAGATTACATTTTTCCTGCTGAAACCATTCCTCAATTTGTCTCCATTTTACATGTAATGCCTCTGAGAAAAATAAAACTAAATTTTCTCAGAATGCCTGTAATAACCAATTATGTTAAATCTTAAAATGAAGATAAGGAAAGTTTTGGTTAATAAAATACGGCAACTCCGCTTTTGCACCCATGTGCATATTGATTTTTGAAATTTTTTTTGCAAGTTTATTTTTGTCAAGTAGTGAATCCAAATTTGAGAAATTATTTTTGCAACCCCACCCCAATTTCAACTGTTACATAATAAGGGGCCAAAAGGGGCCGAAATTGATTTTTTTTTTAATTCTTGTCAGATTTTGACAATTTTTTTGCAAGAGTAGAATACAAAATTGAAAATTTATATTTTTACCCCCTGGGTCGAAAGTCCACCAGAGCAGCATGTGTCAAAAACCTTTGTTAGTCCACCATGGGCTGCATGTGTCCAGAGCAATAGACTATCCATATTGGGCCTAAAATGTACAGGGTTCAACATGTTGCGGTCGTATCATGCTGCGCTCGGCGAAGCTTTTTATTTGTAATTGCTAAAAATGTAAGATTTTGATGAGAATTTGAAGTTTCTTGGTCAATTTTATACAGAAACAAGTTTCAAAGCAATCCCTTCAGTGGTTTCAGAGGAGAGGATTTTTAAAAATCAGTTAAAATTAATGGAAAAAAAACAGTTGAAGGGGAATAACTCTTAAATGGCTGATCTGACAATTTTGACCCTGAATCATTTTTGTAGATCTCAATGAGCTTGATAATTTTGCAATGCTAACTTTTCCTCTAGCTCTAACGGTTTTCAAGATATTGTCCGAAAACTGCAAAAATGGTCCATTTTGACGATTAAAGGGCAATAACTCCTATAAGGAGTTGTTTCACAATTTTGACTCAATGGAGAGATTTCTAGAGCTTTTGATGCTGAACATGACAGGTTGCTTCGGATTTTCTCTATCTCTTATACTTTTTGAGTTATAAGCCAAAAACAATGGTCTGATCCGCCTGTTCTATTTTTAGCAATGGTGGCCATGTTGGTTGGTCGACCTGTTTATAATTCACAAACTTGGTAGAGGACATCCTAAAGATCAAGTATACCAAGTATCAATGCAATCCCTTCAGTGCTTTCAGAGAAGAAGATTTTTGAAAATCTCTGTAAATTTATGGAAAAAAACAGTTAAAGGGGAATAACTCTTAAACGGCTGATCTGACAATTTTGACCCTGAAATCATTTTTGTAGATCTCAATGAGCTTAACAATTCTGCAAAGCCAACTTTTCCTCTAGCTCTAACGGTTTTCAAGATATAGTCCAAAAACTGCAAAAATGGTCAATTTTGATGATTAAAGGGCAATAACTCCTATAAGGAGTCGTTTCACAACTTTGACTCAATGGAGAGATTTGTAGACCTTTGATGCTGAATAAGGAAAGTTGCTTCAGATTTTCTCTATCTCTTATACTTTTCGAGTTATAAGCCAAAAACAATGGTCTGACCCCCCTGTTCTATTTTTAGTAACGACGGCCATGTTGGTTTGTCAACATTTCTATAATTCACAAACTTATTAGAGGACATCCTAAAGATCAAGTATACCAAGTTTTAATGTAACCCTTCAGTGGTTTCAGAGAAGAAGATCTTTGAAGAAAAGTTAACGGACGGACGACGGACTCTTAACGATGACAATAGCTCACGGGTCAGGTGAGCTAAAAATTCAAATCTCTCAATAAAAGGGGGGGGGGGGGGCGTATGCCCCCTAAGCCCCCCCTCTGAATCCGCCACTGCTGCCTTTGTAACACACAAAAGTTGGATGTTCCGTCTGACGACTATATCACTGTTAATTAATCACTGACAGTAATGACCATGTCATTGACACCTTTGAAAATTCAAAAACAAAAATTATTATATGTTCACATTGACTATGTGTCTTTGACAGATTTGTTTACATAACTGCTTTTAAAGAAATGACGAAATATATTAGTGTTTTTGGGGTAATATTAGTACATTATTAAGAACTAGATGGTTGATATTTAATTATTTTTTTCTATATCAGACAGATAAATGTCTATTTTTGAAACTTCTATTTTTATAATTTCAAATTGTCTATTCAGCATTGTAAAAGGAACCTACTTTCATAGTTAATTAAATTTTTTTTAATTGATTTTCTTTTCCTCCTACGTAAAATGGTATGTAATGCTGACAATCAAAAAATATGATTGTTAAAAATGCTTTGATATACAATTGACATTTTTCATAATCTTTTCTTCTTTAGTAATATTTTCAAAAATGATTGCTTTAGAATTGATTTTCCTTCACAATTGTATAAACATTAATTTAAATTTAATTGATGATATTAATTATGTTTTAGAAATGTACATTTGGCATTTTGATTTTTTTCCATTATCTAAAAGACATTTTATTGACATTTGTGACAAAAATAATATTTTATTTGCTATGCCAGGACTATATTTAGATATTAAAATGAAAAAAAAAAAATTGTCTACTATTTGTTTGCACTGTTTTGGTCATAAGTTTGATGCAATAATGTGATTCAGCTTAAATAGTTTAAATATTCCTTAGAAATATGATTTATACACAAGTTTATTTTCGATTGTGTTTTGAGTTCTTGTAAACTAATTATATAAGTACTGGTATGTTGTATCAAGACCTTAAAATTTAAGTTTCTTAAGGTAGTCAGTGTTCTGATTTGAATCAACCTCTTAGAAAAAAATTCATTGACGATGTAAAGCTCTGTTTGAAAATATTTTATATGAAAATTGAATTTGTTGATGATTTGATCACAGGGGTTCAAATTAACATTTGAGAACAAAAGATCCAGGACTTTTTGAAGTTCTAGATTGAAAGTCTACCAGATGTTATTACAAAGTCCTCTATGATAGTAATTGGGAATACACACAAGTCCAGGACTCTTGTAGATCTATACAATTCCAAATGTCCTGAATCAAAAATTGGAGGTCCCGGACCTCAGACTAGTGCTAATTTGAACCCCTGGATCATTCTTGTCCCTCCCACTAACAAAAAAGATCAAAAAGATTTCATATTTGTTTTACATATATTTTACATGGCATCTTTTGTTTCACTCTAGATCTCAACATGTTGATAATGCACTGATAAATTGAATGTAACTTATAAAACTCTTGACTTAAGATCAAAAAGTCCTACTTAATATTCCAAATTTCTTTCCATCCAACCCATCCTTTTTACCCCATAACATTTTCATTGTTTATTTTTCTATAATCTTTGTTTCCAAAGATTACCTAAACAAACATATCGAAAACCCAATACAAAATTCCCTTGCTTCTCATATGATTAATAATGCCTTTAGTCACCGTAGCCCTTTATTAAATTAAATGTCCAGTAATTGCGATTAAATATTTAACTTATAAATCTTCATTGTACAATTATGTATATAAACTGATAAACTGTGGTCATTTTAAACTCACTTCTCAAAGGGTTATTGTAATGTAAGTATATATGTTTGAAATTAGTTAATTTTTTTGGTGGATTTGTTGAATTGAAACTTCAATGGTTAATTGATAAATAATGATGTTAAATATTTGGTTAAACTTAAATTCTTTGATGAACATCATTTTTGGCCGGATTTTATGGAGTGAAAAATCCGGGTTATAAAATGGTGAATGGCGGGCGGGCGGCGTGCGGGCGGGGAAAAATTTTTTGTAACAGTTTTCTCAGCAACTACTAATCATAGCCACTTGATATTTGGTATACAGCATCAGGGTGGGGTCCCATAAGGTGGGAACGGATTTGAGGTCTGTCGCTCACCTACTTCCTGTTTAACGAAATCCGGCCATTTTTGACTTTGACAGATTTTTTACTCCACTTTTATAAACCTATAACCATGCATGTATGTCCAGCTGATTATGCAAACCATATGAATATACATGTTTAAAATTATCGGAAATATAATGGGTTGGTAAAGGAAGATATTTATTATGTCCCTTGGATTACTTGCCCAGGCTCCTGGGTAAATGGGAAAAAGTTTGAAAATTCAAGATATATTAAATTCCAGGTTGGAGATCTAGAAGGTCCTTGAAAATCATAAAAAATGTAAGAATTTTAACATGTTTAAAGTTACCCTGATTTTTTTTGTAAGTCCATTACATTTACCAACAGTAACTTTTTATTGTTTTACAAAGTTTCCTCGGATAAAAGTATTGATCTCAATCTCTTCTTCACTTTTCCAAAAACATTCTTGTATTGTATCATATTCATTGCAAATAACTTTTTTCTTCTTTGGCTTCTAAGGTGCCTCAAAGGTCTCTTAATCAACATTTAAAGTGAAGGCAAATTTTCTTCTAATTGTCGCACAATCTGACTTTGAAAATAATTTTAAAAACTTCTTTGAAAATCTTGATTTGATCTTGAAGGAAAAAGGATTGGAACCATAACCTTGTTGGGGTTTATTAAGTTTGCCCCATTTATCCTGAGTTTGCATAATTAAGGTTTTGCTCATGTACATATAAGGAAATTTCAGTTAAGCTTTTCTCAAAACTTGAATGTGTCCTTCTTCACTGATAAGAAGAATTCTATTAGGTGAGCACAGTACTCAATTGAATTTTGTATGATCTTAGACTTCTTAATAGCTAGGGTATTAGGATTAAATGATTAATCACAATTAATCATAATCTATGTAATAAGCTGATCCTTAAGTAAGAATTATATGTCTGAAACTTTAAAGATTATGTGCTCTTAATGACTTATTATGCGTCTTTGAAATGATCAATGCTTGCACTTCTCCACCCAAATTAGTAAGAACTTTATGTCTGAAGTTTGAAATATTGTATGTTTTTATTGGCTCACAGTTCAACTTGAATGTCCAACCGTCAGACTTTGAAAAAGACTGTCTGAACTTTCTTTTAATGACCATTTAATTCATGTAATTACTAAACAGTGAAAAGGCTTAGAATGACAAATTGAGGCTTGTACATTGCACCTTCATTACATCTGAAAAATCTGTCAAAGCCAAAAATGGCCGGATTTCGTTTAACAGGAAGTAGATGAACGACATACCTGAAATCGTATCCCAGGTTATGGGACCCCACCCTGATGCTGTATGCCAAATATCAAGTGGCTGTGATAAGTAGTTGCTGAGAAAACTGTTACGGACATTTCTTCACACATTCACCATTTTATAACCCGGATTTTTCACTCTGAAAATCCGGCCAAAAATGGCATAATGGTTTTATGGACTTGCAATTCAACTAAAATGACCATGCAGCATTGCAGTTTGAAAAGTACCGGTACTACCTGAACTTTATTTTCATGACCCTGCAATTACCAAACCATTTAAATGGACATGTTTTCTGTCTTATGCACATATTTTCTGTCTAAGAATAACCAATTGATGCTTGCACTGCTCCACGTTCATAAGTAAGAACTATATGTCTAAAAAGTGTAATATTACAAGTTCTTTTTAACTTGCAATTCAACTTAAACAACCAGTGTATGCACTTTGAAAAAGACTGTCTGAACTTTCTTTTAATGACCATTCAATTACCAAACAGTTTAAACGGCAATATTTTGTGTCTTGAAATTGTAGTTAATTGATATTTGAGATCTATTTTTAAAACGATAAGAAATCTTTTACGTCAATATTTTCTCCATAAGAAAGATAATTGCCTTCTTTGTTTTGATAAGTGTGAAATTGTTACTGTTTTTAGACAAATGTCTTGTAAACTTATTTTCTTGAAAGATGTCTGAAGTGGTATTTGAAGTTACAGAGAGCAATGACTCAGTCTATTAATGATAATGTTTTTTATTGACTTTTGATGAGGTTAATAGTTTGGTTTATTGACCTTGATGACAGTGAATGTTGACTTCATGTTCTTTTCACCTGATGTCTTGGATAAAGGCATTCATGATCAGCTGACCTTGTACATTGTTCATGCAGTCATTGGCACCATGAATCTTGGTCATGATGGATTTCTTCTCTTTAAGTTTGCATGGTCATCCTCAAAAAAATTTTGTTGCATCTCTTATACTTTATATCTAAAAAAATAACATGTTTTTTCCGCTGAATAACCTGAATTACAAATACATGTACCAAAACTGGTAAAATAATGGGTAATTTGGTTATGCTGTATATCCATATTTCAAGGAGTAACCTCTCATCAACAGCATTTGAATCAAAAGATAGGAAGGTCAAAAACCAAAAGGATTGAATGAAAATTATTCAAAACTAACAAAATTATTGAAGAGGAAAGCCAAATCCAGCACTGGGGATATCGACCATGTGCAGTACTGGTGTTTTAAACGATTTTGAATTTTACAATCGGAAATTTCAACGACAAAAAGTATTAAAGTTAACAATATCTGTTGTATCTATGACTTTGTTGATCTCAGATCAGCCCAACCACACAAACCATGAAAATAATGGCACACAACTTTCACTGTAGTTATTTGATTGTGGTTTGTCAACCAACCTTTAATTCATCTTTGCCTATAGCAGTAAGTGAATTTTGAAAACTGGAAGTTCCAACTTTATAGAGCAAACTATAGATACATGTACATAGGAAACATAAATCTTTCAATTAACAATATTATGCTGATTGCCACATCCAGTCCTTTTCTTTCTTTAAATGGATTTACAGGTGCTTTATAAATATTAAGAAATCAATTTAATCAATCAGATTGATCAAGGTGTTGGTTTTAAAACTCAGAAATTTAACATGTATTGTCTTTTAATGTCTACGGACTTGAAGTGTCTTCAATTGTTTCTTTAATATCCATCTTTTCTGACAAACTTTAATTCTAAAGATTTTTTTCTCATTTTACCTCAGAATCAATTGAAATATCTTAAATGTTGAAGTAAAATTGATTTAATGGCATTGTTTGCCTGCCAAACATATCCATACCATAGATACCCAATCAGCACGGGCCAATTACCCACTTCAAGTCGATTGACGGGGGAATCTGCCGTTAGATATTGATCCCCCTTTTAAACAATAATAACCTTCCCAAGTTTGCATGTTTAAGAGAAGCTAATTGTCGAGTAAGGCTTGGTAGAAACTGAGTCAATCAATACCATTCCTACCTTGAGTTTTAATTCTTACACGATTCGGTAGAAATAATTCATTACTTCGACTGCTCTTATAGCAACTGAAAGCTCTTAATTGCCTTGTATTTCTATATTTCTCTCAGGTAGGGACTTTTCACTGTATAGAAAAAAAAACTTTGGATTAGTATAGGATGTTTTATTAATGGTTATGGTTTCAATGTTTCTTACTTCATTATTAGCAATCAATGGTGTTTCTATATTGTTGTAAAGTTAGTTTTGTGTTTGACGATAGTAAAAACATGAATATTTTATTATGAAGAATTTGATATTGCGTTGATAGCAGAATGTTATATGTAATTATGGCCAAACGTCTGAGATTTCAATATGCATGTTGGTATTGTTTCTGATTGCTTTCATAATATAAGGGTTGAATAGGAAAAATGGAATTTGCAGTCTTATCATTTGAAATGCAGCCTGCCATTTCCACCTTTAGATTACATGTATAATTAAAATAATACTAAAATATTACTTAGTCATTCGCTTTGAATATTTTAAAAAACTTCTTGCCAGTCATCATGAAAGTTGAAAATGTCTGCCTGTCCTTTGGTCAGTTAATATTTATAAAGGATCTTCCTCACTTTATAAGAAGTTATTCCTACATAATAATTTTAAATTTTTTATTTTGTCAAAATTTTTGCCTGTTCTTGGTCCAAAAAACAACTGCCTGACTGAATGAAAATTAGCTTTTTGGACAGTCACTCAGGCAGGCCCCGTATTCATGAAGATTACGATACGACATATCGTATCGTAAAACTTTGTCGTAGATTTACAACATGTATGCGATGTGTCGTAGTTTGTATTCACAAACGTTGTCGTAGCGCTGTTGTAAAATTGTCGTAGTTACTAATGTCGCATTTAATTGAAACAATAGATTTACGTAACAGTTAACAAAAATTCGGCAGGTGCTTGATCAACATTAATTACTCTAATTACGGTCCGAAGAGAAACAAGAGTTAGTTGCAAAAACAATACATTTAACTGAAGATATGGGTTCACTTTTTTATAGTTTGGAGTGACTTTTTTTATTTATCTCATTCTTTTTTCTTTCTATTTTTCAACATTCCGTAAACTCCGCCAGCTTATGGAATTTACGTATCTCAATTGATTCGATATTTCAGGGCGTGCGCGACTTCCAACGATTTCTTTCACAAAAATTGTTCACACAGGGTTATGTTGCTCCTCAGATGCTGCCTTCAGTCAATAAATTTTACTGAAGACATCATAGACAAATAAGGGATTCTATCTTTCAGACGAGTACATATATTGGTTTGTCATAGGGTTTTGCTTTGTCCTTCCTTTTACCGGATTTGACACACTGAATTGGCTGTTGGCAACGCGACGGATGTGTTATAGCAAACAGGAACCGTTTACTCTTCCGTAGCACCCGAATGCACTCTATTTACGACTGGAGTTCGCGTTGTCGATTTGATATTCATTGATTTTTGTGATTCCATGTTTTACATGTTGTCTGTTTTAGTCCCGTTCTTGTCGGTGATTACTGGTCATGACTTCTGACATTCGGATATCCCATTTGTACCTCTGCTTCTTTTAAATAGAAATTTACTTCATCACTTCGGATGAATGACAAGCACGACTATCAATTATCAATAAACATATCTCTTAAATAGTTCTCGTAAACTCACACTTGAAACTGTTAAAAGTACATTTTGAAGAAGTCACTCAAAAAAAAAAAAAAATAGGAAAACACCGACAGAACAAACTTACGGAAGAAAGGTAAAAATAAAACAAAATTAACATTCGCTCTCTAACACATGAAAGAAACACTCGAAAGTAACTGGAAAACGTTGTATTGGTTTTATGCGTATAACACATTAGACACAAAACTTTGAATTTAAACACGGAAATGTTTTTCGAAACATTTTAACTATAAGAGTGCTTATCCCAACCTATATCATCTGTCTGTATTAACGTTATCTAATTTGCAATAAGAGCGACTACAAATGCAGCATTTACCTGGGTAGAATAAAGATAAAACAAGAGCGAAAAGGATTTGATGCCTGGCAGGTACATATATGCCCAACAACCAGTCGCCCGTGGATGGGATGTGTATTTTTTTATTATTTCTTTGTAGGAAACATCTTAGCGCCTCTGATGAGTCTTGGTTATATTGTTCTATGCTCTTCATATTCATACAGTGTTTGGCATTTTCTATATTTTTGGTAGAGCGCCTCTGATGAGTCTTGAATAGACGAAACGCGGGTCAGGCGTAGCAAAATTTATTGTCTGGAACTTTGTTGTCATTTGTATATCAAAATAAAAAATGAAAACTTTTAAAATCCTTTTTTCGATATTTTTTATGTAAACATATTGTTCAATGCGCTATTTTAGTAAAAATCTTATGAAAACTGGCATGGTGTCATTCTTAATAAATCTAAATTTTAAAAGATACAAATACTTATATTGCATATTTGACAGATGCCGATGAAACTGTTTCATAAGAAAAGTATCTAATTATACAAAAAGTACGTCATACAAGACATCTCTCTGTTTTTATTGTTTTATATTATAAAAAAATGGCTAATACTAGTATCGTGAAACCTTTATTAACAGTTTACTTACATTACATACATGTGCATGACATGGTATGTAGCAATATTTTATTTTAAAAATGATCGATGAAGATCTGAACATTAAATATTTTAATCTTTTGTTGCCGGTCACCTATCAGCTGGTGTTCGAGTCCCGTTTGTAATTTACAAAAAAAGTGACTTCCCCGACTGAATGTGATTAGGCCCGAGGTTGGTAGTTTCCTCCGGGTACTCCGGTTTCTTTCCTACACCAATAAAACTGACCCTAAACATAGCACAGTATCTCTCAAGACAGTTGCGTCGATAAAGGGCGTTAAACACACACACACACACTTTGTGATTTCTATAAAAAAACATTCTTTGGATTTTGCAAACTTCCCTTTTTATCTTGAACACGGGAAAGTCGGCTAACAAATAAATTGCAATTTCTTAAATATTTTGCACCAATTTGAGCTTTTCGCGAACAGCGGTGAACAAAACTGTCTATCGTGGTTTTATTTACGTGCATAAACATGTAAAAAGAAAATGCTTAAGCGGGAATTTGAAATGATTGCGTTGGTTATTTACAATGACTAAACAGCAATTTGTTTTTGCAGTAATTGAACATAGAATTTTCTTTATTTGATCAAGTAAAAAAACTTGTACACCTCAACAATATAGGCATTCCGTAAAAGTTACATTTTTATTCAAGATAACCTTTAAAAATAGAATGAGACATTTCTGTAGGCAAGGTTGGTCTTTACTTCTACAATTTGATCTGAATAGAAGCGTTTTTGATCTGAATAGAAGCATAGAACGCCGTCGATCTGAATATTTGCCTTTTGAATAGACACCGTGCATATGGCCTGCAAATTTACTTCAAACAAAATCAAATGAAAAGTTTTTAAAAAGTTATTTACACGTCGTAGAGTAGCGCGTGATTCGAAAGACCCTTTGATTTTTTGTGCTTTTTTTTTATAAAACCTGAAACATGTGAAAATTGATTAGAAAACTGTTTTGTGCTAATTGTAATTTGCCAAAATGACGTCATAGTACTTGCCCGGCGTGTATGACGTCATTTTATGTAGAATTCTGAAGACTTTTCTGCATGCAAGCTAGCAACATGTCAGCACCACCAAGACGGCCCAATTTTGTAAAAGATGAAATAAAAGCACTACCCGACGGTGTAAATTGTAGAAAATCTTCGCTGTTCTCAAGCTTCAATAATACGGATGCCCATATTGCCAAAGAGAGGGCTTGGGGACAGATTTTGGAAGAGGTATTAAAATGCCATGTCGATTGTCAAAAGAACCAATTCTAAACCTTGCATCACATACGCATTGTACATTTATTGAGTGGAAGTTTTTTTCTGTTTACGAATTGGTACTCGTACTCATTTGGAGCTTTAATTGGAATGTGTGTGCCATCTATTACACCAACAATGTTAGGGAATGCTGCAATATTGTAAAAGTCTGTTTTAATCCCTATTCGTTCAGCTGCATTTGGGAATCTGATGTAGTTGTTTATTCTTCCAACGAGTGCTTCGGTCACGTCTGTAATGCATCTACTGACGGTTGGCTGACTCATCCCGAAAACATCTCCAATTACATTTTGAAAGCTACCGCTGGCAAAAAATCTCAAAGCAGCTAAAATTGTAGCTCTACCGGAATGCTGTTAGATCTTAACGTTTGCTTTGCTAAGTCTGGTCTCAGTTCATCACATATTTCCAAAACTTTGTGCCTCAGGAATCGATACGTCCTCAACAGAAACTCGTCCGATCTTTCCATGAATGGATTATTTCTGTCCAAAAACACTCTCTCTCGTCGAAGATGTCTTTGATTTGCCCTCAAAAGAAGCGTGGCAGCCATATTTACGATGAAATGTTGAGTTACAACACCAATGACCCTGTCGTAGTTTTGATATAATTTTTACAACAGCTTGTATCGTAACTTTCTTTTGTGAATACAAGTTACAACTTACGATGTTGTAACTTTTACCTTACAACAGTCGTAGCGTAACGACAGTTTCATGAATACGGGGCCTGATTTTGTATAGACTGTCTTGCCAACTTACTACTACTTTAGGGATAAAGGGTCTGTGATTTTGTCTGTTTATGAGTCTGTCAAACTTAAGTTTACATTACTATTTATCAAACATTGAAATGGATTTGAAAGAAAACTTGCCTGAACTTCATTTACTTATTGATGGGATGAACTTTTTATAAACTATGTAATAAAAGGGCTAGCTGTTAAAAGAAAAAAATATGGTTGCAACAGCGAGTTTGTCCAGAAAGGCGGATTTAGGACCGGCGTGTTGTGCCCATGCCCTCCTGTTTGACAGGAAAATTTGGTTAGAAACTGTATGAAACAAGAGGTCCCAGAAGATTTTTTTAATAGCGCACCCTCTCGTTTGAAATTTTCTGGATCTGCTAAGGGTCTTGTTTTACACTAAGGTTTTTCCATATGGCCAAAGATAAAAGGGTTAGGGAAAATGAGAAAAGAAATGGCCCAGAACTCCTAAGAATTATAAAATTACTCTTTTATTGAGAATCATATATGAGACTTAATGAATATAGTACAAATTGAAAGGAAAACACTAATTTTTAAGTTGGATTCATTGTTCATTACATGCTCTTCTGGGGAATGAAATAACTAATATATGCCTTCATTCGTTGTCTTGTTCATAAACTTGTTGAGGGGTCAAAATGTTAAAACCAAAACAAGTATAAATACCCTATAGGTAATATTATCACCTATAGTTCATTAAAATGGTTCAAATTACATTTAATTGAAAATCAGAAGTCAAAGTACAGGTGAAGGTTTCCATTATCGTAAATTTCGTAGTTTAAAGACGTTCAAATTTCAACAAATTTCTATTGTATAAACATTCATGCCTCATTTGGTTATTATACGTGATTATTGTCTTGTCGTTTTGAAGGTTGGTCTCTGTATAGTTGATCTACTTTTAAATGTTTTGTAAACAGAGGATTAAACTTCACTTAATGCCTATTATGAAGTTCTATCTAGTGTTTAAATCAACTTTCTTTTAATTTATCGCAGGTAGTTCCTTAACCTCTTACAAATGGATTTGTCAGGTTATTTAAATACGTCTTTTTAATTTTTCGATAATTTTAATACATGTGATAAAGGATGTTTTCTCCAAGGTGTGGTAATGCTGTGACTTTTAAATTGAAAACAATACCCCATTGATTATGATGAAAGTTCAATATTCTACGAGTCAAGCAGAGGAAATTTGTTGTTAACTTTCAACGATTGTTTATTTTTCAGATATAAATGCAGTGGTAGTTAACAGTTATATCATATCCATATTAGGTCGACACCCACTGGAGTGATTGACAGGTAGAAGTGAGGGAGAAAAGACCAATCGTTTATCAAAGCATCGCTTGTCATTTTTATCACAATATAACTATAAAGGAATCACCTTAGGAATTCATTATGCCACCAACGGCTGATACTATAACCATACAAATATCACATCGCCCACATCTACCGCAACGTCCACAGACTGTCTGTCCGGCTCACATAGCCACACGGAATGCTTTAAGAGAACGTTTTAAAATGAAGATGAAGATGCAATCGCAGGATTTAGTTGTTAAAGTTAGTAACGAAAAACAATTTGATTTCTTTTATAAAGAACCGTGTTTGTATAGTCATAAAATTTACTGTAATAGTTCTAGAGTGTTTGAGACTTTGAGAAAAGATTCCAGGGAAGAAAAGAATAATCCATTACTTCAAAGGAAAAATCAACAGATAGTAACTGAGAAAGTCAAGGATATTCCACAACTTAATTTTGATGATGATCAAGAAAAGAGATTAACTTTTGAATTGGCTTTTGAAGCTTTGAAATGTAAGTATTACGGGCGTAAAATTTTCTCCCTAAATTAAAAAGTCAACTTTTTCAATTCACATTAATTGATAATAATTTTTGGAAGCACCTTGCAAGATTGCAATGGGGGTTACTGTAGTTCATTTTCAAGAGACTATACAATACAGACTACATAAAGCTCTATTGAAATGTAAGATTAAAGCTATTCAATGTTGAGCGTACCGTCACCCAAGGTACATTACATAAGGCTTGAGTTTATGAAAAGGTTCTATAACTTTGATATTAATATCCATAGAACCTTGGTTTTGTCTTGTCTCACTTTGATGGAGAGATACATGTATATTGTTTTTTGTCCTGTCTGTCTGTCTGTCTGACACATAATTCTACTCAACTTCTATGAAACTTCGAATTAAATGAAACTTGGTAGATGGCAAGTTAACCATTATGCAAGCCCATGTTGTTAGGAACTTTTTATCTCCAAATTTTTGTGGGAGTTATGGTCCTTTGATCTTAAAAAAATTAGGGAAATGGGTTGAGACATTGGTTTTGCAGGGGAAAAAACAACTTAAATCAATGGAAAGATTGCTTGGATATTTTAAAATAAAATTGACCATGTGTGGACAAAGAAGTCTTTTAAGGATGAAAAAGTTGGGAATCTTGCATTTGTCCTTTTCCCCCAATTGATGCAAAAATAAACATATAAGCAAAACCTTAAAATATCAAATCAATCCTTTTGCTTCAGAATCTGGCTGTTTTGAAAATGAGGGTAACAAAGTTAACGTTCTAGTTGTTGTAATATGATAATGGCACTGCCCTAAAAAGCTCGCGAAGATACAAAATCAATAGGTGCAACCAAAACTGGGTTTAATTTTAATTGGATCTGGAAAAAATGTCAAAATACATTGGCTGGATCAATAGGTAAGAGGGTCCACTTTTTGATGAAAATTTAATAATTTATTTGAAAAAAAATGTATTATCCGTAAAACGCCAAAATATGGTTTGCGGCCGGGACAACATCATCCATAACTTAGTGACGTCATATCATTCGACAAGCAGACTGTAAACATGAAGACATCAAAATGTCACCGCTCTTCTGCCAGGTTTTGTTATATTTTTTGTATACCCGTATCTATAATTGCCAAGTACTGTCTGCAAAAGATTGATTTAGAAACCTGGTGGAAAATGACGACGTATCCAAATGATCATTTAACTTTGTCAGTTTGAGGGACGACATAGGATTAAGGATGGATTAGGATTTTATTTTCAGATCAGGTAGGACCAAATTATCATACATATGTAGAAAAACAGTTGCTGATCACTTTATTTTAATGAATCTGTGTTATGAAAAGTTCCGAAAATTGATTGACAGAACTTATTAGGGACGATGTGATGATATTTCCCACCATTTTTCTGCGCATGACTATGCACTATGGGTAAAAGGTCACTACAGTTTCGAATTCTCGCGAGAGAAAGCCATATTTGTGTAAAAACAAAACAACTAGTGTTCGTTCGTTAGATAGTTATTATTTATTGAGAAAGTTATTGTCATTAACAACAAGAAAAGGTTTTGTTTTGTTACCGTTTGTAAATAAATAAACGAAAATAAAGAGTCTCGCTAACGCGAGACCCGGTATTTTCGAAAAGGTCCGATGCCTTCGAAATGATGACAGAATTTATTTTCAACCATCGTATTTTGAGTCTCGTGCAATTTGGCAGACTCTCTACAATAGTGAGCTTCGCTTCGCTCGCATATTACTTACAAAATTTTCAATCTTCTATTATAAAGAATATATTTTGTAAATTTATAAGTATAATACCTATGCATGTATCTTTTAAGCTTGTCATAAAGTTTAATCTTCTTTCAAGTCTGATATATATTAAAGGGTTTTATTAATATTAATGTTTGAAAGAACCTTTTGAAAGGAGAATTTTCTACTTCAGTAGGAAAAACTTATAACTTCAATTTAAGGTTGATGTACGTTTAACCATGCGGGTGTCGAAACTGACTCAATGATTTTGTTTTGATGAACTTGGCAACTGAAAAACATATAGAAATATGTCAATAAATTCTGATAACAAAATTGAAGATGAATTTTTAAGCTGGCTACCTTAACTTTGTAGTTTGTTATTTGGAAAGGGAAAATATATTGGTTTAGAGCAGTCGTAAATATTTTATAATGTTTTTTAATGAAGTTTACGAACCCTGGTTCATGTTATAAAACTCAATAAGGGCTTTGTTTTCTCTGTTAATAGACTTTTGTTTTTACTTGGGAACAAATATGTGGGGGTCGTTTTTAACAACATTGATATATATTAAATAGACTTTGTATTTGTTTAGCAAGCTTATTTTAAAGTATTGTTAATGCGATGTATACTTTTTTTGCTCAAATACATTAAATATCTGTTAAACCTTTTAATGGCATATATCTTCAATATAAATTTAGTGTTTTGTTTTTCTTTCTTGAGTTATTGAAACTTTTGAAGTGGGGAAATTGCAATAAGATTAGTAGGGTCTCGCCTAGGTTCATTTTATTTTGAAAGACCATAATCCTTGTACATTAGGGGTTAAAAAACAAAATTGATAAATGCATGGGAATGAATAATAACAGGGGTTCAAATTGTCATTTGAGAGCAAAAGGTCCAACACTTTTGGGGGTCAAGAATGGAAGGTCCTCCAGGAGAAATTGAAAGGTCCTCAATAAGAGTTATTGTAAATTCTGGCAGGTCCAGGACCTTTGTCATTGAAAGTTTGAAGGTCCAGACCAGTGCTAATTTGAACCCCTGAATAATGACTTTTAAAAAAGGGCAATCAACCTTCAAGTATTTTTGAAAGGGAACTTAGATGTGACCTGAAAAGGGAGAGTTACCTTGTGGCTGTCCCAATTATTGGCAATTCTGGATGTCATTTCATACAGTGATTGTTAACTTACACGCACATTAATAATATCCCATTAAATATCAAAGCATGCAGCATGCCAATTCACATACTTGAGAGGATTTTTTACCACAGAAAACAGCCTATATCCACATATTGTGGAATTAAAATCTATAAAGGTGTACAATTGTGTCGGTGAAAAAAATAGAACTGTAAATCTTTTCCTTGCTTATTGCAATCATGATATTTATGAAAGCATGCAAAGTATTGAATTTTGATATGTTCATTTATTAAAGCTTGTTAAGTGATCAAAATAGCATGTTTTTGGCAAACAAGTAGACCATATTAAACTAGTTCTTTTTGCAAATTGAAATCAAAATCGTCTTTCATTGTTTTAACTGTCATAATAATGGAATTGATATTGTTCAAAACAATGGCGTTGGAAAGTACTAATTCCTAATTGATTATTATAAACAAAAGCTTGGAACTAAATGTACTGTAATGGAATTTAAAAATTCCCTGATTGAATTTTAAACAATACTTTAAAAGCATGTTAAGTAATTGAAAAAGGGTTGGTCAATATTTTGATAGCACTTCTGAGAAAACAGAAAAAGAAGGCTAAATGCTTTTTTGGTCTTTTTTGCATTTTTTTGTTGTTGAAAATTTTAAGGGACTATTCTTTTACATTCAAATCAGGACTGATGGCCCTATTTATAAATACAGTGGCGTAGCTTGCCTTTTTTAAAAGTGAGGCAAAATGGGCAAGGGGTCTGGGGACCGCTATAGGTCCCCAGTGGGTCCAGGGCAAAGCCCTGGTAGGGGGTCCAGGGGGGCGAAGGCCCCCGGCCGAAAACGATTTCTATCTATTTAGAGGCCACAGAATACGCCTCCTAACCATATGAAATAGGTATCAAAGTCAACCTGGGTCTTGTTTTTTTTTTAAACTGAACAAGTGTATATAGAAAACATTCATTATATTATCATGATTATCTATATTGAATTTCGAAATCGTTTAAACTCTAAGGGTTTTCTTATCCCAGGCCGGGCATATGTTGATCTAAGACATTCAAAATTATGATAGCAGTTGAGTATATTTTGGTTATATATACTCATCATATTCCTGAGTTTTTGACAATTCGTAAATTGAATGCCATTACTCAAGTTGCTTTTTTATCCGATGCCCACAACTTTGACATTCGTATTGTGTCAACTACTTTATAAACTGCGTTTTGCGTTAAAGCCATGCTCCTGCTAGGTATGGTAGCGCGAGTGAGCGAGTGGGTTGGTGTTTTACGCCCTAGCAACACTATAATGGGCGATGAAAATGAAGAGAGTGATAAAATGATTATGAAATGATAATGAGAAATATGGAGTGTGAACAGTAAATTTCGAAGTTCACAGAAAAGGGAGAGATGGTTAGGGGCGAAAAATTTAGCCTATGTGGTGTACTACTTGACGGTCCAAGAGATCATTACGTGCATGAAGCTTGCATGGCACTCTCCACACATGTGGGCCCACCTCACAGCCCCTGTGGACAAAGGCCTTCTTTTTTCAACCAGCTAGGGTACACACTTGGTCGCTCTATTAGCTGAGCACTAACACGATGTCAGAATTCCAAGACCCTTAGTCACCTCTGAGAACAAGCTTGACTCTGTGTTGCGGGCCTATTCGCCATCCAGGCCCCGCACGGGACGGGTATACTAGAAGGGTACTTTGTTTTACTATTTGTTGTTTCTTGTAAATACTGAGATTGCATAGATTTAGACGTCTGAAAATGTTTCTGGTTCTAAGGTGTTAATATACAAACTTTCTCATTTAGATACAGCTTTGTATAAGCAATTTCATTCACAACCCAACTATATATTAATCTGCAGATGAGTCGACCGTAGGTTCTAGCTCTTCTTGTAATATTAAGTTATTTTAAAGCAAGAAAAGTATCAATAGTGAAACTTGTTACCGACAAATCAAAGAAAAAAAAAGGAACCAACCGAAAGTGCTGGTGATTGAACCTTTGGTTCCTACTAGCTCAACATGCTTACATCCAAATAGGCTACGATTTCTTAAATGAAATGTATATTTAAATTTCGATTAGCTAAAATTGTTCCTCTTTTGGTACTAAAAAAATTGCAGCAGTATCAGTTTTACGTAACAAACGATGAAACAATAATTGCCATATACTATTAAGGTGGTTGGTGGATCGTAGTAGATGGGAAGCAGAACCGAGACATGTGTGTTTTAGATGGTTATTTTTTTTTTTAAACTTGAATTCTTCGATTTTGATTGACATGATGATTTTTTTTTTATTCTTGAAAGCTTTGAAAGCAAGTGCACATGTAAACTTCCAGATAATAAAACGAACGTTGAGAAGAGAATAGAAATGTACAAATGAGAAGATTGATTAAGATGATTATACTGAATGACAAGCACGAAATACGCTTCGACTTTAATGACCCCTGACACAAAAAGCTTTACTGTATCTTTCTTTTCTTTTTTTTTCAGTTCAGTTGTTTTTTGTTTTTTTTTATATTTACGGCCATTTTTTTTTTTGGACGAAAAAAAAGTGAGGCAACTGCCTCATTGCCTCAATGGAAGCTACGCCACTGAAATAGCGTGAGTCAGAGTGAGTGAGTGATTTGGTGTTTTACGCCGTGCAACGCTATATAGGTTATTTACAGGCGATGAACATGAAAAGGATGATAAAATGAACATGAATGATGATGATAGATGAAATATGGGGGTTGGGATGGAAACTAAGGAACTGTAAGTGTGGCACTCCATTCAAATCAGGACTGATGGCCCTATTTATAAATAGCATGAGTCAGAGTGAGTGAGTGAGTTGGTGTTTTACGCCCGTGCAACGCTATATCGGTTATTTACAGGCGATGAACATGAAAAGGATGATAAAATGAACATGAATGATGATGATAGATAAAATATGGGGGTGGGGATGGAAACTAAGGAACTGTAAGTGTGGCACTCTCCACACGTGTTGGCCCACTATGGTCGGCGACAGGGTTATAGACCTGACAACCACCTTGGACGAGGGCCACCCTATTTAGCCATCTAGGGTACACACTTGGTTACTCTGTGGGCTGAGCACTGACCTGACGTCAGAATCTTAAGACCCTTAGTCGCCTCTTACAACAAGCTTGGTTCTGCTGCCGTCCTATTCGCCTCCTTGGCCACGCACGGGAGTATAAGAATTGGCTATATATGAATAGCCAATTCAGAAGAATGCTCAAGCTTCAACCTTTTGATCTCAGATAACTCACAACAATTGTTAATTGTGAAAATTTGAATGTTTCGTTTGAAATGATTCATCATTAAACAATGGTATGACACAATGCTCTAGATAGAGTGTATTTAAGGAGTTTGACAATTATCTTGTTTCCCTCTTGAAGGGAGATAACCAGAGGTCCCATACTAATAAACTGGTATCAGAAATTGACAAGGACCCCTGTAATATTGTAGTGATTTGAACTTTTGTTGACCAAATGTCAATCATATTTTGTTTTATGACCTTAAAGGTAATTTATACTATTCAGATTATTAGTTGGTCAGTGATTGTCTAGTTTCTGTGGATTTTAAATTATGGTTTCCACAAAATGTAGAAATAAAGACAATTGAATATTTCTATTATTTTTGCATCGGAACTATGTAAATTTTTCTACATTTTGAGTTGTTTGGTAAATTAATTGATATTCTAAGCTTGAAATTTTCACATGAATTTGATTTCTTTCATTTTAATTGACATGTACATGCCATTAACATATATTATGGTATTATAAACCTTCATTTTCAACAAATTTGCAGGGATTATGTTTTTAACTTTCTGAATTTTAAAAGGGATTATAAAGGTTTTTTTCTCTATAGAGCCTCATTTAAATTTTGCTTGTATAGTATACAAGCAAAATTTTAATGAGGCTCCAGTCATTGAAATTGTGATTTCCCATTTATTTATTCAAATCATGATTCTTGCAGAAAAGGTCTTTTATCTAATTTGATATCTATTGGCTTCCAGTCTAGCTCTGGTACATCAGATTTCATTTTGTTGTTAGCTCACCTGGACCGAAGGTCCATGTGAGCTATTGCCATCACTTGGCGTCCATCGTCGTCGTCTGTCGTCGTCTGTCGTCCGTTAACAATTTTTCAAAAATCTTCTCCTCTGAAACTACTGAACAGAATTTAATGAAACTTGGTATGAATGATCCTTAGGGTGTCCTGCACCAAACTTGTGTTTCCATTTTTGATCCGTCAAAAAACATGGCCACCGTTACTAAAAATAGACCAGGGGGGTCAGACTACCGTTTTTGGCTTGTAAATCAAAAAGTATAAGAGATAGATGAAATCTGATGCCATCCTACTGCTTCAGCATTAAAAGCTCTACAAAAGTCTCCATTTGGTCCAAGTTGTCAGATGACTCCTTGTAGGTGTTACAGCCCCTTAAAGGTGAAAAATAGCGTGGTTTTTTTTCATGTTTTTGCCCTATAGTATGAAAACTATTGCAGATAGAGAAAAGCTGTTGCTTGCTTAAATGTTCAGCTCATTTAGCTCTACAAAAGTCTCCATAGGGTTGAAGTTGTCAGATGACCCCTTATAGGGGTTACGGCCCCTGAAATAATGTTTTTTCATGTTTTTGGCCTATAGAAAGAAAACTATTGCAGATAGAGAAAAGCTGTTGCTTGCTTAAATGTTCAGCTCATTCAGCTCTACAAAAGTCTTCATAGGGTCGAAGTTGTCAGATGACCCCTTATAGGGGTTGCAGCCCCTTACAGGCAAAAAATAGTGTTTTTGGTCTATGGAATGAAAACTATTGCAGATAGAGAAAAGCTGTTGCTTGTTTAAATGTTCAGCTCATTTAGCTCTACAAAAGTCTCATCAGGGTTGAAGTTGTCAGATGACCCCTTATAGGGGTTACGTTACAGCCCTTAAAAGGCAAAAAATGGTGTTTTTTGCCAACAGAATGAAAACTATTGCAGATAGGGAAAAGCTGTTAATTGCTTAAATGATCAGCTCATTCAGCTCTACAAAAGTCTTTATAGGGTCGAAGTTGTCAGATGACCCCTTATAGGGGTAACAGACCCTTAAAGGCGAAAAAAAGTGTTTTTAGCCTATAGAATGAAAACCATAGCAGATAAAGAAAAGTTGTTGCTTGCTTGTTCAGCTCATTTAGCTCTACAAAAATCTCCATAGGGTCGAAGTTGTCAACTGACCCCTTATAGGGGTTAGAGCCCATTAAAGACGAAAAATAGTGTTTTTGGTCTATAGAATGAAAACTATTGCAGATAGAGAAAAGCTTTTGCTTGCCTAAATGTTCAGCTTATTTAGCTCTACAAAGTTTTTCATAAGGTTGACATCAAGACCAGGTGAGCGATTCAGGCTCCTGGGAGCCTCTTGTTTGATCTTAGCTGCAAACATGTAGCTCTTGAGGCCGCTCATTTAATATTTTTTTATTTTTTTTTATTATGGTCCGCAACTAACAAAAATCAAGCGGCCACCAGAGCTACATGTTTGCAGCTAGTTTGATCTTAGTCTGTAGTTTCATTTGATTTACTTGTACGAGGTGGGTCATTATAGCCCGAGCCATGAAAACAAACAAACAAATGAAATTTTTATTTTTTGTAGCAACAACAACAAATACATACATGTACTAAAATAAGAAACTTTGCTATATTGCATTAATTACGTAACAACTTATTTTCTTTTCAAAAATTGAATAAAATGTCTTTAGGATTAAACCATGCAGTGGAAAAATAAATGAATTCAGTCTGTATATGTGCTTCTTTAAGTGGTCTTTTTTTATTCTTGAACAGAATCAATTTCCAAAACTAGGTAAAATATACTTTCAACCCGTTTAGAACTTTATCTATTAAAAATAAACTTTTAAAGTGATACAATGAAGGTTATATTTAAAGACTTTGATTATGTACATTAAATGACTGTCATAAAAATTTACTTTAAAATCAGGAGTTAAGATGTCATGCAACATGATCTATATTTAAAGTACATAATTGTTCTATTTAGTCCTCAGTTTACGTGATAAAGGATAACAAAATATTTTAACAAGAGAACAAGCAAAAGCTTGTAAAGGATAAAATTTCATTGAGAAATTACATGTTAAGCTTGGTACATTTTAGGTAATTGAGTTTATATAAAAGATGTTTTATCACTTGACTTTAGGTCTTGATCATAATATTTTGAGGTACAATTTGGGAATTTTAATTTTAATTTTTAAAAGTTCAAAAGTGCAAAATAAAATCAGTTGAACACAGACAAGAACAGCATGTAGAACTTTTCTATTTATCATGCATTATGCATTTAAGTTGTACGTAGCACATTTTGGCTACATGGATTTCACAGATTAAAAAAGTCAGGTTATAAAAGAGTGAATGTCGAGCAGCATGTGGGCAGGCTGGTGGCAAAGAAATTTTCCTGACAGTTTTCTCAGCAACTCCAACTACTAATCACAGCTAGCCACTAAAAATAAAAAAATCCATGAGATGTTGTCATTTTTCAGTTCTTAAACACTTTCCATCATGCTTTCACTGTAGGAAAATTCATCTGCTGTGACTTTGACTATTATTCTTGTAACTAGGTTCAAACACAAACAAAATGACTTCAAACCTAAAGTTAGTATGTCACTAGCGCTAAGAAGCAATAATTAGGATCTTAAATTGAAAGTCCTCATTATTTTCATTTTAGAAGCTGTCAGAAAGGTGAAAAGCTTTGTTTTTTTGTGTGTAAATTTATGTTTCTACAGCAAAGAATTAAAAGTGCCATGCTTTATTCATACTGTGTTTCTATGGAATCTTTTCTATTCTGCACTAGCATGGCTGAAAGTGCTAAAGTTCCTTTTTTCAATTCTCTTTGTATTTGCCATTTTCGTTACTTACGCTTTATGATTTCAACGATAGACTTGATACATTTCTTTGTAACCTCCAGTCATCCTGCAGAGTTTTTCCAATATAGAGTTATCAATATTTTAACACTGTATGTATACTAAGTTGAAATGTTTCTCTCTAGTACTATTACTATCACCATGGGAATTTAGCCATTATTATTATTTCTGTATGGTTCTGTACTTAACTTGTAAAGAAAATAATTAATTATTTGTTTTAATGTGCTGTACAAAAGTTTCTTTAGCATTGCTTAGAGGCCTGTATTTTCATTGTTTTTTTTTTATGTTATATAGAAAAAGATGTGTTCAAATGGATATTTTTTTCTTTAAAAATGTGAAAAAGTTTCAATTGTGAGTGTCACTAGTTCTTTGAATTTGAGAAAGGTCAGATTTGTCTGGGTCTGAAATGAGTCCAGATTTTTATACAGGCATGTACATAGAATTTTATCTTTGAAACCTAATATTAACGATTATTTTAATATATTGTTCAGTTGCATGCAAATTTCAAAATAGTAACCTGTACTGTTTACTAAGTTGTTTGCAAAACTGTTTGAGTGATAAATGTAAGATCTTAACTCATTTGCAAAATTTGTGTTGTAACTTGAAAGTTATACATTTGACTTTTGTTATAAGTTCAAAAACAAGTAAATTTTGAATACTACAAACAAAATACAAAAAATATAGATGAAAGTTATATCATCTTTGGATCACACCTGATACAACCGCATACTAAATATTGCAAAGCTACATGACATGGGTCTCAAATATTTGGCAAGATATAATTTGGAGGAGGAATTACTATACAAATCTGAAATTGATTGATATAAACCTACAATACGTCATTTCCTTACTCATCTTATCACAATCTTTTCAATAGGAATTACTGTGTAATAAAACGTAAATATTGAATCGCACTCAGGACATCTGATTCTAATGAAACTTTATACACAGGTGTGTCATTGTAAATCTATTGTAATTTTCTGGAGTATCAGTGAGTAAGTAAACAGGGGTTTCTTTTCTGTGGTTTAATGATATCTGTTTCATTTTGATCCATGATTTGTATGGAATTAAATTGCATGTTAGATGAGTCTCAGTTTGTTAAATTTACAAAAACAGAACTTCCCCACCTGTATGTATTTTGGTTTGTAATTTAACTGCCCATTAGGTGGATTTCTCTGGATACCCTGGTGTCCTCCAGCATTATAACTGACCGCACTGTATAATGGCCCAGGTGCATCTGTAAAGTGTGTTAAACACCAACACATTTAAAGATGAAAGCTACAGCATGAAATATCACTCTTTTAAGTAAAATGTTAAAACAAAAATATCAATATGCTTCAATTACCAAGTTCCTTATTTTGCTTATTGTTTCTGTTCCATTTTTTCAAACTTCTAGATAATAATTCTGTTTGATGTCCTATGATGTCTTGGTTATATTGTTCAAGTTGCTTATTTACATAATTTCATTTTTTCCAGATGTGGAATATATGGAATTATGCAATAATTTCTGGGGAAGTTCCAAAGATTAAGAATGCATATATTAATATGTTTTGGTAAAAAAAAATCATGTTTGTATTAGGTGAACAAAACAAAAAGAGATAAGTCCAGCACAAATTTTGTTAGTCAAGCAATACAGTAGATTCCCTGTAGGAGGCTCCAATAGCTGTCTCCCTGAAAAATAAAACTATTTGCATCTCTGAATCAGATATAACTTTCCTAATCTTTCTACCTTGGTAACAAAGTTTTTTTTAGGGTATTTCAGAATTTTTTTTTGTCTGTCCATCTGTCATCATACATGTACCTTGTTAGCACAAAATTTTCTAATAATTCATTCAGGGGAGATAATTGGACTTTTTTTATATAGATCAGGGTTAATCCTTTTGAATACCAGCTTCCATGCAATAGTTTTTCCTGTTCATACAATTTTTTTAAAATTATTTTATAGCTACAGTTGTACTGTAAGTTTAAAAGTGCAAATTCTGAATCCAATTTTGTGAACTTTAACATTATTTATATAAGAGGAAGGCAAATGTTTGGATTTTCATCTATTGATTACTCCAGTATTACCATTGGTATATTGAAATAGTATTTTATGATGTAAAATATATCCAATAGAAACTAAATAGAATTAAAGGGCTCCTAGTCCATACATATAGAATCTATATAGACTTAGAAAGTATTGAAATCCCCTGTTTACGGAAACCTAAAATATCATAAAGCTATTCATGGCAGTGTTTGTATTCAGCTTCAGCATAGAATTTCTCTTGAATATATTTAATCATTTTCAATGTACATAATGTAGATATACATAGATATATTTATTTAAGTTTCAATAGGAAATTATTTAATTGTACAGTGAAATCCCAATATTTAATTTTTTCATTGAAAATGTCAAATATGTATTTCAAAATTGTCCAAGCTATGGACTTGGTTGATAATTTTAGTAAAACAGCTTTCAATTATATGTATATTTATTTTGTTTATGTTTTATGAAAAATGTAAACATTGACAGTGACAGTTTACAATTAGGAGGACAGTGTATTCTTAAAGGACTATTAAAATGTACTTGTCGTGGTCATAATACAGGTTTACAAATATTTGAGAAAATTTTAAACATGGTCAAACTTTCTCTGTCTTCATGATAATGACATATAAATATTGAAAAGATTTAAGAATTGGGTCTTTTTCAGGTGGACTGTATTCATAATATAGTTGACAAATATTTATTGTCGTTTAATTTTCATGTTGACATTAGTAATAACTTGAAGATTGGGTTGTTTTGGGATATCTTGGGTACTTGCCATATGTTTTTGTCATAAGGTTCTTTCAAGTCTCTAGTTTGCTTATTAATGTTTTGAATGAAATAATTATCATGTTGGTACTTTTGCAATATGATTTGCTTTGACTATACTTTCATGTTGTATACATGTATTAATTGAAATTTACTGAATTTTGAGGTGTGATGTTTTGTAATACATGCACAAGTTGGCTTTTGTGCTTTGCCTTTGCAAGAAATGAATCAACATAGATATTCTAACAGGCTTGAGCATCATCATTTATTTTGTTAAACTACCTTATATATGGTCTACTATAAGTGGTGAGAGCTCTATAAAAAGTTTTGCATGGGTCAGATTCAAAAATCATCATGATAGCAAAAAGCCTTTGCCCTTGCTAGCCATTTGAATTTTAAGTCCAATATTCATGATATATATACTGTATACTTGCCTATAGTCGTAGGAACTACAGATTGGGAACATTTTAAAATAAAAAGGGCTTGCAGGATGAAATTTATTTTTGGCTGGATTTCACGGAGTGAAAAATCTGGGTTATAAAATGGTGAATGTCGGGTGGGCAGGGAAAAATTTTCGTAACAGTTTTCTCAGCAACTACTAATCACAGCGACTTGATATTTGGTATAAAGCATCAGGGTGGGGTCCCATAATGTGGGATTCGATTTCAGGTCTGTTGCTCACCTACATTTGTACTTCCTGTTAAACGAAATCTGGCCATTTTTGACTTCGACAGATTTTTAAACCTTTTATCCATTCATCCATTTTAATTGTATTTTTCTTTTTATTTCCAGTCCAGTCCTTGTTCGAAGATGTACTTGATGATTGTGCCTTCTTTGCCACATTCCCAGAGGTATGTTGATACAAATATATATATTCATGATGATGGATGACCTGAGCTAAATTACCATTTTAATTAAGCTCCTTAAAGAATTGAAGTGTAAGTGAGAAAGAAAAGAGGCCACAGTGTGCACACATGACCTTGATATGTTCAGTAATCAAATATTGATGGATTTACTCCCCAACCACACCCCACCCCCCTAACGGTCCCCACCTAATGTAAGTTGTTTTTGCCTTGCCTTCAGTTCAGTGCATCTGTTACACTTCAAGTTTACCTTTGCGCTTAAGGTGATAATTCTTGGTAGTTGTAAGTTGGATCTTCATGAAATTTTCTACACTTATTTATCACCCGCTTATCATAACCTGCTGCAAAAATTTGCAGTTCAAAAATATATGTGCCTTTAACATACCCTAAAAAAACTTGTGCTTGCTTTCTCAACAGTTGAGTATTTTGATAAATTCTGGACTAATTGATAAATTTAAATTTAATTGTCTGCTTGAACTTTCATAAAATCTAATATTTATTTCTTTCAGAATTATCTGAATTCATTCCTAATCCCTTTTAAACTTTATTTAAATAAAGAGTTTTCACATTAAAGTGAGAAGTTTACTCAAGTCTTATACAGGTTAGCAACATGTCAATTAAAGAAATTTTGTTCAAAAGTCGCATCATTATCCCATTGATTCGTAACTTCTCCGTAAAGCCGAATGTCAATAGTGCCATACTTTGTAAACATTAGTGACTTAATTGCCGTCATAAGTTCACAACTTTATGTGCAAAGTTTAAACATTGAAGTTTACTATGCGATTGTCTTGTGTTTGCCGACATGGTATTAATGAGTAAAAATAGTTTTGCTTGTAATAATTGTTTGCATGCATGGTTGCAACAAATGTTTGATTTTTAAAAATTAATATAAATTGTGTTTATTTTTATCCATTCTATTGTTAGAATTTTTAATTAAATGTAGAGATGTAATAAAAATAGGCAAACATACAAAGAACTAAGTATTAAAATAAATCGGCAAACATACAAAGAACTAAGCATTAAAATCAATTTAACTTGGTGCAGTTCTCGAATAGAAATAAAAACACTTGTTTTGCATCTTGTCAATAAATGTGTGATTTTAAAAATTATGTTTATGAATATCATTTCTATTGTCAACAATTTAAATTTAATGTTTAGAAAAATTGATAATTATGTAATAAACGTTGGCATAAACAAGGAAATTTGCATTATAATCAGTTTAACTTTGTGCAGTTTTGGTATAAAAATCAAAAAAATATTTGCATATTGTTAATCAATGTGTGATTTTGAAAAAAAAACAACAGATTGCTATGATGATATAAATATTTTATCAATATCATTAATATTGCCAGAAGTTTGAATTCAATGGGAAAAAAAAGAATTATAAGTTTTCATATATTAGAATTTTGCATATTTTAGTAACTTAAGGCATTAAAATCAATTTAACTAAGTGCAGTTCTAGAGAAAAAAATCAAAAACTTAAGTTTTATATGGCAATTTTATGGCCAAAAAATTCCTGAAGATCAATTTTAAGTACATGCACTATAATTTTTCACTTTATACTTTCTTATTTTGGTAACACATTAATGTTGACATAACTACATCACTACCGTATGTAATTGTGCACGAATTGATGTCATTCCCGATGAAAGTTGCGCAAACAACCGTAGAAAATAGCATATTAGAATCTTTTGGATCAGATGCTGTGAAATAAATTATCTATCATTAAAAGTGAAAACCAACACAGTCATGTAAAAAATTATTTCATGCCTTTCCCAACAAGTTAAGCCATGTAATGTATTCAAAATCCTTTAATAGTAAAATTTTGCATAAAATTGACTTTAAGTGACAAACAGAATCAAGATCAGATTGTGTATGGCTTTTCAAAATCCTTTGGTAGCAGAATTTTGCATGAAATTGACTTTAACTTACAAATAGGCACTGGAACTGATGGCCACATCAATGCTTTGAATGGCAGTTTCCTAGCTATTAATTCATAGGATAATAGGTTTTTTTTAATTTAAAAGCAATTTTTTATGAAATGATCTTTCATCATGATTATGGGAATAAACATATCGTGTAAAAGACCTCCAATTATTATATTTTTACAACTGCTAAAATAGCACCATTTTAAGGCGATTGATATTACATCAGCGTAAAGATGCATTGTTGAAATTCCTTGTATGATTTGCCGAGAATGATTTAGTTTTGATGTTAATATGATATAAAAATCATAAAATGTTCGGATCAGAGGTTTAAGTGCCATTATATACAATTTATAATCAATTTAAAATAGATTCTTTGCTCTTTTATGACTGATCCCATTGTTTCATGATGTGTTTGAACTGCTGTGGAGATAAGGAAAAATAAGGAAAAATAAGGAACATGGGCATTCCTGTTGACTTCAAGATACTCTTCATTAAGTCATATTGGGTGTGTTATTTAGCGTACCCGTAATTCAGCAAGTTACAAAGAGTTGACTTGTTTTAATAATGTCCATTTCTCTTTCAGCATATGGAAGACCTTGGTCTTGTTATGGTTATACTGTGTGACTACCAGAGTAGAAAATTCCAACGCAGGACGCCATTTAAGGGTGAAATTCTCAACCCCATCGCCTCAGACATTGAGGATGCTCTAACTGAGGTTAAGACCAAACTGAATGCTGCCCTGGCCAGACACAGAATCAAGGCTTCGGCACCGTCGATAGAATATCTACTTCCTGAGACTGTCAGGAGCAAAGAAGAAATAGCCTCCAAGACGCCTGTATATACATGGGTTAATCAACTCAAAACAAGGTAGGCAAAAAAAAAACAGAACAAAGAAGAATTAATCAGAAAGCTAGAACATCCAGAACAAAGCAAACAAAAGAAAATACATGTATATACTTTCAAATGTACAATTTGAAATAAAATATTCAATCTTAACTTTTAAAGTACTGCGGTAATTATATGCCCCTGCAATGAAATGTTGGGGCATAAAGGTTTTACTCATGTCTGTCTGTCTGTATGACTGTTATTCTGAGAAACAATAAGTAAGAATGATTTCAAATTTGGCAGGGTGGTTCAGTATAATATCTGTATCTTGTAAGCAATGTTTAGACCTGTCAGACTCCTACTTCCTGTATGGGGTGCAGGGACATTCCATTTTTGGCCGGATTTCACGGAGTGAAAAATCCGGGTTATGAAATGGTGAATGTCGGGCGGGCGGGCTGGGAAAAAATTTTCGTAACAGTTTTCTCAGCAACTACTTATCACAGCCACTTGATATTTGATATACAGCATCATGGTGAGGTCCCATTACGTGGGATGCGATTTCATCTCTGTCACTCACCCACTTCCTGTCTACCGACTTAGTTAATTTTTGACCATAATGTCCAATAGTACAAAATTTTCGTAACAGTTTTCTCAGCAACTATTTATCACAGCCACTTGATATTTGATATACAGCATCATGGAAGACCTTGGTCTTGTTATGGTTATACTGTGTGACTACCAGAGTAGAAAATTCCAACGCAGGACGCCATTTAAGGGTGAAATTCTCAACCCCATCGCCTCAGACATTGAGGATGCTCTAACTGCTTAAACGAAATCCGGCCATTTCTGTCTTTGACCCATTTTTTTGTAAGGGGGAGGGGGTGTTCCAAAGTGATTCAGATGAATCTGTTGCATTACTATTATATTGCTCTTTTGTACATTTCACTAATCTATATCTATCCAAATTTTAAAAAAAAATCCTTAAAAAAACGTATACCTAGAATGCCATTGTAGCTAAAATACAACTTTACTATAAATCCATGTGTATGTTTGATGTTAAAATGTACTAACCAAACATAGAAGAGTTGACATAACAAAAAATCTTGTTTGCTTTGCTGAATTATGTTTTTGTCAATGCTAAAAAATGCTAAAAGCTAGTGATTTTCCACCTTTTCAAATTCCCTTAGAGACAACAATTAAACACAACAAACAAATAAAAAAAAATCTCATTATTTCTGGTTTCTGCTTTAATTACTGAGCTAATATTATTCCACACTCAGAAACCGTGATCCCAAACGGTTATCTTAATTTGATGCTGAATGAGCAAACAATGAATGTTTTCAAATTGGCTGTAAATTCAATCATAAAATCACAAAATTGTTATCGATTCCACGATTCCAATGTTCATGGTTACGTGGAGGGCAGAATCTGTAGACTAATTTTCTCTGATTTCTAAAAGAGTCAAGAGTTGTGATTTTGATAGTCTGTAATTTTAATTAGTGTAATTGAAGAGTAGTGAAGAGGCTTATCAATTTGATTAACAATTGGTAATGACTATCTATTGGATTTTATTGTTAAAATGAAAATTAATTGTTTGCCATGCAATACATAGATAAGAATAGCTTGTTTGGTTTTCAATTAGTGATGATAATTTGGCTTTTAAGAACAGTTTATGGAGAATAAAAGATATTGTGATTTCAACTATCTATGGAAATTTGATTTCTACCCACAATTTATAAATGATGTGATTTCAATTAGCAATGGAAATTTGATTTTAGTTAATGATTCTTAAACTCATTAATGACGTTTTTGGAATTGTTTGAATTTAGTACAAAGTCTCTAATAAGAATGTCCCTTTTGAAATTTGTAATGAATTACAACAAAGTTTTAGGCAATAAAATTTGATAAGTTTCACATGCATTTTGTCAAATCAAGACTCATCAGATGTGCTTAGACGAGCCAGAGGATGGAAATGCCAATCAAGTAAATGAAGAGCATAAAACAATGAATTGAAAACATGCTAAAGTGAAGCTATGTATTGTATGAAATAAATAAGTAGCCTATCCCTCAAACAATGTCCTCCAACTAAAAAAAAAGAAGAAAATGTACAAAAAATCTGTAAAGCAATGATAAAAATTATCTAATCTCTCTTGAACTCCTTGAAAATATTTGTCCTTGATAGATGTAAATATACCCTTGACTTGGAATAACTTGAACATTTGACCCTACAAAAAGACAAATCACTCCATTTCTTTTGTTATGATAATGAGATATAAATAAATTTGTTCAGATAGGGGATAATCTTGCTATAAAGTTTTGTTGATTTCTCCTTCAAATCTGTTTATATGCATCTTCCTTTTATACTAGCGTGACAAAGTTCAGATTTTTACATATATTTTAATATTAATGGCCATTGCTTATTCAAATTGACAAAATTTTGACTTTTACATACACTATATAATACTAATAGGTTATTCAATTTTACATATATTTGATGTTTGTGGCCATTGGTTATTCAAATAGGTGTTGTGAAAGTATAAAATGCCAAGATTCAACTTTGGCAAAGTTCAGAAGCTTAATGCCTTATAAAATGTGGAAGGATAAATAAATATGTTTTGGGGTAAAATACACAATGATGAGGCAGTTTATAAGTCATGTTTGACAAATGGGTTAATGCTCTAAGTCCCCTATGAATTTTGATGAAGTTCTTATACTGAAGATTCAGGTTAGATAAACAAAGCTGTTTGGATTTTGGCATGTTTTTCAGCTAAAAAAAAATGGTAAATGAAATCTTGAGACCAAACTAGAAAATAAAGTTGAAAAATAAAAGATTCTTGAATGTATGTTAATAAGTATATTAATTAGATCAAATTACAGGTGTATGAGGCATCATTTCAATGTTACAGATTGTTCATAAATGATACCACAGATTTTATGATTGTAGGTGCCATCTTTTTTCATTATGGGTACACTTCAACATTCTTGGTTCAAAAAGTAGCTGACTGGTCATTTTTTAAGAATTCAAAATGATAAATGTTTTTCAGTGTTTTTGTCAGACCTGTTGGACCTGACAGCAGAAAATCATGAGGTCCACAAGAAAATCTTAACAAAATCTGTGTAAATGAATAATTTAACAAAAGTTGCTTTTAGCAGACTTTGATCCAACAAAACCAAACATCTTCCATGAAATTTCTTCATAAGTGTTAAGTTAACATTACAACAAAACCACATGTCTTTCTTGATAAATGTGATGTAACTATTTTATGATGTTTATTTTTTTTTCAGTATATCAGAAGCAATAGAGCAATTCAAAGATGAAGGATTTACTCTGGTAAACAGTGATGAGACACTAACAGACAAACAGTTCTGTGTGGACCCTATGTGCAATGATGTTCTGGTGTTTCCTGGAGAATATAGGGAAGATTTAGTTGATCATGAATTATTTGTATCAGGGAAAATTGTTATACAGGTATATGTACATGTTTAAAAAAAAAAACAATTTTAAGCTCATGCCTTATACAATGTTATGACTATATGTGTTATGTTTTCTGATGCTTCTCCAAGAACACACATGAAACTTTGTAGATCCAAAAAGGGATAAGGTTACTTGTGGAAAAACTAAATCTCAAATGATAAAATAAATAAATTTGGTGGGCCATAAACCTGGTTTGACCCACCATTTCTTTTGAAATGCTTGTATCAAGTCGGGACCATTGCGATTTTAAATTTTTCCTTGTCTCTCTTAGACATTTGAGATTGATCCTCCAAGTTTGGTAATTTTGTTATTACCTTTATTTACTCCTCCCAACTTTCCAAAAGTATAACAAACCTATGTTTTTAGAATTTCTGTGATAAATATTTAGCCTTTAAAAGACTTGTCAGTTTAGAAGCCTTTTTAAATGCAGTATTTAGTTTAATTTGAACAGTAGGAACTTAAAGATCCTGTTAAAAAAAAAAAAAAAGTAAAAACATGCCTGTAAGCGTTGAAATTTTTGCAGCAGTTTTATTATGCAATTTTCATGTTGACATTGCTAGCGCGAAAATTAAAAAATGCAAATACATTTGACTTCAATAGTAATCTATCAAAAATAACCTCAATAAAGTGCCAATTTAAAACTGTGTGAACTAAAATTCTGACATCTTATTGTGAAATTATAAATTATTTAAACAATCAAAAAGTTTTTTATATATATATTTTTCTTTTTCAGGATAAGTCCAGTTGTATAGGTCCTCATTCCATTAAACATTTACTAGGAGAAGACAGTGATTTCATCCATGTCAATGTAGGGTCTGGTCTAACTACAGCACACATAGCAAGTCTCATGAACAATAATAATTCACATATCTGGGCATTTGGTGCAAAGACTTCTCAACAAGCTAAAGCTATCCAGGGCCAGTTTGAAAAGTGTGGTATTAAAGGTGGGTTTAAAAAAGTTTTTGAAAAGGTTTTAGCTTCACATATCTGGGCATTTGGTGCAAAGACTATTCAACAAGCTAAAACCATTCAGGGGCAGTTTGAAAAGTGTGGAATCAAAGGTGGGTAAAAAATTCACAGATCTAGCCATTTGGTGCAAAGACTACTTAACAAGCTAAAACCATTCAGGGCCAGTTTGAAAAGTGTGGTATCAAAGGTTGTTATATGATTAAAAAAAGTTAAGGCTTAGCTTCACAGGAAATACTAGCACAAGCACCTAAACCTGAAATTTGAAATTTGAGAGAGGAGGGAGTTGAGATCAGTTCATGCCTAAGTATATCTCAAAAACCTTTACTGACTTTATAGCGAGCATAGCTCGCAAGCGGGCACGAAGTGCCCGCTCGAGCGGAGAGCTCTACGGTATTTGTTTTCGCGAGAAATTTGCTAATGATGATTTAGATTTTTTATGGTCCGGAAAGGGTTATTATTTTTACAGGTCCGGAGTGAATGTTAAAATAATTTATAAGAAAAGAAATAATGCTTAAAAAAATAATAAATTGCGCTTTTTACAAGAAAATAATATTCTTAAAATAATAAATACACATAAGCTGCTTGTTTCGTCATGGTTATATGGACGTACGAAACTAACGTGTCTCGAAGCTTAATCGCCCCATACCATCTCGCCCCAAAATAAGCAAATAGAAATATTGGAAATTAAATTATAGCGATGGCCCTGAATGTCGACATTTAGAACAAAAAAACGTAGTCCCTTTTAGCTATGCTCGCATTTAGGCAATGCCTACTCCATATTAGACATTGGGGTGGAATTAAAAGTGTTGTCTGGACTACAACTTATTCAATCCGTTTTCTATTTCTATTTCATTGTGTTTGTATGACTTGAATTAATGCTCATGTTACTTTTACTATCTTTTATTGTCTATTGCAAAATGGTCTTGTGCATCAAAGTCAAATGGTTTTGTTCATTCCTTTTGGTCTTTTACATATAAGCATATAAAGTGAGATACAGAATAAAAGCGTTTTGACCAAAAATAAAATCATGGTTTCAATTTTTTTTTTATCCAGACAAGTTCCAATCAAACATTTTGATAAAATACTCTCATATAATGCAGGAAATTATGCAATGTAATGGTGCATTCATTTCTCAATGATTTTAACAACCGATAGTTTATTGAAACTATGAAGTTAGCAGTACATCAAAGTTGAAATCACTTGAGAAGTACCATAAATCTACAGCTTTGATTTAAGGACTTCAGAAATCTGGAAAAAAGGTGTTGATTTAGAATTTGAGTATTTCCTTATTGTTCACTTCAATGCTTCAATTGCAAATAGAAAATAGATTTTCAAAAGATCATAAATTTTGTATTGTTTTCTGGCATTGCATAATTTGTGCCTTGGTTCTATCACCAAAGTCCAAAAAAAACTTTACCTGAATGAAATTAAGCTTTAGTTGAAAGAACATATCACCATATTCAAATAGTAATTTTTAGAGTGAAAAATCTTGGTTAAAAATGGTGAATGTGGGGCGGGTGGTGGGCCTGCGAGCATTGTGCGGGTGGAGAAAAAATTTTGTAACAGAACTATCAGCAGCTTCTTATCACAGCCTTTGTTGTTTGGTATACAGCATTAGGGGGAGGGTCCCATAATGTGGGATTCGATTTCAGGTCTGTCGTTTACCAACTTTCTGTTAATCTCTTTACAAAATTTTACTATACATGTAAGTTCAAATGATAATCTGTAGGTTTTCTATAGCCTCTAAGAATTTTTACTAACCAAAAGTTTCTGGTAAATAGCTATGAAAAGTAGCATGCTGTTCTTTGAAAAAAAAGTTCATTAAAAAGAAGCAAACAAATTGAAGAACCAATTTCATAAAATATTAGTAAAAACTTGTGAAGATGCATTATCATGTCAAAGACATGGATTTATTTTGTTATATAGAACCATATCTTAAGAAGTTAAGGGCTTGAGAAGGCAGTAAATAGTTGTACAATTATTTGGTATTTACTGGGTAATAAACCATGTTTGAGTAGTAAGAAGATGTATTTGACAAACACTTGTTAAATGTTTAGATATATATCAACTTTCACCCCATTTCAATTCATTCATACAGTTAAAATAAGGCCTCAAATTCAAAATTTGTGTTTATTGCCAGAAGTAAGTTTGTGTCTAAAGAGAAAGTCTTACTTATTAAACTTTTAAGAAACAGACTGAATATAATTATAGTAGTTAAGATGTAAGGAATTATAAAAACAGTGGCGGATCCAGAGGGGGGGGGGGGGGGGTTTGGGGGGTTGGAACCCCCCCTTTCCTCCAAATTTTTTAAATTTTTGTGTAGATTTTCAGCAAAATTGGTCTGGAACCCCCCCTTTGGCCCACAGAACCCAGTATGTGGAACCCCCCCTTTCGTAAATTTCTGGATCCGCCCCTGAAAAAATTATAAAATAATGTTTCAAAATAATGTCTGAAAAGTTTATTTGATGGTTTTAATTGTCATGATCATACTAGCACAAATGTTCTACTACAGAAATTTTACCTACACATGAGAAGTAAATGAATAAATAGTATGAAAATAGAATCTGATAAAAGCAAAAAAAAAAGTAGAAAAACACTTTTTGAAGTGAAAAAAGAATAATTGAAAGACTTTGTTCTGACAACAAAATTTGAGATATCAATAGATCTGCACATATTTAAGCACGAAGCAAAATTTCAAAGCCTTATTTAAAGTTTGCCCTTGTCCAACATAGTATTTGTTTGGTTATTTCTCCAACCTTAAGCATTTCTTCAGACTTATAGCTCTTCATTCAAGGGTACTGCTTAATCTATTAGGCTTCATAAGTTATTGACAGGTAAACACTTTGATAGAGTGTTTGAGTTTTTTTCTGAAGATTGTACTTAGAGATCCATATCGATACTCAAGTTAAACTGTAAATCCACTCACTTATAATTCTGAAATATTGCTTTATCATCAATTTATTATGTAGTAAGAGTGGATTTTTTGATAGAAATGTTAAATCACTTTTCAAGTGACTATTGAAAAGTTAAAATAGGATTAATGATAAGGCAATTATCATTTATAGTCGCAATTGAATTTCAGAAGTATAAAATGAAAGTTATAAAAGTACATAGATTTTATAACTTACTATGTTGATCAGTAATAACAAAATTACCGAACCTGGAGGGTCAATCTCAAATGTCCATGAGAAAAGACAGCACAAGAAAAACATACCGGAAAAATTGAAGTTTGCAATGGTCCTGACTTGATACGGGCATTTTAAAAGAAATTAATATTGTTTTATTAGAGCCCTGCACTGAGGATACAGAACCCCTGAGGTTTTCACTTTGGGACTTGTCCGCCCATCCATATTTTTTTGTGAATGCTAGCAATCCAAGATCCAAAACATTAAAGTGGTACAAATCTAAAGTTGATTTTGGGTTATTTAAGGATTAACATATTAAAATTTTATGATTATCTGTCAGATGCTTTGGGACAATGTGGACTTTTGCTGACATGCTTTTTCTGAAATAAAAAATGCAACCAAACTGAAATAGTCAAGTTTAAACTGAATATTTTCATTAATTTGCAATTAATATAGCATTTTTTTTACTTTTCAGGGATCAAAGTTCCAACAGAATCCTTCCTGGACATTGACACAGATGATAGTAAATATAAACATGTCCGAGTCATCCTGATTACCGCAGACTGCAGTCGGTCAGGCGTGACCAATCCCGTAGATTTCATCGTCAATGAAGGAGAAGGTTAGTTCTACCATCTGTTTCCTCTGATACTCTTAAGTCTTAAAAAAGCAGCATTACATTTACTTTTTTACACCCTCACTTTTAAGAAGAGGGGTGTTCATGAATTTAATAGTGTCTTTTGTACATTGTAGTTCCATGGTTCTGTAGTTCCATCACACTTGTTTGTATTTCAACACAAATCTAATTTGTGAAAGTGGGGGTCATCACTAGTGATCAATATGATTTGTGAACAAATTTTCTTGTCATTACCTTGTTTTATTAATTAATCATCATCCTGTATATCTGTATGTAATGAAGAAAAGAGCATTTGTCAGAGAATTGAAGCAAGTCACAGGAAAGGAAAAAAATGTCACGCTGTAAACATTAATAAAGTTGAAAATTGGAAGGTGTATTTTATTTAAAAAATAATAAAAGTCTTACAAAAAATATTCTTAAGAGACATTCAAATTGAAGTTCCATATAAGCAAAAAAGATATTCAAGACAAAACATTGGAACTTACAAAGTATAACATGTTCCAATGTCATGAGTTCTTGGTAAAAGAGGTGTCCAGATTAATGAATGTTATTTTTATTCATTTTTTTCTTCTTTTTTTTTACAGATATGACAATTCTGAAGGATATGGCAACAGGGGATATCAATATGTCAAGGATTACAGAACTCAGCACATCACATACCAGTATTATGAAACATGCCATGAAATGTAGGTTAAAATTGTGAGGTTTATAAATCATTGAAAATTCCATCAAATTGAAAGAGTAATGGAAAAACTCTTATTCCAGATTAAATTTCCATCTTTAAGATTGGGGTTGGTTGGATTGAGAGTCTTTATATTAATGTGATATGGCCTTAAAAAGGTGTGCTTTTCTTAATTTTTCAAAAACACTGAACCAGACTCCTTTAAGGGAGTACGAGCCTGAGATTTTTTGTAATTAAAAGTTTTTTAGTATAGAAAATTTGGAAAGAATAGCTCAAAATAGCTAGACTTTATGAAAAAAGTTTTCAAAAGCATGAATCCGTTTTCAAGATATAAGCACCTAAAAATATGGCGGGAAAAAAACTTCTCTAGATTTTCATAGGAAATACATTGAAAGTTCGTCTTCTGTTTTAACATAGAAATTGTAATTAGAATTGAATGAAACTGTTAAAGGGTGTTAATAATGACCTTCTCTTAATAGTTCTGAACAAATATTAAGAAAACATGTTGAAATTTTTTTAATGCATTTGAGTGGATAAAAGCCGAGGATCTCGAAAATGTTCAATTCCTGAGGCTCGTACTCCCTTAAAGGTAAAAGCCTTAAATCTGTGGTCAAGCTGTTACTAAAAATAGAAATAAGGGGGATATAACTCAAGTTGTTGAAAATAAGACATAAATGTGAAGGTCTTATGATTTGTTTAAAAAAATGAGGCGGGCTTGGGTGTGTGTGGTCAATGATGGGCTGCCCCTGGATGTGTGTGGTCAACTCTGGTATTACACCAAACAATAATGTCTTGATTGATCTAAAACTATATGATTAGTCTATCAAGTTTAACACTCATCAGAGAACAACCAGATTTTAATAAAGTAACTAAAGAACAGTACAATCTAAACATTTTGTAGAAATATTTAAGTTAAAAACAATTTTTAATTGTCACATACGAAACACTCATTTTGATTTTTAGCCTGATTTCACAGAGTGAAAAATTTGGGCTACAAAATGGTGAATAGTGCGATAGATAGGTTATCAGGCCCGCGGATGGGTGTGGAGGAAATTTGTGTAACAGTTTTCTCAGCAACTACTCATCACAGCCACTTGTTATTTGGTATACAGCATTTGGGTTGGGATTCGATTTCAGGTCTGTCACTCACCTTCTTCCTGTTTAACGAAATCTGGCCATTTTTGACTTTGACAGATTTTTGTCTGAAACTTTGCAGTGTTCAGCTCTATTTCATCTAAGCACGCTAAATTTATAGATTTACTTTTCAGTTCCCAAAATCCAGGCTGTTGTGTACATGACAAGATCAGTACATGAAGCTGAAAATGAAAATGTTGTCCTTAAATCAGTGGAATATACCAACATGGTTCAACAGAAGAAGTTCCCGTGGAGAGTTGTTCCCCCTGTTTTACCCTTTTCTGCAGAGGAGATAGAAAACAAAGTAGGAATTGTGGGAAAATATATCAAGTTCCAACCAACAGAGAAATCTAGTGGATGTTTTGTTGCCGTGGTTACCAGAGAGGTATGAGTTGTATTTCAATTCTATGTTCAACAAAAGGTTCTCTCATGAACTTTGAAGGGTGTTCCCATATCAACTTCCTCCAAAAAATTTCTTAATCTCATGTAGATTTTCAAAAAAAAAATGTCTTGAACCCTTCCCTCTTTTTCACTCACCCTTCGTGGACTGTATGTTGAATCCCCTCTGATTCTGCCCCTGTCTTTAGGATCTTATTTGCATGTTAAGGCAAATGAAATGACATTTTTCAAAATCAATGATAAAATTCTGATTTTAAAAAGATACCATTAAAATGCTTTTAATGGAACAAATTACCACATGACACTAAAATAAATATCAATTATAGTTTTGATTTTTGCACTTAAAGATACTTGTGTCATGTTGACTTTTAAATGCATTTTATAATTTTTTGTCATATTTAAGTATCAAAAATAGAGTCATGTAAAAGCTACCCATTAAAAAATCAATGATCAAGATCTATAAATTTAATTTAAGCACATTAAGTAGACATAATTTATTGTAAAAATTATTGAATAAACATTTCAGGCTACCCACTTTGTTAGGTTGAAATGCCTTTCAATTTCATGTCATTTTAAAAATTAATTTTCCATTAAAATCATAAGTATAAACTAAACAAAAATGAATCAAAATGATTAACACCCGATTTTTTGTTTCTTTACATCAATTGTATTTTTCTAGACTGACATTAGATCAATAGATGTACACACATTTTAATCAAAACCAAGATTTTCTCTTGCTTCATTAAAATAGTGCAAGCAAACTATTTGTCCTTAACCATTTTCAGAACTATTTGTTCTGGCTCCCACTGGGCTCGTTGGTAAAAATTTAAATCATGCACAAAGGAGTAGAGCCACGAATGCCTCTAATCGGCCCGGTATTTTTAATAATTTTTAAACTACTTCAACTCTTCGTAAATTTATCCAAAATGAGTTAAGGCATAACTGGACTTTTCATATATGCAAGATTTAACAAATATCTACATCACAGGGATAGCCTTGGCACTTCAAACACGCCATAATTTATACAATTCTTAATTTTTCGCCTATTTTCACTGTTTTCTTGTCGTTTTTTGTCAAAAATAGTATTGGCCACATTCGTCGACCATTGTAATTTTTTAATAATCATTTTATAACATAAAAATACACATTACTATCACTAAATAATTTTGGTCGACGGGTGTGGCCATTTTCGTTTTCACCGATTTATACATGAAAATCAATGAAAAATGTCAAAAAACGAGATTTTGTACAAAATAGACTGATTTTTAGCTCAATGCCCTCCTTGTTGATAAACAATTAAAGCAAAAGATATTGCAATTTATAAAATATGAAGTCTAATGAACATCAAGGGAGCAATAACAGGGAAGTGTATCAAAGTTTAATTTTTGGGCCGATTTGGGGCCTTCGTGGCTCTACTCCTTTGAAGGGTTGAATAACATGTTCAATCTTCTGGTTTATGTTTACATTGTTTCTAGTGAAATGATTAGGAGAGAGTCAATAAGCAAAAGTTCAACATTTTTAAGGGGCAAATTTAGTGCTTATATAGAAAATCTAGAAAAATCTGGGGGTCAAAAAGATATGGGAACACTGTGTTTAAGTAAAGGTTCTGTTTATACAGATTCGACTGTAAGTGATGATCAGCATCCCAACATGTCATTGAGAGTTTTACATTTACTGCATGTAGTTTACATTAATATTCCATGATATATATTCCATAAATATTTATAAAGGAAATGGCATAGTCTTGGAGATGAGACAATAAAATCATGTTCACTCGATTAGGTGTAATGTTGTTGTCAACTTGGGCAGAAGTTATGCCCACACTTTTACTGCCTTTGAAGTCAGTATTGGATCATGATGAAAAATATTGTTGTTCAGATTTTATTATGATGAGCTTGTTGTTATAAGCTTGGAGGTGAAACACTTGATATCATAAATGTACGTGATGAACGTGGATAAGGTTGTTAAAAAAAAAATTAAATATCAAAAATGATATTAATTTTTCATGTTGTGGGAGGTGCTGAATTTCAAAAGGTTGAAGATTTTTAAAAATCAAAGACTTAAGAGATGATTTAAGACATAAAATTGTTATGCCCTTGAATAACTTACACAAATATTCAGACATTTTGCCAATGTATGGTATTGGATAAAAGGAAATGGTGGAGAATTGCATAACAACTTGAATGTACCTTTTGAGTGCACGTCATAGCAGATAAATCATATATTGAAAGGAGCAGTTTTAATATTTTAAGTTCTAAGATCTTTTGATAGGTTGCCAATTTCAACATGCAATGTATGATGCATCAACCTTAATTGCTTGAAATTTGATCATTTAAATAAAAAATATCAAAAACATCTTTTTAAGATGTGGTGTTTTCTGTTTTATAAATGAATATAGTCCAAATTATTTGCTTATCCATGTATTGTAAGCAATGATATTTGTGCACTAAAATTTGCGAGGCTGTAAACAAGTTTTAAGTTCAGATTTTATTTTCATTCATATTGAAGCTTAAGTAAATTTGGTTTCTGCTAGATTACTGTTAAACTGTAATCATTCATAGGAAATTAATTTGCATGGTTTCAGTGGGTCATTCAACCAATGAAGTTGTTTTTTCTAAAAAAAGAAATAGCTAAGTTCACAAATTTATGAATCAACAAAAATTGATTCAGATACCCACAGAATTAAAGCATGTATTGAACTTCCACTGAACTATATCCATTTGTTGAGGACCTTCCTTTAAAGATCATTAGATTTTGAGCCTAGATAAACTTATTTGAAAAACAAATATATTATTTTATCTATTTTCAGCCTGAAGATGCTAAGGAAGCTGCGAGGGATGTTTTAGCTCGAGCTCAGGCTAAAGGTCTATTGTCGTCTAAGAAATCGAAGGAAAAAATACCCACAACAGAAACCAATGGTGAGACAGAATTAAATGGGCATGACTCTGATGTAACTGAGCCTAAACTGCTTCATAAACGGGGCAAAAAAGCTCCAAGAAAACTGCCTCAAGCCTCTTCTACTCCGCATGCACCTACATATGTTAAACCACAGGGGGCAAGCCCTGTGGCAAGTTATATAAACGCTGCTGCATTAAAATGGCGCCGGCATTCAGCAAGCACAAAATCTACAGTTTCAGGGACATCTGTTGGATCGCGGCTTTATCAGTCTCAAACCAAAGTGTTCACGGACAATAAACTGAAACCTAGGCCCAAGTATGTCTCCGAGCATATCAAAGTTGTCAAACACCCTGCACCCTTCCGATGATGTGTCAGATGCAATAATTTTGATTTCATCACGTTCACTCGTTCAACATCCCTCCCCATCTCATTTGTTAACTGAAGCAATATTTCGTTTTATTTATTTTATCCGACCTTCACCTAGTCTTATTTTATCCTCACAAACGATTGGTTCTATATATAGATTTTGTGGTGCTATAAAAGGATGCTTCTAATTTTAATAATGATTGACGCATTATATTTTTGTAACGGAGATTATTTTTGTGATCTTTAACAATATCATTGTTTGAATGTGCCATTTTTAACATGTCTATGTGTTTATTCATCATTTGTGATCTATGGTAATGTATGATGTGTCCATTTAGATTTCTTTTTGCATAAAAGGGGCAGACTATAGGTATGGAGAAATCCATGGTACCTGTTTTGTACTAAAATGCATATGTTTTGGCAATTTGAAAAACAGAAGCCTCGAACCCCAAACACCCTATCAATATTTCAGCTTCTGTCTAAATTGTCCGATCAATTTACATATGAACATAGCTGAAGAAATCTACTTGATGCATCATATGTTTAGATGGAATTCATCTCTCACAATTTTCTATATTAAGACTTGCATGTTTCATTAACACTGTTCTAATATGTCTCAACATTGTATGAAATTGCAAAATGAATTTTATTTCTATTATAATTGCATGAACTGTACACATATTACAACTTAATCTATTGAATAAGCTTTATATTCAAGCATTCTTTTTTAAACTGGTGTATGAAAAAACATGTATAAAGAAATTACGGTAGCAATATTTTTGTTAATGTATTTCAAATCAAATTGCAACTCGAAAGTGGACATTCCCATTGCATTATGGCCTATGTACGTGGATGCATGCATTTTTTCATATAAGTGGAAGTATAGCCTTTGCCAGTGAAAGTATTTATATTTTTAAATGCAAGCCAAGGAGAATCTAAGGAATTTTATTTTGATTAATTTTTGTTCAGTCTAGCTCCCATTTACCTGTCTGTAATTTCATGAAAAACCTTTATTCTGAACTTTACTATCTTTTCTCATTACCTTTAAAGCAATATGTATGTTGTATGTATTCAAATGTCAAAAGCTAAGCATCCTTTTCAAATCACTTTCAATATTTTGCATTCAATGGACATAAGTTTATCTCATTAATTTCAAATTAACAGATCAAAATGTTCATACTTTCTTTTTATGAAATATATTTTCATTAATAATTGATGACAGCCCATTATTCACTTTCTTAACTCAAATTTTTTTTTTATATATAAAAAATAAAGACGAGGTAAAAAAGAAGTAAACACCCAAAGTCATACTAGACCTTTTTTATCTCCAAACAAAAGAGATTTTTTTTTTCATTTCCTCCGCAGATCAAGATTTGGTAATTGTCAATAATATCTTGTTTACTTTATGAGCATTTAGGCCTGGAATTTAATATTAATGCAGCAATATTGAATTATGTGAGGTTTTCGTCTCATAAATGACGTCAATTTAAGTAATATAATTAACTTATTAATACCCATTAATAATGTGAACGTCAATATTTAGATTTAAATATGACAAGCTTTTATGCTAAAATAAACTTGTATTTCGCTGTTTAATAAAATAAAATGCAATGTTTGTAAGATGGTAAAAAATGCAATTGTTCACAATTTTATTGATCTTATTAATTTTAATAGTGGGTTTACTATAGTGCTTTTTAAAAAAAAATTATTTTATGTTTTTCTCTATATTTTGAAAGTTTCATTGAAGTTGGAAAATTGAAAGTTAGTATTCATTACGAAGATTTTGAATAATATAAGAGTTTGAATTGAATACAGGCTATACAGGAATATACCAATACATGCAAAATTGAGCATTTAATTTGGATAATGATTGAAATGTGTATATGATTTGTACTTTTTGTTAACAAATTTTGCTTTATTTTTAAGAAAAAGAAAAACCATTAAGAGGTAAGCTGGTCTTACAAATATTTTTATATACTTAATCAACTTATCAACACATATTTGCATGAAAGGATTTACAGTCAGAACTGTATGCATATAAAGTTGGAAGACATTCCTTGATGCCTCACAAAATACTTTTTTATCTTAAACCAATAAAGGTTTTTTTCAAGCCTCCACAACAACATGCTGGGGGCATTAAGTTTTACTCCTGTCCATCTGTACGTACATCTGTGCAAATTTTTGTCAAGCTTTTCTCAGAAACCTTACATGGGAATGATTTGAAATTTAGCAGGATGGTTAAGTATGACAAGCTGTTAGTTATAACCAACTTTCAGATCTGTTGCACCTCTACTTCCTGTTTGGGGTTGGGCCGATATGAAAAGCTATGAAAATTGACTTGAAAATTTCCATCAAGTTTTTCTCAGAAAACATATGTAGGAATAATTTGAAATTTGGCAAGATGGTTAAGTATGACACTCTGTACATCAGACCTGTCAGACTTCTACTTCCTGTTGAAACTAAAAGGAGGCATCAATGTACCATGGACACATTCCTTCTTTATTTCTTTTTTATATGTGCTTGATAGAGGGGGCCAATCCATCCTTCACCACCCCTCCCCTTAAAAAAAAAAGAGGGAGAAAATTTTCAACTGCCAGAACAGGACCTTTATCTCCCACCCCCCAAAGAAAAAAGGGAATCTGGACTGATCCTTTTAAGTTGTGTGATATGTCTTCCAACTTTTTACTTTCTTTTTCTGAAGTCAAGTAGAGATTTTCAATTTAAAACTTGTCACATTACACTTGTTGCATCCATTTGAATGGACACATGTTTTCACTAACTGTTTTATTCTAAAATCTAAATGTTGTTTGAATTAACTTCACAGATAAACTTTCAAATATTATTCAAATTTGAATAAGTGGTCTTTAATTTTATCTTTACTTTGAAAAATAATTTTAATAGTTTTAAAAAAGATTATTTACTAGGTCATTCCAAGATAAAAAAAAAAATTTCACTGAACATACGTGGTACTTTAGAAACTCAAGAAAAGAAAAATATCTATAGGCTTTAGCCTTTTTATTATGCAGTTATTTTTGGAATATGATTCTATTTAAACGGTAAAATATGAAATATTCTTTCCCTATCAAAACTCCTGAATATAATTTTGAAAGAATATTGTGAACCTATGAAATAGAGCATCTTTTATCGCTGACGGCAGATTATTAAAGTTTCTCAAAAGATCTCCAAATAATTGAGATAGATTAAATTCAATAAAATTAAAAGATTATACAGTGCGTCTTCAATTGATTTCTTATCCTAAATCGGTAAAAGTGCATCCATCTTAAAGATTGAGATGTCTTATTGAAATAGAGCTATGAAAAAAAGTCCTATGCAAATTTTATTTAAAATTCTTTTTTATCGCTACAAATGTGCATGCATCTTTTAAAATGAAATTGAAAAGATCCTTATATAACACATTTGTATGGTTTTGACCTAGAATGTCACATTCGATTGATAAAATTGTAAAAGATATGTATTTAATTATAATTTCAAATCAACATATTTGCTTGAATTGGTTAAATATTCTTCTTGCCATTTCTATATCTCAAATAGATTCTAAACAGCTCAACAGGTATAAATAAGCTTTCTATACTAAATGCATCTAATATGTTTATTTAATCGTACATCAAATCCTTTTGGCCAAAAGGAAATTGTACCATCTCAACTCGTATAAGTATTTATTCTATTGCAACATTTTAATGCATGATGAAATTTTTATAAATCTTGATCTTATAAATCGGTTTTCTGTGTCTAACACACTTTGAATGCATGAAATCTTTTGCTTTCTAAAAGGTTTTTATAACACCATTTTAATACCATAATTTCTTTACCATTCAATTTTGACAAAACGGTAACTTTAATATTCTTGTTCCAATTTTTGTATCGTTATATTTGATGGCAACATAAGTAACTAAAAGTAATAGGTCATTCATACCAAAATTGGGTAACTATGTTAGATATTGTAGCCAACTTTTACCATAAATGATGAATAGAAAAGTTTTACTTATATTTTTCCATCAGGGCTATTTCAGGGTGGAGTGTTGAAATACGCTTAATATCTATTTAAAGATGAGTAATAGGGTTTGTGGCATTGATTTGAGTACATTCTTGGCAAAATTGCTCACAAAGTCTTGTGGGTGGAGGGGTCTAGAAAAAAAGTGCTTTCCAACCCCCCTATACATTTATTCCTGGAATAGCCCTAATTAAAATAATGATAATTTAGATTAATGCATTTTTTAAATAATGAATGCTTTGATAGGAGGTGTTTAATGTTATAATTGCACTAATTTTGTATTCCTACTACCACAATGCTTCTTTTTTGTCTACAGAACTAAAAGGAAAAGCCTTGAAGGAGCAGGTCCTAAATCATCTGGTTAAATGTAAGAAATGTTCATGTAAAGGCTATCACTAGTTTGGATAGTGGAATTGTATGCCACAGTGTTTAAAAGTGTAATGAATTATTACTTGGTATGCCACATTTTTATGCTCAATTTAAATTTTATTTTAACCCAGAGGACTGTAGGGATAATTCAATTGTTTTATGCTGTTTAAACATTATAGATCAAATGAATGAGTTGTACTGCAACTCTCATTATAGAAAATGTAAAGACAAATGTAAATTTGTGTCCTTTTTGCAATATTTAATTAACATTATATATTTAGTATTGTTCTGTGATGTTAAATGTGATACATGTTTAAAGCAAGATTTGTCAATAATGTTGGTATTATTTATGACTAACCAAATCTATGTGATATTTCTTTATATCCGTCCATGAAGTTTTTTTCATCAATGTTATATATATTTCATGTACAGAAGATTGTGTTTTTATCTACGAAAATTTTTGATATTCTCCAGTTTAGGATTGACATATTTGTTTGCATTTATTTGTCCAATCATATGTTTGTTTACTTATGAATGTTTGTTCAGATGATCACATGACACATGTTTATATATTGGTCTCAATGATTAGTTGGTTCAAAACTTGAACATGATTTTCATTGGATAATTTCATTCATAGTTTAAGCCTACATGGACTAGTGCTGTTTATTTATTTGTTATAGAAGTTAAATGTTAAGAAATAAATAAAATATAAGCCAAGAAATATGTTGTTTTAGTTAAAAAATTGTACCTTTCTATCCTCATCTGGGTTTGGTGGGTTTGCCTGAAGGAGGCAAAGGTGTATCAACCAGACAATCAAATGTTATACTGTAAGCATTGTTTTTTCTTTTGCGGGAGCTAAATTTCACGGATTTCTTAAAAAATGAAGAATATCTTTTATTTGCCGAATTCAATTTAGCGAGTAAATACTTTGCATTTTCTATTTATCAGATTTAATTTTAGTGGGTTTCTATTTTTCGTGAGTTTCCAAGTATCCGCTTAAGCGAAACAAGCGAAAAATAGATACCTATGAAAAAATTCGGTAAGTCCCAAAAAGGTTAAGACAGAATCTTGGGACTGAAAATTATTCCGGAAAAAAACCCCGCACAATATACAAAATATACATAGTACAAGCAAACCCTAATCAACTTATATAGTGAACTCAGGTGCTTTGGAAGAGTAAGCAGTACCTGTCTTTAGCTTGTCTATCATGTTGCTTCGGTTGCATTTTATGTGGTATAATCTCTGGTTATTTTGAAGTCATCTGGTTGCTTTCTTTAGTGGATTATTTCCTCAGATTCATGTAGGTTGTGGCATGTACACTTATTTCACATCTTATGACAGTTCTAGTCATACTTGGCCAAAAAAAAAAATAGGTCAAATACCTACCATTTTATTCGAAGTGTAACCATGAACCTTTATTTGCAAGACTTGGGAAAAATTTCATCTTAAAGTATCATAGAAGCTGAGAAGCACCAATGCAGCATTAGTATGTCAAAAGTCTGGAATGGCAAAGACAACAAGGGGTTACTCTTAGTTGTACTAAGGATATATATAAATAGGAAGTAGATGGACCACTCACCTGAAAAGGGGATGCACAATACAACTTATTATGCTTAAGCTGTATACCAAATTTGAATTCGATCCTTTCAGTAGAAGCTGAGAAAACTATTACAAAAATTTGTCTATTTTTGACCCTCAAAAATGACTAAGTCGGCCAAAAAAAATAGGAAGTAGATGCTGGACTGACCTGGAAAGGGAAGGCACGTTACAACTCATTATGCTGAAGCTAAGTACCAAAAAGCAAGGGGCTCTCAGACCCTATTTTGGCCCTAAAATTGCAGAGTCTTTTATTTTGATGACAAATATTTTGTTTGAAAAATTAAAATGATGCAAATCAAGTATTTGGGCTTTATAGCATTGTGAGTTTGAAGTCTTTCAATATGAGTTAATTTCACCAATGAGTGTGCCTTATGTCAATGTAGAATTTAGTACTTCAGCTTGTTTCAGTTCAACCATACCTTACAATAATAAGTTACAGTAAAAACTTTATCAGGTCTTCAAATTTATTTTCTCAATATTTGGGGCCAAATGAGCACCTTATAGCCCCTATCTCTTTGAAATAAATCCCTTCAGTAGCAGCAAAGAAATCTGTTACGAAAAATTATCTATTTTTGACCCTCAAAAATGACTACGTCGGCTTAGGAAACAGGAAGTAGATGTAGGACTGAGCTGGAAAGGGGAGGCACGGTACAACTCATCGTGCTGACGCTGGGTACCAAATTTGAAATAAATCCCTTGAGTAGAAGCCAAACATCTGTTACGAAAAATTATCCATTTTTGATCCTCAGAGATGACTAAGTCGGCTTGGAAAACAGGACGTAGATGGGAAATGACCTGGAAAGGGAAGGCAAGGTTCAACTCATCATTGTGAAGCTGTGTACTATATTTGAAATCAATCCCTTCAGTAAAAGCTAAGAAATCTGTTACAAAATGTTGTAATGGACAGACAGACAAACTAATGGGGGTATAATAATTCAAAAAACCATGAAGAAACAAAACAAAAACATAAAAACAACCAAACAGTAATCATCAATGCAAACTTGGGGGCTCCCGCAGGGTACCCTTTCAGGTCGCAAGGTTGCTTTTTAAAAGGTGCCTGAGGTCGCAAGGTAGCTTTTAAAAGGCATATTTTGGTGGAGGTCGCAGATCGTTTTTTTTGCTTAGGTCGATTTTATGAAGTGAAGGTCGGAAGTCGCCTTTAAAAAGCCCTCAGGTCGCAGGTCGTTTTTAACCCTGCGGGAGCCACAACTTGCATTGTTACAAAAGTGACTCAGGGTGCTCCAGAATAGTAAGCAGTTCCTCCTTACAATTATCATTGACTTAACTTAAATACTTCATATTAAACATACTGTAGAAAACTTTGTGAAAAAAGCAATCTTTATCTATTTCTCCTGTGAAATTTGTTGCAGGCTACAACAAAGCCTTAGGATGTGGATAATAGTTATGCCGTTATGACGTCACAAGGTGGTGGGCAACCTCAAACATGGAAAGCTTTGAGTGACATGTCAAATTCTAAGCATACCTTATTATACATCAACAGAAAGCCAAATTTATCAGCTTTTTAAAGATACAGACAGTTGTGACAAATTGATTATCATTAAAGCTAAACAATCCATTGAAATTGTCCTTTTTATGACAATTTTATGGGGAAATATGAACAACCATTGCATTTTTGAGGTACTGAAATATATAGAATGGACAATCATTTTATTTTTTCTAGTGAAACTTGTAGAGCTGAGTGTCTTGTATTTTTAAAGTCCACTCTTAGGGTACGATTGCTGTTTTTAAAAAACAGCAACTTACTTCATGTAAAAACTTAAATTTACCACTCTTTTCATAACAGGAAATTCAGTGATTATCTCCCTTTGTATACATTCTTTTATTTCATTTATTAAAAATTAAAATTAATCTTCAAAAATAAATTCTAAATTTTACAATTGCTGCAAAAAATATTCACACTTTCATCAGAATTACCATAGATAACAAGGGGGGACCCCCTGTAGCTGTTTTAGCCATATATAAACCGTTGGATTTTATACCAAACTATTGAACACGTCCTTATTAAGTAAATGCTTTTTATTGAAGTATCTTAATTTAACAGTGCCTGATGTTGCCAAAACATTGTCCACCTTACATGACAAATATGTTGTTGTACCTGCAGACAAAGCACCAAATAACATCATTTTGAGTGCAAGAAACACTATATTGACTGTTTGACAGCTGAATTGGGGGATGGTTGTACCAGCAACAGCACCACATACACGGCTACAACACTGTCTAAGGAGGAAATCATTGACAATCACAAATCTGTCATTTCCTCCTTTGGCCTTTCTGTTGGTGGCAGTAATGATGACATTCCATCCCTGTATTGGATTCCCAAATTACATAAAAATCCATACAAACAGCACTTCATTGCAGGGTCATCCAAATGTACAACTAAACCTCTTTCAGTTTTGTTGACTTCAATACTTATGGCAGTAAAATCGGGCCTCCAGAAATATTACGATTGTTGTTATTCTAGAAATGGTGTCAATCAAATGTGGATCCTGAAGAATTCCAAAGAACTGATGGAGATTCTTAACTCTAAATCAGTTTCATCTTGTAACAGCATCAAATCATTCGATTTCTCCACACTTTACACTTCTATTCCACATGAACAACTGAAATCGTGATTGGCACAGCTGATTAAACGCAGCTTTTTCAAAAAGAATGGGAAACACAGGTACAAATTTCTTGTAGTCGATTATACCAAGACTTACTTTGTCATCAATGAGTCTAAGAAAAAGAACAAATTTACAGAAGACCAAATAATCGACATGCTCAACTTTCTTATTGACAACATATTTGTTCAGTTTGGTGGACGTGTTTTTCAGCAAACAATAGGGATTCCAATGGGCACTAATTGTGCACCTTTGCTTGCTGATTTGTTTCTTCATTCATATGAAGCAGACTTCTTGCAATCTCTTTTAGACAAAAAAGACCGTAGACTAGCTCTCTCTTTCAACCTCACGTTCCGTTATATTGATGATGTCCTTTCACTAAACAATTCTCAATTTGGTGACTTTCTCCATCTCATATATCCACAGGAGCTTGAGATAAAGGACACAACGGATTCTAGGAAGTCTGCTTCATATTTAGATCTACATATCGAAATTGACTCTCAAGAGAGACTTTCAACAAGGCTCTATGACAAACGTGATGACTTCAACTTTCCAATCGTCAACTTCCCCTTCTTGTGTAGCAACATTCTGTCCGCTCCTGCTTATGGAGTTTACGTATCTCAATTGATTCGTTACTCCAGAGCGTGCAGGACTTACATCGATTTCCTTAGCAGAGCGACATGTCTGACGCAAAAATTGCTCACACAGGGTTATGTTGCTCCTCGTTGCTGTCCTCACTCAAGAAATTTTACGGAAGACATGACATCATGCACTTATAGAAAAATATGGGATTTCGATCTCTCAGATGAGTGCAGATGTTGGTTTGTCATAGAGTGTTGTTTTGTCTTCCTTTACCGGATTTGACACGCTGAATGGACTATTGGCAACGCGACAGGTGTGCTATAGCAAGCAGGAACTGCTTACTCTTCCGGAGCACCTGTGTTCACTCTTGTTTCGACTGGAGTTCGCGTTGTTGATTGATATTCAGTTGTTTTGTATTTCCATGTTTTACGTGTTGTCTGTTTTTGTCCCGTTCTTGTTGGTGTTTACTGGTTTAGTCTCTGCCCTTTCAGACTTTTGACATTCGGATACCCCATTGGTACCTATGCTTCCTCCAATGCCAGTTAATAATCTTAAGATTGGTGTCAGATCAAGGCATTTTGCTCCCTGGGGCTATCTGACTGGCAAAACTCTTAACAGTTCAGTGCATTCCTATTTTATTTCAACAAGGTAGAATGGGATTTTAAAATTCTTCCTTTCAGAATCTGACCCTGATATAACACCACTTAAAGTAAAACAAGAATATAAATATACATGTACATGTATGTCCCAAAGAAATAATGCCCAATCTCGCAACATTTGGGACTGATGGACTAAAAGGAAGGAAAAACTGACCCTTACGCTATATGCCCCCTACTTTCATAGATGGGGGCATCATGGGGCATAAAAAAGCTAAAGCACAGAACACTTATGTTTGAAAATTTTTATTTCTTGCAAAAATGACTGTACATTACATCCATAGCAAAAAGGACAAAAATGATATGGAATAAAACATGATCTTTAAATAACTATGATGCATTAACAACAATTATAAGTAGCTATAATTAACTATCACATGATTGAGTATTATGCCCTCTGGTGGAGGAAATAATGAAGATAAAGGCTAAGATACATACATGTATATTGTGTTACTGGTTTGTTTTAGGTATAGAAAATAAAAGAGTGAATTGCATACATTTTACTTCACCATAAGTAGTTGTCAAAGGAACAGATGTCTGTTGAAAGTACTGTTCTTTTTTTATCTGCTCGAAAAAATTTTTTTAAATCAAATAGTCGAAAAGATCAGTTTGAAGAATTTTTTGTCACTTTTAAAATATGAAATGGTATGTCACAAAAAAATGTTATTTTAACTTAAATCAAGAGCTGGGGAGTTCTTTTCTATATATAAAAACAATACTTAATAAACTATGAAAGATTTCTATACATAAACCATATTTCAAAGACTATGAAACACTAACCATATGTTTCAAAAGGGAGGTAATGAACAGAATTGCAAGAGTGAACAATGTGTAATAAACAAAACTCAAACAATCAACAAAATTTGATCAATCTGTAACTAAATGTACGTCACAACCTAACAAAATCACTGGTTAAATCTAAAGGTAAGTCACAACCTAACAAAATCACTGGTTAAATCTAAAGGTAATGTTAAAAACAAACAAACAAAAACAAAACATTTACAACAAATTAAAATATGGCTTGCTCTCAGTAAACTGTTTCTAGCACCAACAAAAATAACTAATTAGATAGAATTTTTGTGTAAAATTGATGTCCCTTTTTTTTTAATTATCAAAATTTATCATCAACAAAATTATTTAACTCTGACAAAATTGTACACTGATACTACATCATAGAATGGCCTTAAGAACAAACAATAAAACAATTAAACCATGGCTTCAAATGTGGATCAGTTTGTAAAGGAATGCACAGAAAGCTAGATTTGGCCTAAATAAAATTGAGCTGATGCAACATGATAAAACATTAGACTTTGGTCCCAATTTAGTCCTAAAATTAAGATTTTTACATTTTACAAATTTTTTTTTCAACTTAACAAGAAAATGAAATGATAAATATCTAAAATTTTTAACAAATGGAAGGAGAAAATTGGAATTTTTAACTAAAGCACCCATGAAAACTTGAACACAATTAAATAAATGAAATAAAAGCATTGGTTGAAATATTATGTACAGTTGTATAATTATTATGAACTGAAGTTATGGTACTTAAGATTACAATTCTTGTCATTACGATGAATTTAAATAATTTTTGAAGAAAAAGATACTCAAAATTTGTTTTTCCCTTATATAATGTTCAAATAAGGACTTATCAAAAAGTCAAAACAGCAAACATTGAATATTGGGTTGAAAACAGTAATTATAGAATCAGACTTATGTTAAGTATTTATAGGATAATTAATTGGGATTGAGTGAATAACCAAAATATGATCATGAGTTGGTGAACACACTCAGACTTAACGAGTGCCTGGAACTTGTTCCGTGCACGAGTTAAATCTGAGTACGTTCCCACACGAGTGATCATATTTTTGTGATTGATGAGACCCAATTTATTATCGTATTTATTACATAGATAAAATGCAGCTATTTGATGGGTTTTTAACAAATTGATTTAAATGGGCTATGAATTTAGACCGCAACAGTCATGCCGACAAAGCAATACAATTCATGACGTCATAATTGAGTTTAGCCGGAAAGGATGCAAGAGTGAAAATATTTTTGTTATTTCACACTGGGAATTTACCAGATTTAATTTCACTGGGAAAAATTGGTATTTCATATGATATATAAGAATGGTTATGCCCCTTTACAGTAGAGAAAATTAGACACTAAAAACAAATTTTTAACAACCTATTGATGCATGTAGGATTAAAAAAAAACATAAAAACATATAAAATATTTTCATGAAGTAGCATATCTTAATAGTAAAAAAAAAATGTGCAAGCAAATTGCATAAAATAATAAAATAATTAAATGGCACATAATATAATAAAATTGTCAGTAACACTTGTAGAATAAAAACAAAAATATTGGTTTAAATATACAAACAATAAACATTCAATAATAGATGTAAGGTTCCTATGAAGGTATTTTTCAAAACATTATGTTGACTTGCTCAAACTTTTGTGATAATATTATGCTTTTTATTTTTGTCTTGACTGCCATTTTTTAATTACAAAAATAACTCATTACTAATCTCAGATTTATACTTTTGAAGTGTACTTTATAAATGCCCTTAAAATATTAATATGGGGTAGAAAAACTTCATACCAAATCCTCTGAAAGTTCAAATAAATTGTTTCCGGAATAAAGAGAGATTCACATCAGCATAAAGCTGGTTTCAGATTCCAGAAAAAAATATAGAAGTTTAAACCACACTGTCCTTAACGGGATCGGTTGAGAAATTTTTAGACTATGGTTAAGTATGACCAAGATGGAGGACGAAATTCGAAGCGAATGTAAGTTTCTTTACTTACATTGTTTTTGCTTACTTTTTACATTGTAAACGCATAAATGTTTGCATATTTTTCTCCAATACACTTTTCAACCCACTGACTTTGATCTAATTGGCCTACAATTAAGTATCTAGGTAGGCAAATTTGTAAACAAATGCGGTTGAGATCGATCACGTTCATCTGTACTTATATATATTTTATCTATATTGGTATACGGCTGAGCTTACAAAAAGTAAACGGTTAAGATTTAAAGAATGCATACGGATACGATTTTATACATGAATCCAATTATTGCTTCTCATCTTTTCCTCCATTCAAACTTTGTTTCAGATTGTATATGATTTTCTTTTTAATAACTTTACTTCTTTGTAAAATGAAGATATTATGTTGATATAGTAACTTTTTACTGTTCTTCACCGTAAAGTCATTTTAATTCTTTACCGTAAACTATTTTTAGGTTAATCAATACCAGTACAGGTGGACTCGACACTGTCTTCACCGAAGTTTGTTTACATTTCACCAATTATCAAATAGCTCTTATTCCAATAAAATGCATGCTTTAAATGGGCTAGAAAATATTATTTACACAAAATAACACATTTCACTACTATTTTACTCCAATGACACATGTGTAAAAAGCAGAAATAGGGTGCTTACCTTCGCTTAGAATTTATGTCCACCATTTTACCCGTACTCAACCGAAGTACGGTTTTCTTAACCGATCCCGTTAAGGACAGTGAACCAAGTCTAAACTATTTTAAAATGATTTTGATTAAGTTCAGGAATGTCAATAAGTGAAAGACTATAAAATAAATGACTGGCCGACAAAAATATATATTTACAAAACAAAACAAACAGATCGTAAGACAATAATGCCCTTGCTTTTCAGGTAGTGGAAATTGATTGCAAAAAATAGTAATTTAGCTGTATCCTAAAATTAAAGTCATTTTTAAAAAATGTTGCTGAACAAATACTCTAATTTATCCATCTTTAAGCTTTCAAATAAATGGAAGATTAGGTGAAATCTTCACAAGAAAAAAATCTTTTGAAAAAAAACCAGTTCAATTCATATTGATTTTTCAGTACTGGCAAATCAGTTTGCATTTTAAAATTACATAGAAACTTTGAAGTATTTATGAAAAAGATATGTGTTTTCTTAGAATACTACATTTGGGTATATATAGTCAAAGACAGGATGAACTGTAGAATTATAATTTCATAATCAACTCCTAATTCTTTAAGAATCGAGGTAAAAAAAAGACCATCAAAAGTAGCAATATTTCTAGGCAAGTCTTGGAGAAGCAACAACAACATGTGAAAATTAATTCTATGATAATTATATAACTGTGCTTTCTTAATATATTCTTTGGAGGTAAAATAAAATTCAACATAATAAAACATACAATAATTTACATGAGGATAAATATGGTATTGCACAATATAATCATATCACATGTCTGACGTTACCTTTGTCATATTTACAATTTGAAGAAAGGACACACAAATTTTTCTATGGTTTTCAAAAGAAGCGAAGAAAACAATAAGGCTTAAGCCTTGGTTTGTTGCCTAGAAATGAACTTATAACGAATAAAAAAAAATTACACATATGTTTGATATTGTTAAGAATGGAGCAACAGTCCTGGCCTGGTGAAACAAAGCAATAAAAAATTAAGTCTGCAAATCTTTTCAACTCACATAGTAAACACAATGAGTTGAGAATAATCTCGAGGAATTTCTCAAATTTTGTGGCACTGGGTCCTGAAAATACATTTTATACAATAAATTCAAGCATTGGCTTTGTTAAACAGAATTTTCTTTTTTTCTTTAAAAATTGAAAGAATAAATTGAATAAGATACAAATCATTAAAGACAAAACAAAACAAACAAACAATATAGACATTTCATAAATAATAAAAGCTTTAATATATAGCAGAATCAACTGCTTAAACTTAAACATTGAGAAAACCACAGAGTTCATTCGTACAACCTTAAAAAATGCCCTAACAAAACTACTACATGATCATTGTGTCTCATTTCTACCTTTGGATTTCTATCAACGATAAAATAATTACTAAATATTCTATCAAATAAATTAATTTTGGCACAACATCATGGTTACAGTGTTATAGTATATAGAATTCAACAATAACAGTTTTTTAGTTTTGAGATAATGGTTTTTTTTTTCAGCTGTGATTTTCAGATCTGTCAGGTCTCAATTATTTGTACAAGTTTACTAATAATCTTTAAAGATACATCTTGCAAAACATACACATGTTTTACATAAAGATTGATGTATCAGAATGAATCTTTCTTTGTATGAAATTACAATAAATATAATAGTATATGATATCAATCTTGTAATAAATAGAAATATTCAAAGATGGTTTCACATTAAATTAGTGTCTTTTTAATTGGAAACTGAATGGAGACAAAGATTATATACAATAGCTAGGTCATATGACTGTCACATGATATAAAATGAGACAGCAGACATATCTTATCCAAGTGTCGTCTGCACCAAAATCTTTGTGATCTGTGTGTTTTATGGAATGGAATTTTTTTATTTGACTGGAGATTTCAGTGTTTCAAACATACTCTGTACCCCTTGTCTGAAACAAGCACCAAAGGACTGAAAAAGAAAGAAATTATTTCAGAATTATAAGGCAAAATGAAAATATTTTTTTCCATTTATATATGTATCATATTTAAGAAGATTGACATTGGAAAATGGGTTAAATAAAATATTACTAGTCATCTGAAAGCAACTCACTCTAAATGTGTTGCAGTTAACTATTGCTATTTGATTGTTAGTTGTTTTTTACATTTTTATGTTGTCTGTTTCTTCGTGCTGTTCTCATTAATGTTTACTGGGTTTGTTTATGCCCTTTTGGACTTTTGACATTTGAATGCCCTATTGGTACCTCTTACCTTATGATACATTCAATGTTTACAAAGTAGTGAAAAAATGGTCAAAAATATATTTAGTAGTTAAACATTGTATACTTTTTTGCAAATTTTACCATAAATCTTAGTGAGACATAATCTTTGTAGCCTTTGGACATACTTAATTTGACTTTTAACTATTTTAGTAGGTCATCCAACATTAACTATGATGGAAAACAATGCCAAGCTCACACAGAAGATGGACAAGTAAAAAAAAAATCATAAATTATAAAAATTACAAAAATACAATAAGGAGAAAAGCAAAAACCCATCTGTGCCACACCATATTTAAATACAACATCAAACATAAATAACTTTAAATAGCCTACAATATACGTATGTTTTTAGATTTTATCTTGACGGAAGTGATTTTTGTTTATGTGGCCAGGTCTAAATATTTCATGCTATGCACCAAAAATATAATACATATATACTCAAGAATTTGAAATGATTTATTATCAGTGAGGTTATTTTTACACCACAGTTATTTAAGTTATAAAACTAGAAAAACTGTGACCAACTGCTCACAAATAAATAATGGTTAAGTCAATGTTTTGCTATGGGAAACTCTACATTTCAACTAGATTTTTTTCTAAAATAGGAAGTGCAGATTAACAATATGACATTAACATTTTGTAAAAGTTTATGAAAATCCATTCAGGGGTTTAGGTTTAGAAGGAGTTGTGGATAAGGGATGGGTACCGAGAGGTGTTACAGAAGGACGGAACCTCCCTATCACTATATAATTCATTTATTTTCGTGGGTACCAATTTTAGTGGTACTTTGTGGATTCTTAAATTCTTGGTTCTGAAATTTTCCGCATACAGATCAATGTTAAATTTCCGTATGTTGGGTATCAAGTTTCGTGGAATAAGGCCACCCACGAAAACCATGAAAATTTTTACCCCACGAATAATCTAGGGATTGGTTTTGAATCTTATGTATTGTGTTTATAGTCTTGGGCCAATGCAAGACAGTGAGCAGCGACCTCTGGTCATGTTGAAGACTGCTGGCTGTCATTATTTAAATTTCTGTTTCTTTATGTTGGTTGCGTCATGTGCATTTATTCCACATTTCTTCATCGTCTATTACAAGTGGGGGGCATAACTACCAATAGACCTACATAATGCTGATGACAGTCTCTAGTCTTTCCCCTTGCATCAGCTGTTTTCTGTCTTTGAGACTTTGGTTTTTAACATTGAGAAAACATTTTGAACACCCTGAAGTCCATTTTTGACACCGGCCTGCATGGTATGGGCCCCAGCTTTTAGCCCAGTCTGCATGGTTTGTGCCCCTGATTTAAGGCCCGTTTGAACAGTTTGGGCACCTGATTTAAGTCCAGGTAAAAGGTTTGTTTGAACACTCTCTGCCCCGGATTTGAGACCTGCTGATAATGTTGAACCTATATTTAAAATCTACAACATATAAAGAAATAAAAAATACAACAGATAGTGAACAACAGAGTGACATCAATGTGAAAATAACAAAATCTATTTTGAATCAAAATCATAAAACATATAAAGCTGTTTTCTGTGCAGATCCATTAAAAAAACTGGATTTAAACCCCCCATACACACATTTTTATGTGCCTGTCCTAAGCCAGGAATCTTTGACAAAGCTTTTGTTTGTACTTGTCTTTTTGTATGTTTTCTGTTCCTTGTTTAAGAATGAGTCTGTCTGTGACAATTTCAGGACTGGATTTGATTTACCAGTATATGCATTTTATTTAGACCATTAGCCAATTGCAGAACAGCGAGCAACGCCTTCTGGCCTCATTGAAGGCTGCTTGGGGTTGTCCATTGTGGTTTTTCTAATTACTGCTTGTTATGTGAGCTGTGTCGCGTACACTTATTTCTCATCTCATTATTTCCTATTTCATAGCAAATCTGATATTAACCATTCTGAAAAAAAAACAAAGATGGCCGCCGTGGTAGTCAGCTGATTTTCAGCTCCTCAGTTTTTGGCAATTTTGACTGGATTATTACATTCTAGTATATTGAAAGTTACATCATTGCTCACAGAATTTAAAGAACTACCAGATAGTGAATTTTTGAACTGTTCTGTGAAAATTTTGACTTTGTATTATTTATGGATATATAATTTTATAAGGATCTAAACAGTGAACTGTAATCAATGAGTTCCAAATCTAAGGACAGACTGAGTAGTGACAATTCATCAAAACCAATTAAGCCACCAGTGCAAACTTTACTGTCAGCTAAGAAACATATTGGTACTAACGACTCAACAAAGGAAAAAGCGTTGAAGTACAAAAGGACTCATTCTGACGTATCAGATGAAAGTACTGACAATATTGAAATGAAAACTGTTATGCATGAGTTGGAAGAAATAAAACAATCCCTTAAGGGCACTTTGACCAAGGCTGATCTCCAGAAGTCAATGAACTGTTTAGTGAAACAGAGTGACATAAAGGAAATTGTTACATCTATTGTGAACCAATTATTAACATCATTTAGAGACAATCTTGTAAAAGATTTTGATGATAAGCTAAGGGAGAGAACTGGAAAACTTCATGATAAGATAGATGGTTTGGCAATAGAAAATGAAAACCTCAGAGAAAGAATAAGAGCAAAAGACAAACTTATTGATGACTTAGAACAAAGGGTACATGATGCAGACTTTCGATCAATGGATGCACTCAAACAAGCTAACTACAATGAGCAGTACTCGAGAAAGCACAACATTAGAGTATTGAACTACCCTGAGAGCAAGGATGAGAATCTACCAACTGGTTTCATCAATCTCGTTAAAGAAGACCTGAATGTGGTTGTGGAGCCAAGTGAGATCATGGCTATTCACAGAATCCCTGGGAAACCTGGATACCAACGTCCAATAATAGTGAAAGTGAGAAATACTGAGGTAAAATCTAGAATCATGAGAGAAAGAAAGAACTTAAAACTGGATGTCAAGTTTCATGATGACATTACAACCAGAAATCTAGGTTTAATGACCAGACTGTCCAACACCAAACAGTTCCATAGTGTATGGTTCTTCAATGACGGAGTATATGCCAAAAAGACAAAAGATGGGAAAAGAATTAGATTTGACATTTTTGACAATATTGATGAAAAATTGAGACATCATTCAACCCAAGATGAGAATTCATAAACTTGTATGTTGTTAACTTTGTAAATGTTAATTTATATGTTTTTTTTTAAATTGATTAGACCTTGTGTTGTAATAATGTAGAAAGGGAGATAACTCAAACTATTTTTTTTAAAATTCAAACTTCAATGAATGTATTAACATGAATATTTTGAAATTTAAGTTACATCTTGTTCACTGATGAAAGATTACTTATATAATTTATGACATTGACTGATTTAAATTATTTTTTGAAAAATATTTTGTAAAAACACATGCTTTTGCCATACTGAAATAATTTTGTACAAAATCTTATACAATTGTAAGATGGTGTCATCTTCCAGATTGCATGTGCGTGTAACTGTGTATGTGGTTTTGCTCATGTTCCTAAGGCTTTTAATTTTTGTAGTATTGTTTGTAAATATTCAATATGGAAACTAAAGTAAATATATTGTCTATGAATGTAAGGGGGTTAAGTTCAAGTGTGAAAAAAAGGACTGATGTTTTTTCTTGGATAAAAAGTAAAAATGCTACAATTGCCTGTCTTCAGGAAACACATAGCTCAAGGGAGGATGAAAATATATGGAGTGATGAATGGGAAGGTCAATGTTTTTTTAGTCATCACAGCACTAGAAGTGCAGGTGTTTGTATTTTGTTCCAAAAAGGAATAGATGTGCATGTACACAACAGTATATCTGATCCCAATGGTAGATATATCATTTTGGATCTGACGGTATATAATCACCGTCTATCTCTGGTTAATTTATATGGACCAAACTTAGACGAGCCAATGTTTTTCCATGATATTTTTACTAAAGTTGCAACTGTATCCAACTGCAGTTTACTTTTATGTGGTGATTGGAATACAGTTCAAGATTATGATGTAGATAATTTTAATATTAGGCATCATAGAAATCAAAAGTGCAGAGATAAAATTGATGAATTTAAAAACTCCCTTGAGCTACTAGATCCTTGGAGAATATGTAATCCTGATGTAAGAAAATATACATGGCGACAACCAAATCCACTGAGACAAAGTCGCCTTGACTATTTCCTTGCGACAGAGGATTTGTTCTCACTTATGAAAACAACAGATATAATACCAGGTTATCGAACAGACCATTCTGCTATTCTGTTTTCATTTTCTACTAGTCTTGGTAAAAGGGGCAAGGGGTATTGGAAATTCAATGCCCAGCTTTTGCGAGATGTAGAATATGTTAACTTAATTAAAGAATGTATCAGAAATACTGTTACTGAATATTATTCTTCAGGTGATACTGAAGATTTATTTAATGTTAAATTGAAGTGTGATGATCAGTTGTTCTTTGAAATTGTAAAGATGAAGATCAGAAGCATTTCAATTGAATATAGCATTAAAAAGTCAAAAGCAGAAAAAGAAACTTTTAAGACTTTAGAAAAGGAGATACAGGACCTTGAATATAAGGTTAACTCAGACCCAGATGTAAACTGTTTTGAATCTTTGATTCAAAAGAAAAATGAGTTAGAAAATAGCAGAGATAAAATGATATCTGGTATTCTTCTTCGTTCTCGTGCTAACTGGCATGAGAATGGAGAAAAGTGCACAGAATACTTCTGTAAATTAGAAAAAAAATACTCTGTTAATAAGACAATTTCGGAACTGATTGATGATCACGGTAATCATCTTTCAGATCAGTCGGATATTTTAGATGAGCAGGCAAAATTTTACTCAAATTTATACCGTTCACATGGAGTTGACAATACAAATCAGTCCTTTTTCGAGCACAATATAAAACTCACAGTTGAGCAGAAAAATCACTGTGAAGGTAATTTAACTTTTGAAGAGTGTTCTCATGCTTTAAAACTCATGTCAAATGGTAAAAGTCCAGGCTCAGATGGTTTTACTGTTGATTTTTACAAATTTTTTTGGAAAAATGTTGGTCCTTTTTTATTTAGATCATTATATTTTGGTTATGAAGCAGGGAATTTGTCGTCTTTTCAATATCAAGGTGTTATTACTTGCATTCCAAAGGATAATAAAGATAGGAGATTTCTTGGCAATTGGAGGCCTATAAGTCTTTTAAATACTGATCTGAAAATTGCTTCAGCAGTATTGGCGTATCGAATAAAGACAGTACTTCCTTATATTATATCTGATTCTCAGAAGGGTTTCATGAAAGATAGATTTATAGGAGAAAATACACGGCTTCTCTATGACCTCATGCACTACCTTGAGGAAAAAAACAAACCAGGGTTACTTCTGTTAGTAGATTTTGAGAAAGCGTTTGACTCTATTGAGTGGAGCTTTATTACTAAAGCACTTAAAAGTTTTAATTTTGGTAGTTCTTTTTGTAAGTGGTTTGAAATTCTTTATTCAGGAGCTAAAAGTTGTGTTATTAATAACGGCCACTTATCCAATTTTTTCAAACTTGAGAGAGGCTGTAGACAAGGGGATCCTTTGTCTCCCTATCTTTTTATTATTGGAGTTGAACTTTTAGCAAATAAGTTGAAGTCAAACCAGTACATAAAGGGTATTGATATTGATGGTAATGAGACTTTATTAAGTCAATATGCAGATGACACTTTTTTGATGCTAGATGGCACAGAAGTCTCTTTAGAAGAGACCATGAAATGTTTTGATTTATTTTTCAAAGTTTCTGGGTTAAAAGTAAACAAATCCAAGACTGCAGCAGTCTGGATTGGAAGCAAGAAGTTCTCTAATGAGATCTTGTGTCAAAATCTTAACTTAAAATGGTCACACTCAAATTTTAGAGTTCTTGGTCTGGATTTTTCACTAGACTTGAGTAGCATGGTGAATTTGAACTTTTCAAAAAAGATTAAAGATGTATCCAATATATTAAAAAGTTGGGAACATCGCAAATTAACTCTGTTGGGTAAAGTTACAGTAATTAAGACTCTGGTCATCCCAAAACTTGTGCATCTTTTTACAGCATTGCCAAGTGTACCTGAAAACAAGTTAAATGAACTTAATACCATGTTTTTCAGATTTATTTGGAGTGGGAAGGTTGACAAAATTCGTCGAAATACTATTATTGGGAGCTTTGACATGGGTGGATTAAATATGATACACTTGCAATCTTTTATTGCATATTTGAAATGTAGTTGGATTAAGAGATTTTATGATAATTGTGAGGGACCTTGGCAAAAACTTTTTTTTTCTTCTCTTGAATGTTTTGGTGGTGACCGGGTTTTAAAACTGCAACCAGATAAAATTAAAGAAATAGGTAATAAACTTACTAATATGTTTTGGAAAGATGTTTTATTAAGTTTAGCAAATGCAAAACAGGACACAAGGCATTGTATTAAAGAAGTTTTGTCCTTAGATATTCTTAATTTTGTACCATTAGATGAATTTTCATATTATCATAAATGGAAAGATTTTGGAATTTCACATTTGTCTGATATTATAGACCATGAGCGAAAAGATTTTTTTATTTTTCAAAGGATAAAAGATCAAGTTCATTCTGCTAACTTTTTGAAATACTTCAGCTTACTCTCTAGAATTCCTATTTCTATGAAAAGGTTGATAAAAGCTGAAGCAGGTCATGTAAACATTAACAATATTAGAATTGAAGATCCTCTGATCTGTAATATTTTAAAGGTTAAAAAACCTAAATTTATCTATAGTTTGCTAAGAGATAAAGTTTTTTATGCACCTACTGATAAGTTTTTGAAGTGGGAAGAACAACTTAATTGTGAAGTGAATGATTGGACAAAATACTTTGCCTTGTTAAAAAAATGTTGTACATATACATATTTGAAAACATTTCAATACAAGATTTTACATCATATTCTTCCTACCAACAAATTTTTGTACATGATTCATTTAAAAGATACAAAAATGTGTAGTTTTTGTAAAACAGAAGATGAAACAATACAACATATATTTTATGATTGTTTTATTATTAAATGTTTTTGGGATATTGTGTGTCAGCATTTGAAGATTGTTTATAAAGACTTTAGACTTGATAAGAAAAATGTCATACTTGGATACATCTCCGAAAGTTATTTTTTAAATTTTTTGATAATTATTGTAAAGAACTATATTTACCAATGTAAATTGAAAGAAAAGATTCCTAATATGATTGAGCTTAAGTCAAAGTTAAGATATATTTATCATGTTGAAGAGTATATTTCTCTGAAAAATAATCAGATAGAAAAATTCCAGAATATGTGGGCCCCTATTAATACTATGTTTCCATAATATGTTGTTCTTGCTTTAAATTTACCTACTACATGTAATATTTGCTGTCTAAACATATGTCCTTAAATATGAGCATTCCTTGTGCGAAAGGGAGAATGAGAGATTGTTAAATATCCATTTATTATATACATTTTTTTGTAAATAAGTTAATAAAAGTCAGCCTGTATATACCCCAATACATCCTGGTCAGGTGATGATGGATGGGGTTATTGTAAAATCCTGACTCGAAAAAGAAATAAAAGATAAAAAAATTCTGAAAAAAAATATTACTTGCAAACATGGTGAATTGAATTGTTATGCTTAAAAAATTGTAAGTACAAAAAGACTGTTGGAATATTAATAGCTGATATTTTTTCTTTCAAAGTTTAAACCTTTTATAATTAAATGTGTTTTATTTCTTTAGGCTTTTCAAACATGTTTGAACCTTTCTTCTAATTAATTAACTAAGATAATAAAAATGAAAAAACAGAAAAATATACCATATAACATTAAAAGTACCCAACAAAATCTAATAAGTGACATGAAATCATGCATGGATAGATCACAACAAACAAATAAACTATTAACACAGAGACATGTCTCGCCTGTCGTAACTGGACACAGTATAAAATGAAGTAAAAAATCCTCCTTAAACTGATCTTAACTGATGCTTAAGCAGCTGCATACCAAATATAAATGGTGTACCATAACTGCTTTATATAAAACACTCATGAAATAAGTAAAAAGTTAAAAAGTGTAAAATCTCAAAGTCAGTAGACTGTGACTGCAGGATCATACAGATAAAATACTTTTGAAATTGATCTGTACTGATGCTAATGCAAGTGCATACCCAATATCAATGATGTACCATAACTGCTTCATGTTAAACAGACGTAAGAAAAAAGGTTAACCTCGGCCAAATCGGTGTAAAATTTCAAAGTCAGTAGACCGTGACTGCAGAAGCATACAGATGAAATGCTTTTGAAATTGATCTGTACTAATGCTAATGCAAGTGCATACCCAATATCAATGGTGAACCATAACTGCTTCATGTTAAACAGACTTAAGAAAAAAAGATTAACCTCGGCCAAATCAGTGTAAAATTTCAAAGTCAGTAGACCGTGACTGCAGGAGCATACAGGTGAAATCCTTTTAAAACTGATCTGTACTGATGCTGATGCAACTGCATACCAAATATCAATGGTGTAACATAACTGCTTCATGTTAAACAGACTTAAGAAAAAAGGTTAACCTCGGCCAAATCAGTGTAAAATTTCAAAGTCAGTAGACCGTGACTGCAGGAGCATACAGGTGAAATCCTTTTAAAACTGATCTGAACTGATGCTGATGCAACTGCATACCAAATATCAATGGTGTAACATAACTATACGATATTGAGATGTGGAATAAGTGTACGCGACACAACAAACATAAACAAACAGCAATTCAAAAAATCACAACGGAAAACAGCAAGCAGTCTTCAACATGACCATAGGTCACTGCTTACCGTCTTGCATTGGCCCAAGACTTATAATACAATACAAAAGTATCAAAACCAATCCCTAAATCATCAACGAAAGACTCAATTCTTGACATAAAACAGTTAACATAGAATGACAAGGACAAACAAAGGCTTTGGCAAAGTTTCCTGGCTTAGGACAGGCACATATAAAATGTGGCGGGGTTAAACTAGTTTTTTGGATCCAACCTTCCCCCTATTGATAAGCTTGCACAAAGCAACATATAAAAAACACACTGTAAAACTCAATCGACAAAAGTTCAATTCAACAAGAGAGAACCTAAGACAAAATACTGTACGAAAATAACAAGACAAGGAGGAACTCTCTTGAGAACACTCGAAGTTACTGACAACTAGCTAAGAAACATTTATCGATTGATGTAAAAGAATCAAATACATCAGTTCTAAATCCGACACCCCACGTCAAAACAATGAATGATTAAGAGTTGTATCACCATACAGAACCGACATACTTGATCGCTGTGGTGCTTATAAATAATACAGTGGATAAAAAGTGAAAAATTTAACGTTTTAAAGTTACTATCAAGCTATCAATATTTCTGCCAAAACATACCAAATGCAAAGATTTTACTAAAACATTGAATTCGTATCCTTTTTTCAAAAGGTTTTTAAGCCAGTTTTTTATTTCCATAAGGTTATTTTTGAATTTTTGTGCTTTATAAACTACATTGCTATAAAAGTCAGGATGAGATATTCCTTTAACAATCAGAAATCTACGTGTACAATCAAATTTTTCGATGAGATGTCCATATTTATGTGCAAATTTTGTAAAAGATTTGACTAATTTGTGGTAACGGTAACCTTATTTTAGCAATTTTTCTGTAATAAAACGGTTTTTATCATTAAAATCAGACACATCACTGCAAATGCGACACACAAAACACAAAAACACAAAAACACTAGTTCACACAAAACAGACTTAAGAAAAAACTTTAACCAATTGTGGACGCCGCTGCCGCCGGAATCACCATACCTTAGTCTCGCCTTTTGCGACATTTATTGCAGGCGAGACAAAAAGCAGTTGTCAAAGTCTAAAGTGTGCATTTTTAAAATTATCAACTTGAGTGACCATACCAAATTTCATTGAAATTAATCTAGTAGAAATTTTTGGCTCTAACAAAACAGTAGGGAAAATAACTTTGACGTGTTTGTGAAGATATGAAAAATTACAATACACAACATTGACTGACATTAAGTTACGTCACAAAAGTGAAGAGTTATCTACCTTGTTCTGAGATTTACTGTTGGTTGGCGTGGTCGGATTAGCATCCAGTAATTTCTGGTAACGTAACTGTCAATAATAAAATTAAGAACTGATTATATTTGTGTGGAAAATGTTGGAAAATAACTACCAAATTCATAACAAGTTTTTTTTTTTTTTATTTATAATAATTTACTTTGATACCCATGTAATTTCAAAATACCTCTATGCAAGTGAATTTTTTTTTTGGCAATTTAGTTTTCTAAATATTAAAGGAGAACACCAGGAGGCTAAAATTCAAGCACACAAGATATGGCCATGATAAAAGAATTCCTAGATTCTCATCCATATTTCTTGAAAATATGGGACAGGCGGGCGAATTTTATCTGTTATCCAATATGATAAAATATGCTGCCATTTTAAAAGAAATTGACCAATAATCAACATAATTTGCCATTGAAGGGGCTGAAAAATCAGGACTGGAGTGGATGAGAATTTACAATATTTTTTATATTGGCTTATTGGTACTGCAATTTACAAAATCTCTTTAAATTTGATTAACAGCAAATCTTAAATACAATACTCAGTTATAAAATCATCCTTGTTTTCAACTAAAATTATTAATTTTCCGCACCCAAAAGTAACCGCTTACAGGTATTATTTTGGTATTATACTACATATATTGTAAAGGCACTCATTGATGATCTCTAATTTCAGACCAATTCAGAATTTATACACTAGGTTTTTTAAAGTGAATCCTCTGATTTACACATTAATTATTTTCTTCAATTTGCCTTAATTATTTTCATTAAAATGATCTTGATAATTACTGTGGTTTCATTATTATTATTATGGGGTATCAATTTTGATGGTTTTCGTGGGTGGTCTTACCAACGAAAATTGATTTCCCACGAAAAGGAAAATTATTATTGATCTTTATGCTGCAATCTTCAAACCCACGAACTGATCCTTTCTCATCAGACCACGAAAATTGTTACCCACGAAAATAAAGGAATCCACAGTATACATTTACTTGGCAGATTATTTCTCACCTTGCATGCAGCTTCTATAGTTTTACATAAAGCTCCTGCTGAAGGTTCACAATGGAAAACATGGCAGTCAAATTGGTCCTCAGGTCCATGAATGATAAAACCACACAATCTGAAAGGGAAAAAACAAGACAGTTAAATTGGTCCACAGGTCCATGGATGATAAAACCACACAATCTGAAAGGGAAAAAACAAGACATTTTAATTAGGGTGGTAAAGGGTTATTTTTGTGCTACGTTTTTCGACCTTATTATTTTACGTGTTTTCGTTATTTTGATTTTTATTTCTAGTGTTAGATTGTATGTGCTCCATTTTTGTCTGTATTTTTGTCCAGTGTTTCGTGTTTTGAGATTTTTATTACCGGTGCTTCCTTTTTTGCCTTTTAGAGGCACGTAATTTCGTATTTTCAATTATCTGAATTCATTTTTTTCGTGTTTCTTGTTTGTTGATTTTTAAAAATCCTGCTTCGTTAGACCTTGAAATATCGATATACAGCATAACCATATTAACCGTTTTTAATCCGTTTTGGTATTGTTGTTTGCAAATAATTCCTTAAATACCAAACACAACATTGATTAAATTTTTAATAATGCATTAAGTATAAAATGCTAGCCTTCAATCAGACTATATATATAAATGCTTTTATTGCTTTTTGCATGTAACTGTGTGTGCTATATCATATGGTTTTTTATAATCATGCTTTTATTTCTTCTTGTGTGTATTGTGTGTGCTATATCATGTGCTATCTATTACTGCTAGGTTCATTGTGCTTGTCTTTTATGTCATGTGTATATTGTTTAATGTCGATTTAAATATAATAAAATGTTATTTGTATTATAATATTGACTTTAAATAAAACTTCTATGTCTATGTGTCTATGACTCACCTAACATTATCCACCGCTATCCCCATAAATGACAAAAAGCGAACTCTACACTCATCTATCTTGATTTCTGTTTTCTATAAACCGAAAATTAAAATCAAAAAGTTTTAACATAATTTCCTGGATTTAAGTTCATCCTTAATATAATACTTTATATATATATGCATTAATATATCAACCATTGTCATTAACAAGGTCTGTACAATTGCAATTTTCAGTTTTTGCAGTTTGTTTCTATTGAGTTATATCCCCTTGACCAAATTAAATTGAAAACCTTGGAATGAGAACTTATAATTATTCTTGTTCATCAGTTAATATTCCATAAAATGATGCAAGCACCTTAATGCATCAATTTTTGTGTGTTCATTATCACAGTTTTAATTGTAGGAAGAAAAAGAGAAATTTGTGTGCTTGTAGAGAAAAAGAAAACACTTTCATTGAAGGTATTTAAAAGTTTATAGAATTAAAAGAGTTGTGTGACAAAAACAAAATTAAACATAACCACTTAACTAGCTACAAAGATATTAGTAAAAATTTGAACTGAATTAAGGTTCTACCTCAACTTACATGTTCAACTATTGAGATGGTTGAGGGGGCTATTCCAACATTAACAAACTTCCACTTCTCTGGCGGGATTTTGTTGTAGGCAGCCATTATGGCACCATTTAAAATATCAGTACCTAAAATAGGAAAAAAACATTTAATTAACAAATATATCAAATATAACATAGAATCTTATCATTATTGTCTAGTCAAAATATATATATATGTTGTGTACAAGTTACGATTTTGTACAAGTTACAACATGTACAGAAATATTGTACAAGTTATGACAAAATTAACATACCATTAACATTATTAGATATGACAAATAAAATACAATGGAATAATATTATGAAACAACTGTTTCAAGAAATGTGTATCAATGGCTACCAGATGCAACAAAATTTAGCCATTTACACCTGAAGATAATGACACAATCAGATATTAAAGTTTGCGTTCTTCATTTTGCAAAAGAGGTTTTTCGTGATGTCATCTGGAACTTAATTAATGTGATTTTCTACAGAATTTGGTAAATTGAAGTTGATTTTGCCATTCAGATTATTATTAGAATCTGTGAAAATTTGTTAGCCTTCAAATTTCATGGAATTCCTGGATAAAGGCTACAAATGTCATTTTTTTTTCAACCTGTACAATATTTCTGTACATGTTATAACTTGTACAAAGTTGCAACTTGTACACAACATATACACATAAGGTCAAATGTTTGTTAACGTAATAATGTATGTTCTTATAAACAATATCCACCTGAAGATATGCATGAAGCATTGAAAGCGCTTGTGGTGAATGTAACATCTATGAATTAATACAGAGGTTGAAATTATTCAATATTTTTGTTTTTATTATATATATATATCTTTTCTGTGACCTCCACACTTAGGCTAATACATAATTTTGTGTGTTTCTCAAAAACTTGCTGAAATGTGTGCTTCAATAACATAATCATAAGGAAATGGAACCACATGTTTTATTTGAGATTTTTCTTCTACAAGAAAGAAGTTTTGACAATTCCAATTTTCATTTCTTAAAGAAAGTTATAATAATATATAGAATAGGATTACATGACACAAACTCCATATGTCAGCAGCAATTTTAAAACTTGCAATGTTAAACATGGAGACATCTATGAACCATCATCTAACTTGTCACTTCTTGTTGTTCTTAAACTCTTTCACTACATTTGACTAAATGAACCTTTCAAATGTTTTTTTTTTTAAATTTATCTAGCACACCCTGAATAAGTCACAACAAAAACATTTCAAACTTAGTTGCAAACTTACCAACAGGTTTCAGAACAGATTCACATCCTATATAATGACACCTAATTACTTTCTTTGGTTCTTCCATAGGAGTTGGGAATGATGCACCTGTAAAAATAATACATGAAAATGTTAAAATTCCTTATAAATAAAATAACAAGAAAATGTGTCAATGTGTAGGATGGCCCTCCCGTACTTGAAATATCACTGACCCCCAACATGAATTCCCTGGGATATGGACCTTAACCTAAGTTGTATATGTATAACATATAGATTGCATAACCTAATTCTAGTGGGTGGTGTCATGCTACCAAAGGCACATCTAGTGGTGAAATATTAATGACTCCCAAAATACAGTACCCCAGAACATTGTGAACCTTTACAAAAGACTTAACCAAAGTTGTTCTTGCATAGAATATAGGTCACAGTGACCTATTTTCTAGTTGGTGGTGTAACCTTACAAAGAACGTGCCTGGTCATTCACGCATAAGATATAGGTCATAGTGACCTATTTCCTAGTGGGCGGTGTAGCCCTACCTAAGACACATCTAGTGGTGAATTATCATTGACCCCCAACATCAAGTACCTGAGTAATTGACCTTAACCAAAAACTTAATCAAAGTGTAACAGACAGACCTATGGACATACAGATGGACAGCTAAGGGTAAGACTATATGTCGATCCATATACCTGGTCAGACCATAAAAATCTGTCAAAGTCAAAAATGGCCGGATTTCGTTAAACAGGAAGTAGGTGAGCGACATACCTGAAATCCTATCACACGTTATGGGACCCCACCCTGATGCTGTATACCAAATATCAAGTGGCTGTGATAAGTAGTTGCTGAAAAAACTGTTACGAAAATTTCTTCCCCGCCCGCACGCCGCCCGCCTGCCCGCCGCCCGCCCGACATTCACCATTTTATAACCCGGATTTTTCACTCCGTGAAATCTGGCCAAAAATATATTTTAAACTTTCAGACATAAAACATACAGGGTAAGGAATTTTTTTTAAGTAGCAATTGAACTCATTCCCAGTACTTTTTTTTCCATTTTCAACCATAATAAGCATGTAAATCATATCCCAAAAAAACATTTTTTGATTTTAGAGGATACCTGATAGTTCTGTGTTATTTTAAAAGAATATAGGATAAGAAACTGCTGCCTTCTTCCACTGATTGTTTTTTTTTTTTTCAGAGAAAACTGTTTCCTTCATTTTTTAAAATTAAATCTATGTTTAAAAAAAATATTTACTTCTAAGCAAACTCTGTATAACTGCTTTCTGACTACTTTGGGGTCCGTTAGTTTCCAGGTTTGGTAAATCTGTCGGACGTGTCAGTCGTTGTTCTAATGCAGCTTGCTGAAGCCTTCGCTCCATCATTAACTGCTTACAGATATCTCGTAACTTGTTGGCAATCTGCCTTGCAGGGTTGTCACATCGGAAGACGTGACACATGTGTTTTCTGGTAGACTTGTCTCTTGCAACATAAGCAAAGTCTCTGTGAATGAAAGAAAATAATGAGAGTCTTCTTCATTGCATTCTTGAAAATAATCATTTTAGCATTCCCCCCTATAATTCACAGATGATATTATTAATTCAGGCCAAGTTAAATCTGTTTTGATATAAACATCTTTAGCTTATACTTTTATGTTTTAACCTTACAATTTCAAAACATTCATTTATTCCTGTCTAAGTATCTAAAAGGGGATTAAAATAAAACAAAATTCCATGAATAATCTAGTTATAAAAATCAAAGTTAAAAGAATACAGTATTGTCATAAAAGCAAATGAAAATTGCATTAATGTAAATCCCTTAATCCTAATTCAGTGGGATACATAAACCATATTTTGAAAAGTAAAGAATATTGCAAACCAAATTCGAACATATATTATTACTTAAACATTTTCATATGGATTTGAGTCTGACACTTAAATGGAAGGTGAAAATTTTTAGATAACTAAATTCCCAGCAGTGAAGAAAAATAAAAGCACATTGATACAATTTGACAACATGATTAAACAACATTTAAGTTACCTCTCCCTATTAAGCAGCACAAGTATAAATATCATTGGTCAAAATTATCTGTAAATTTGGTGAAAACAAAAATATGTTCAAAGACATTATGCCCCATCTTACAACATTTTGGATGTACAGAAGAACAGATGAATAGACATGAACACTATATGCCCCCTACTTTCATAGATAGGGCATAATAAAGAATGGAAGAGTTTTTTTCGATACATATTTATATTTGTATTGATAACTTTCATGGATTTTCTTCGTGTTTGTGTTTTATTATTATCTCAGTATCTTTCGTGAATGCATAACTTTTTTATACTTTTTTGGGGTTTACATCTGTTTTAGGCAACATACATGTATTTATCATTGACAATGAGTAATTCTCTCTTTAAAATGCTCTATTCTCAAAAGGACAGTTGTTTAAAATGAAGAAATCTCAGACATACAAAACACAGAACAAAAATAATGTAAACTTGATATTCCACTATTACTCATATCTTCCATTGTCCCTGCACTCACCACAGACTCTGATAGACTGTATTAGCTAAACATTAATGACAAATGAAGTTGTGCGAGTCAAAATTAACCAATATATTAACCCCCCCTCCAATTACCCCTTAATGTAGCATTTATTTTTTCTGGCACCTACTGTTTCAGAAAATTGGGCCAAAAGGGGCAAAAATCAGTGTATTGACAAGGACATTTTTATAAATCTTTGTAAAGATTCTGTTTTTTACCTCCCATTATCCCTGCCTACACCCCAGACTCTGATAGATTGTATCGGCTGTACATTGATGACAATGAAGTCTTGGGTATCTACCAGTCTCAGGCTGTCTTTGTCTAAATCTAGATACAGATCTTTACCCTGAAAAAAAATTGTAAAGATAATAAAAAAAGAACATTTCAAAAAGTCATAATGTTCCATCTCGCAACATTCGGGATGGACAGATGGACAGACCAACAGACATGAACTCTATATGCCCCCTACTTTTGTAGATGGGGCATAAAAATAACAAACAGGGTGGCATTTCATAAAGCGATCTTTAATTAACATGTCAATTAAACCCTTAAGCGCAAACTAACATGTTGATTAGCAATTGGCTTATGAATTGACAGTGTACCCCTAAATATCAAATGCCGAAGATTAAGGCACCTACCCGGTACTTAATGTTATATTGAATTTTATAATCTAAACAAAATAATCTTTCCATTAAATCTATTTGGATAGTTGTAAAAATAATACTACTGTACTTTTTTATAATTCTGTGTAGGTGTTAGTGTTGATTTTGTGAGCTAATGTTTCGGTTAATGAGTGTGGCTTGCACAAAAGTACTACAGGAAATACCATGAGTAAATATTGGCTGCAAACATTCATAAACCTGTGTTTATTCTTAATAACCAATGTTTCAATATATCTAATATGAGGCAGGTTAAACATGTGATGCTCCCGAAGTTACAATTAACTTTATTCATTCTTTGTTCAAAAATTAAAACAAACTAGCTCTTCTTGTAGGTTACACATGTGTTTAATGATGTTTAAAATTTTCAAAGAAAAAAGCGTTAAAAAGACGCCAAAGTTAAGAAAAACAAGCGTGCTAAACCGGACGTTGAAGGAAAATTCAGCTCACAGTACAACTAAAGTATTGACATTTCTTGTACATGTATAAAGACAAAACACATTTAGTTAGGTGAAAGGTCATCTTGTAGTGAAAAGATCAAGGAACATAAAAAGGTTCAGAAATACATTTCCTGGGATACAAATGTTCATGGTTTGCGTGGGAAAGGCAAATCAGAGAATTTGATACCCTTTTATTAGAACTTTTGCAGAGATTTTTATCATGAATATATATGTCAAAACCACCGCTATGCATTTTTCCCCAACCCATGGAAGTTGATGTCCACTATTTTATGTACTTTTACAGCATTACCATGAGAGTAATTCTATGAGAAACTTTTTATGAATGAAGCAAATTTGTTGTTTACATAGTTCAATGTTAAATTTCTCTTGCACCAGGAACTTAATTTTTGGTTTGAATGATCTACATAAACATAAAATAAAAACTGTCAATTTGTCGAAGTGAAAAAAGGCCAGGGTTTGGGGGGGGGGGGGGTTAAAGTGATTGTTAGCCTGGCATGCATTAAGCCCGTTTAGTTTGCATGGAGTGACAAGCATATAAATCAGCAATTGCTTCATGAAACAATACCCAGATTTGTTTTACAGGCAGTGACAGATTCTAAATCTAATTACAGAACATTGAGGGTTTCACAGCCCTTTTGGTTTGCGGTATTCCATGCTTTTTAAAGGGTATTCTGTACGCCAAGGTGTGGTACGCGGTACGCGATGTTCCGAATTTTTAGGCTTTTGGTACGCATATCTTTAGAGTATTCAGTATTCCAGTCTTTTTTAACAGTATTCTTACCCTCTTTAAACAGTAATCGGTATTCCAGGGGCTGGGGCTGTGACACCCCCAACATTCGACCAGATGTAGATGCTGCATACCAGATATCAAGTGGCTGTAATGAGGGGTTGCTGAGAAAACTGTGTAGGATTTTTTTCCAGCTGGGCAGATATAACCCATTTTATAACTGAATTGTTGCCTTGTTAAATGCTTCCAAAAGGGACACCCAATGCAGTTATTCAAACTTACATCACCCCATCTTCCAACAACATCGTTAATGTCATTTCTGCCCAGGGTCAAATCTACAATACATTTATTGACAGCTCGACTGCTTCTCTCTGGGGTCAAATCCTCTTCAGCTATTCTGACCCATCCTAGGGATCTCACAGAAAATCTCACTGCCTTCTCTTTCGTATCATCAGGAACAATGGCTTCAGGTTTTGCTGTTGCTTGGCTAGAGTTTGACCTACAAAAGATGATTACTATATACATATTTTGTACTTTTTTTGGAAACTTTTTAACATTGCTTTTAAAGTTATTTCATCATAACAAAAGCTTTCTTGCTTGCAGCATTCTACCTAGGTACTGTATTTCATACATGAAATAAAGGGTTCTGAATTCTGACAAAACTTTTAAACTTTTCTGTTGATTGAAAACTTTGAACATTCTTGTTTTTGATTAAAAATATGAAAATTCACCAATGGAAAACAATTGAGCATCAGTAATGCTGTCATCATGTCTAATAAAAAATAATGAGATGTGGAATAAGTGTACGTGACACAGCCCACTATTGTTTCTATTTAATTTATGTACTGTCCAATATTTTGGTCTAAGTAATTTCTTGGATTGATCAACTGGACTTGTTGTCTTTCTTACTTAGGCCATGATAAAATAATTCCTAGATTCTCATCCAAATTTCTTCACAATATGGGGTGGTAAGGCAAATTTTCCTTTTATTTTTGACACACTTTGATAAAATTCTTTGTTATTTTAAAGGAAATTGACAAAAAAATGAACATATTTTGCCATAAAATCTAAATAATTTTTTTTGAGTGGGCTGAAAAATCAGGGTGGGAGCGGATGAGAATCTAGGATAGTTTTTATATTGACCTTATATAAACTTGGTGGCCAAATAAGGATTCTTTTTAGAACGTCTTACATGTTTTGTATGGATTTGACTGCATATTGTAAAGCATGTCCTTCAAATGCTGTTAGAGGGTCCTCAGATGTGCCACTGGTTGGTGTGGAGGGTACGGACTCGCTCTCACTCGATAGTGTACTCAGTAACTCACTCTCACTAGAAATGGTGCTCTGAAAAAAAAAGATACAAATTCAGCTATAAAGGTCAACAAAACTATCAATTTGTTAAGATTTTTTAAACAATTCCATATTGCATTCATTTCTTTTGTTAAAAAATGTCTAAACCACTACCTTTCTGCTGACCACCCTTTTGTTCTAATAATTTTATCACCCCTTTTCTGTGATGTGTCCCACATTTCTTCCTCCCCTCAACCCCTATTCTCTCAACAAGAGCTTCCTGTCCCTTCAATCCCTGCCCAACACCACACCAATTTAACCACGCATCAATCCTAAACAACCCTCTCATAACAGCTGTGCACTTTTGTATTGAAACCAAGGTTGAAAGAAAGTTCATGAGAGTTAATTCTGACAAACCATTTTTTCTATTAAAATTTGTCTTTTTTTGATGTTCTAATATAACCTTGAATTATAGACTCTTTTTACCTATATCCCTTCTGTTTGAAATATGAAAACTATAATCATTTGTGAATTCAATTCCACACTAATTATTAGCAAGAAGACAACCTTTGTTTTACAGATTAATGTTTTAAAGTTTTAAATTTAATCCTCTGCTTAATGATGTAAATCAATACCCTGCCAACGATGAAACAACCTTTTTAAAAAATCGTGACTTTAGACCTATTCATCTTTGACGATTAAACAAGCAAAATAATCAGAAAATTTCAAAACTAATCTTGTGTAATCTCTATCCCAGCCTTTCTAGGATTGTCTAGCTCTTTCACAATAGCCCATTAAGTTTCTTATATATCTTCTGCAAAGCATCATTTACCGTCTTTTACTTCTATCCCTTCTATGGAATTAATCCTGATATTAGATACCGGTGTAATTAGGGATCGTAACTGTCCCGATTCTAAGAAACACATGACTAATGATATCAGGTCACGGCTTTCCTACCGCCTTACTGTGATGGATCAAACATGGCGTGTCTCGACGGAGTTTCAGAGTCAGTCTATGTTATAATTGAAAATAATCCCAAATTATTAGAAACTGTAAATGGAATTTGAAAGTCAATGGCATATTCATGATATTATTGTAAAAGCTTTCTGGGAGCGCCTCTTTTAATGAAGTTAATATTGTTCCTGGTCATGCATTCAAAAACAACTTATACTAAAGAAGCAAAGGGGCACCCCAATGGGGCATTTGAGTGATTCTTTAATCTGTGGTTTAGAATACTACAGCATACAGATCAACATTCCTTTTCATGGGGCATCAATTCTCATGGATAAAATCCATCCACAAAAACCATGAAAATTGATACCCCATGAATAATAATGAAACCACAGTATTCCAACTTTACCAAATACTCTATGACTTAATGTTGGATAACAAAAGATGAGAAAATCCTGAAAGACAAAACTTTATTTTCAGCAGTCCTTAAAGTTGATTTCTTATTTTTCAGGACTAATGGACGCCAATTAGTCTTACAACTTCTTGATGTAAAAGTACAGGATGACCTCATATCAGCAACTTCGTTCAAATTCAAAAACATCTTCTGAATCATTTTCTTATCAACTCAATTCTCTTGAGTGGATTACACTCAAATGTGATGCTGTAATCATTATCCAATATCTGTATCTTAACATGCATCTTCTCAAACTCGTAATGACAAACTATCCCATTTGAGTTTTATCTAATTTTTCTTCTTCCTAATTTGGTTCTATCAGCTTGCCAAACAACTTTAGCGGCCTGTCATATCATAGCGGTCCTTTAATTATAAGTTATGTCATTTTACGAAGTATCGTTTGCAAGTTAATTGGAGAAATGGATCAAAAAATGACATTTTAACAGAATGAGTTAATTTGTGCTTCTTAAAAATGAAAACTTGAAAAGTGATATGAATTTGAACAGAGATGAACTAAGTGAATGTAAATATGGAACTTCCTTTAGATTTTTGCCTTCAGTACAAATATTTTGAAAACATGCTCAAGTCTCTGTAGAGAATATAATGTTAGATGACAAACATACTGAGATAACCAAAACTTGAAACCTAAAGAGCCATATTAGCAGAGGTCCAATTTTTTCCAAAACTATTTACTGTAAAAATACTATTCATTGGAATCAATTTTTCATGGATTGGGAGTAAATTGCTAATTAAAGGACTCATGAACTCATGGTTTTGAAAAATGCAATTTTTTATTCTCTGTTTGTGGGGTATTTAATTTCGTGGTTTGGCTGACCAACGAAAACCACGAAAATTGATACCTCACGAACAAGAACACTTCACAATAATTTAATATCATTTAACTTTATAAGGGGCATCATGCACAAATTGGTAATTCACTGACTGTGTAAATGCATATCTGATCCCTCCATACATGAAAAAAAAATTCTAAAAGTCCATGAATATTCAGCTTTCCAACAAACTAATTAGCTCCAAAACAGATAACTTAAAAGTAAATTTTCTAACAGTCATAACAACAAAATAAGAGCGACTTTCAAATGAGACATATTCTTTGGCCATTAAGACTCCACTTAATATTCGTTTTTTCGCTATCGAAGTGTTAAATGTTTTCTGATTGCCAATTTAGATGAGTCATCTGCAGGTTAATATTTCACTTATATTATGTCGATATTTCTTTAAAAAAAGATCTCTCCTACGGGTCTTTGTACTTTTTATGGGTTCAAAGAAAATTTAAGCATTAGCTATGGCAAGGCTGGTACAAGTTTGGTATGAAAAATCTGTTCGAGATAGAAGATAATGAGATGTGGAATAAGTGTACGGGACACAACCTACAATATAAACAACGATTTAAAAATCCGCAACGGAAAACAGCCAGCAGTTTTCAGTTGTCAGTATTGCTTGCTGTTTTACAATTGGCCCTGGATTGAAATTCAAGTACTTATGATTCAAGCCCAAGTTATCAATGACCGAATTTTGTTAAACAGGAAGTAGGTGTAGTGATATACCTGAACTCAAATCTAACATTCTGGGACCCATGCTGATGCATGCCAAATATTAAAGCTGTGGTTTGTAATGCTGAGAAAACTGTTTCCAAAAATTTGTCCCTGCCACCAACATTCACTGTTCTTTCAATACACTAAACTTATTCATTTCTTTTGATATTTATAATAATCTCATTATACAAAACAAGTCTTAATATAAAGTCGTAATAAACTCATTCAAGCTTTATTTTTTATATTTTAAGAACAAAATAATGCAATAAAACAATATAAAATTTCCTCTTCAAGTCAAAAATCTCATTCCACTTAAAATGATTTAATAACATTGTTCATATTGCTTTATGAGAAATTGTCTAAATTGAATTTGGCAGGTTTAATGTGATTCTAAAAATTCAGACAAAGTCTTAAAGCATTCTTAAGTAGCTCATTTCTACTGGTTAAACTGTCTGTAAATAAAATATATTCCCTACACACCTAAATTGAAAGATATTTATTCCAGAATTATGCAATGTGAAATTTCCGTCATAGACCTCACGACTCGGTTTGAATTAAGTTAATAACTAACAATTCTGATTTTTTCAAATGGAAATCAAAGATAAATTGCCATGTTCTTTGACGATTTTTTGACAAGATGATTTAGCGGGTTCGGTTTTTGAAGTGAAGTTGGAGCTCTAATTGATATTCTGAAATGCATATGACTTGTACTAATTCTAAAAAAAAATAATTTTTAAACGGATCTTTCAAAATTGGTTATAAGAAAGCTTAGAAAAAGTAAATTATAATGAAGGAGATCATTTTGAAACATTGTAAAAAATTAAGGCATCTTTAAAATGTTAACCATTAGAGAAAGCTTGGGCAGCTACCTCTAAACATTTAACTTGATTTTTTTTTTAACAGAACATAGTTTTAAATAAAATCTTTCAGAATATGCAGACCTGTCAAGTGTCACGCAACTCGCGTGAGACTCACGCATCAACGCATCAAATCGGTAATTTGGCGGCAAATTTCTTTGATCTTTTAATTTTTTCCTTTGATCTTTCAATTTTTCTTCAAATCTCACGCATGCAGCTCATAAAAACTTGACAGGCCTGGAATATGGAAATGTTAATACATCTCTTTTTACAAATACAAATTGACCAACCAATGCTTAAACACACCTTAGGCTTATGTGAGCTAAATCTTACTAGCAATACCCAAGATTTTACAATTCTGCCTTGCATAAAAACACAAACATTCGGTAAACAGAAAAGGATGACTTAGGAGCAGAAAATCACTATAGATCATATGGTACAAAAGGGTAGAATAAAATGTAAAGTTGAGGATAATCCACATCGCAAAGGTGCCCAACAAACTGTGAAAAAAAAAACATTCTTGGAATTTTAAATTGATGAATAGTAAGTACTTTGTTTGACTTTAACTTGCACTTCTATTGGCTTAAATCGTATCTTTTAAAGTCTAAAATTCAGACTGTGACGTGTAAATATATCTTATCTCTATGTTCCAAATTTGATAGAGATATTTATTTTGAAATTATGCAATGTGAAATTTCCGTCATAGACCTCACGACTCTGTATGAATTAAGTTAATAACTAACAATTCTGATTTTTTCAAATGGAAGTCAAAGATAAATTGCTATGTTCTTTGACGATTTTTTGACAAGATGATTTAGGGGGTTTGGTTTTTGAAGTGAAGTTTGAGCTCTAATTGATATTGACAGATTCCTTGAAATGCTATAGCTAGAAGCAAAAGCTTTTTATAGAGTTGTTTCCTTATAGATTTTATTGCAATTGAGGATGTATTTCGTATTAGAAAAACATGGAGTGAATAAATATTTTATGAAAAGCATTAAATTCTACAAGGATTTTAAGACATCAACATTGTAAGCATGAAGTCCTTTTTTCTTTAAAGAGGGGTTAACAAAAATGAGCTAAATGGTGACAATCAAAATCTAAATTACAAAACAAAACTTAAGATTGAGTGAATAGAGAAAGTAGTCATATGCTGGAGTGTTGAATATTGCAATGGTCCTGACTTGGCACAGGCACTTTTACTGTATTTGGTTAAATGCTGTTATAACTAAGTGCAAGGGTTCAAAATAGACTTAGCAAAGGTGTGTAAAACTAAGGTAAAACAACATGACTGAATGCCATCCAACTCATAACCCCCAAGGAATCATATTTGAGGTAAAAATGTGATTACCCCTTAAGCCCCGCCCCATTTAAAAAATAAACAAACAAACTAAAGAGAGACAACCACTACAAAGTATACAGTCAAACTTTGTAAAAGTGTTTCACACTGCCTTGACAAACAAGTAAATCTGTGAGCTAATGTTCCCTATAGTAATACCCCCGCTCCCCAAAATATGCCATGCATACATTAGTTTAAATACTTGGTAAACAGGAAGTAGTTGACCTAGAACATAAAATCGCTATACACCATATGGGACTTTAGGATAAAGCTATATGCAAAATATCAGACCTCTATCTCTAGTAGAGTTACTGAGAAAACTGTGACAATTTTTTTTGTTACAGACAAATTGACGGACAAGGGTAAAACAGTATACCCCCTGGTCTATGAAGCAGCGATAAAATAACCTTGCTCAAAATTTACTGAATTTTATTAAACAAGGAAAAATCTGTTGAGACAAAACATTCCATCATATGTATCATCATGACGATTTCTTTTTAAATCATGATTCGAACAGACGTAACTGTAACAGTTTTGAAAACATTTCCGTAATCTTGAAAATGAAGACAAATCTTTCATTAAAGTATACATTTCAAAATAATTTATGACAAAATTATAAACTTTTTGTTTTTAAATTGCTCTTTTGACTTTCCCATGTGAAAAAAGACAATTTCAAAAGTACAGTCAATTGACAAGGAAAAGTTTCAAATAATAAAATCTCAATTTCTCAAATTCAAAACTTAACCTTCAAGAAGTATTCACAACTTTCATGATGTCTTTCTTAACCATGTTATTCAGCACCATTAAGAAAACCAATAACTTCTACATACACACCAAGAATGGTGATTATTTTCAACCAAACATTTTTCAAAGTGAAGCAATTTTAGAATAAGATTATAGTGCTTGATTAAATGTCTATGTTCTGTTTTTTATCACTGTCAAAAAAAAGGTAAAACAGAAAAATGGCCAATGTTGAGCAGCAGAACTAAAATCAAGAATGGTGGAGGAAACCATTGACCTTGAGCAGGTAACTGACAAACCTTATCACATTTAGGTGGAAACTTAGTCCCTTATTTTGAAAATTACAAGCGGAACTGAATACCACCTGAGAGGTGATCGGCTATGTCCATAAACACCACAAAAATTTGAGGATCAAAATTTCCTAGTGATATGCACAACTTCATACGTCGACCTTCCAACATACCAAGTTTCCTTGAACTCTGTTCAGTAGCTTCAGAGGAGTTACAGTAACAATATGAGTAGGATTTTGATAAAATTTTAAATTCAAAGGGTCATATCTCCAACAAAGATTTGAGTATCACAATTTCCTGGTAACATGCACAACTACATATTGTGTCCTTTCTATATACCAAGTTTCATTGAATTTGGTTCATGAGTTTCAAAGGAGTTGCTCTGACAAACCTTGTGACAGACAGACAGGACAAAAACAATGTTTATAATTGAAATGTTGTGATTGCCCTGCAAACAACAGCCAACCAAACCATCCTGTCTAACCTCTAACAAACTGATACTATAACAGGGATTTAGATCAAGAGTGCTTTTTAGTACATTCCAATTTGCAAAACAATTAAGTCAACTACAAGCTAACCTAATCCAGTTTCTACCTGTAAATTTCTCGTCTCAAATTTTGCAAAGGATGAAAAAATGCTTCATTCACTTAACTTCTTTGCGTCATTAAAGATAAAGTACCCTTTTAATTCTCTGATTAAACCAAGCTTTTGAAATTGTAAGTCTTATAGAATCCATTGTTATTTATACCACATTTGAAAAAAAATTCTTTCTATTGCAAAATTTCTCTACGTGTTGCAGAAACGCATAAAGAACGGAAATGGTATAACATTAAATCTTCTACTCAAGTGTTATTAAGTACAATGGAAAGGAAAAGTTAATTATTACATTTCAAAATTTTGTCATCAATATTTCCGACATCCTTTTGCACCTAAAGAATAGGAAGAATAAAAGCATTAATTGTACAAAACGAGAACTGATAGGAAATTCCATTCTTTTTTTTTATGAATACAAAAAAAACAACTATTTTTTCTATTGTAATTTTTTCTCATGGTTTATAGAACATTATGAACAAGTCCTGTGAAGTGTCTTTTTTAAATTATGGAATGAATTTGAAAATATATTTTCATTGGATTCTGCAATACAAAATTCATTTATTTTTGTGGTTACTAATTTTCGTGGTTTGATGAAAAAGGATCACTTTGTGGATTCTTAAATTCATGGTACTCTTATCTGCAGTAATCAGATCAATGTTAAAGTTCCTTTTTGTGGGATATGAAATTTCGTAAATCACGACCACCCACGAAAATTGATACTCAACAAATTATAATGAAACCACATTATAGAGGTTCATTCGTCGATAAAGGGCGTTAAACACCAACACACAAACACACATATAGAGGTTCATTTATATTTTCATCTGCTTTCATTATCATTTTCATGACACAGATATGGAGGAAGATTACAAGTCACTGGCCAAATCCAGCGATCGGTTGAGGAGGAGCACTTATAAGGACAGACAGACAGACCAAATGATTCCGATATCATGCATATACCCCCAAAACTTTGTTTGAAAGCATATAAAAAGGTTCATTAAAATATTCAAAACGAAGATTCTGAGAGCTACTGTTAACTCATAATACCCTTAGCCTGCAACCCCCAAAATTTACTATGTTGTAAATAGGAAGTAGATATCTGACAGATATAAATTTTGTATTTACAATAAAGGACTTCATAATGAAGCAATTTACCAAAATTCAAGTCACTGTGTTTTTTGGTTGCTGAGAAAACTGTTACGAAAATGTTCAACAATTGACCTAAGTGATGTTGAAAATTGACTAAGTCAGTAAACAGGAATTAGATATTCGACAGACCTAAATTAGGTTCTGGCAATAAAGGACCTCATATTGAAGCCATATTTACCAAATTTTAAGTCACTGTGATTTGAAGTTGCTGCGAAAACTATAAGGAAACTTATGCTGCAGACTGACGGACGAACGGAAGGACAGATGGACAGAGGTAAACCAGTATACTCCCTTCTTCTTCAAAGGCAGAATAATCATAGAAAGCCTCCCATCTGGAAATGCTTTTTCTTTTAGTTTAATCCTAGATTGGGAAACAAGCTTAATGCTTATTTAAATCCCTCTCCAGCTAGCAATTTGCGAGTGTGGCCTTTGCAGCGGCCCCCATTGAGCCTACTCTTATCGAACTCTAAGGGGTCTTTAACGTGCATGGGGTATTGCTCTCCACATGCACGGAACAACCTTTTTTCGTCCCTTCCGAAGGACTAGCATCTTTTCGTCCCTTCTGAAGGACTAGCATGCTTTTTCTTTAACTTTAATAATTGTGAATAATCCTGCAAAAATATTTCCTATTTACCCAGTCACATATATGGAAACAACCCTAATTCAGAATAAATCAACATGTGTTTTAAACCAAATAGAGGATTTTTTTATTTTATCTGAAATCAATTCTTGAATTAGCTCATTGCATTGATAATTTACAAGCAGGATTACCCAGAAATCATCCTTTTAACATGAGTTCAAGCCTTAAATTCCAGTGCAGGTTATAAATTAATTCCATGCAAATCCCCTTTTCCTTTGTCTTTGAGCAGAGGACATTCCCAGTGCAACCTGTTTCCATTTTTTTCCTGTATCATTCATTGAGATTGGAATCGCATAACTTGTCATGTTTAGTTTTCATAAATCACAATCTTTCATTTGTGATATAGTCTTAATTAAAACTGAAATGAGTTATTATAGCTTTATGATTCAAGCTTTGCGACCATATTTAAATGTGCATTAACAATTGATTTTCACAGGGTAATAGGTGTATATTCTTTTTTATTTTCTGATTTAATACATACTCAAGGTAAATCCTTTGCATAATAAAAAGCTTCGCCGAGCGCAGCATGATATGACCGCAACATGTTGAACCCTGTACGTTTTAGGCCTAATATGGATAGTCTATTGTTCTGGACACATGCAGCCCATGGTGGACTGACAAAGGTTGACACATGCTTCTCTGATGGACTTTTGACCCAGGGGGTAAAAATATAAATTTTGAATGTTGTATTCTACTCTTTAAAAGAATAATGTTTGGGTAAAAATTACAGCCCCAAAAATTTATTCTTAAATTTAGAATCGCTACCTGACAAAAATAAATTTGCAAAAGCCCCATTTGGCCCCTAATTACGTAATAGGGGGAAAAAGGGGGGGTCGCAAAAAATAATTCTTAATTTTGTATTCGCTATTTGACAAGAACAAACATGCAAAAAAAAAAATTCAAAATTGGACCAGAAATAAAAAAGTTACAATTTTGGCCCCTTTTGGTCCCTAATAACGTAACAGTAAAAAAAGGGGACACAAAAATATATCTGCTACTTGACAAGAATAAACTTGCAAAAAAAAATTATCAAAATCGGACAAGAATTAATAAAAAGCTTTGCCGAGCGCAGCATGATACGACCGCAACATGTTGAACTCTGTACGTTTTAGGCCTAATATGGATAGTCTATTGTTCTGAACACATGCAGCCCATGGTGGACTGACAAAGGTTTTTGACACATGCTTCTGTGATGGACTTTCGACCCAGGGGGTAAAAATATAAATTTTGCATGTTGTATTCTACTCTTTAAAAGAATAACGTTTGGGGAAAAAATTAAAAATCAAACCAGAATTTTCTTAAAATTATGATTACAGCCCCAAAAATTTATTCTTAAATTTAGAATCGCTACCTGACAAGAATAAATTTGCAAAAAAAAATTTCAAAATCGGACCACAAATAAAAAAGCCCCATTGGCCCCTAATTACATAATAGGGGGAAAAAGGGGGGTCACAAAAATTAATTCTTAATTTTGTATTCGCTATTTGACAAGAACAAACATGCAAAAAAAATTTTCAAAATCGGACCAGAAATAAAAAAGTTACAATTTTGGCCCCTTTTGGTCCCTAATAACGTAACAGTAAAAAAAGGGGACATAAAAATATATCTGCTACTTGACAAGAATAAACTTGCAAAAAAAATTATCAAAATCGGACAAGAATTAAAAAAGTTTTGCTTTCGGCCCCTTTAAGCCCCTTATTACGTAACAGGTTAAAAAGGGGTGGGGGTCGCAAAAATAAATTCTCAAATTTGGATTCCCTACTTGACAAAAACAAACTAGCAAAAAAAATTTCAAAATCGGACCACAAATAAAAAAGTTTCAATTTTGGCCCCATTTGGCCCCTAATTACGTAATAGGGAAAAAAGGGGGGTCACAAAAAATAATTCTTAATTTTGTATCCGCTATTTGACAAGAACAAACATGCAAAAAAAATTTTCAAAATCGGACCAGAAATAAAAAAGTTACAATTTTGGCCCCTTTTGGTCCCTAATAACGTAACAGTAAAAAAAGGGGACACAAAAATATATCTGCTACTTGACAAGAATAAACTTGCAAAAAAAATTATCAAAATCGGACAACATACTCCTTATAGGAGTACTATAACCCATTAATTTATATGTACATTGTACTTGGCATATTTTAAATTTAATCTTCATTCTATAATGCTTTTTTTTTTTTATCTATGGTCATATTGGTTCTGTCAACAACAATAAATCAAAACAAAAAACAACATTTTACATCTAGCTACTACATGTACTGTATAAGTGTTTTCATATGCAGTGATTTAAGTTTTGCTATATTCAAACATTAAAATGCAAAATTTAAGGTTATTTATTATGAGTAACAGCTTGATATGTAACTGCAAAAAGTATATGATGCAAATATAAAAGCACCCCTTTTATAGAGAAAACACAAAATTTGTCACTCACTAAAAAATCCAACACGGAAGAAATAAAACTAGATATGAACAAATTACTTTCAGAGACCATAACCTCTTTTTCTCATTCTAAACTTGCATAATCCTCTACTGGGGGTAAACAGAACTATGCCTAAAGCATCAAATTACACAGTTGATTGTAAATTCTGTCTGAAACTCCAAGAAGGAAGTGAATGTCTATATATTTCTGTACTATCCCTAGCCAGTTGTAAAATAATGAATGATCAACTCATAATACAAACAGGTGAGGCGTTATGCAAATTCTAATACTAGCTCAAAAAGTACAATTTCTGTTTTATTGCATAAAAAAAAAATTTACTGTAGGGCTATTACTCATTTGTACTTTTAATACATGGTGTTATTTTAGGTATAACTTGTTATTGGGGCATCTGTCCATTATCCAGATCACACATGTACATGATGTGTCTAATTCAAGATCATGAGTTTACAGTGATGGATTAAGGGGGTTCTTCAAGGGCTAAGAATATGGTGAGAATGTGTTTATAATTGGAATTTCAACTTTAATTTTGCTCAAAATCAATGTGTTTCTTTGTCTCCTTTTCTAAAGGCATGAACACTACATAAAGCAGCCAGTTTTTATCACATAGAAAGTATTGATAAACATGTTTCACATTTATCTCACCTGTTACAAAAATATAAACACAACATCTAAAAATAACTTACACTGTCGCTATTTATAGACACAGATCTGATGGTCACATGTTTGGTGTCTGGTGGTGCAGGTGATGGTGGCTCCCTCTGGATTGTTCCACTTTTGATATGCCAATAATAAGGACCATCTTCATCTGTGACAAAATTCAAAGATAATTTCTTTTATCAAGACAAAAAACATACATTTTTTTAAGTTTAAGTTGCTGGACAAATTTTCATAGTAAAACTTTTGTTTGGGTTTGTAATCGTTTTAATTGATTCCTGTATAAAATGTCATGAACTTCTAACTGTTAGTAGCTGAGATTTTAAATATTTTTTCATCCTTTTCATTTGCTTTCCAACAATTGCTTGATCATCCCTGATGGATCCATTGTAATAAGTTAATTTTAATGCTTGATGTCAAGTCAATTTTTGTGTATCTCAGGCTTTGTGTGCATTTTTGTTTACATTGATCCCCAATTGGTACATCTTTATTCTAAGAGTACACATATTCTCTCTACCTTCACATTTCTCCCATCCTGGAGGCAGACTTTCTTCTTTCTGTGCCTTATTGTCCTAAAATGGTAAAATAAAACTGTGTTATAACCTTTAAAGTTGAATTAGCAGAATTTATTATTTCAGATAAATATATTATATGTTTTGACGTGGGGTGTCGGATTTAGAACTGATGTATTTGATTCTTTTACATCAATCAATAAATGTTTCTTAGCTAGTTGTCAGTAACTTCGAGTGTTCTCAAGAGAGTTCCTCCTTGTCTTGTTGTTTTCGTACAGTATTTTGTCTTAGGTTCTCTCTTGTTGAATTGAACTTTTGTCGATTGAGTTTTACAGTGTGTTTTATATGTAGCTTTGTGCAACCTTATCAATAGGGGGAAGGTTGGATCAAAAAAACTAGTTTAACCCCGCCACATTTCATATGTGCCTGTCCTAAGCCAGGAAACTTTGCCAAAGCCTTTGTTTGTCCTTGTCATTCTATGTTTACTGTTTTATGTCAAGAATTGAGTCTTTCGTTGATGATTTAGGGATTGGTTTTGATACTTTTGTATTGTATTATAAGTCTTGGGCCAATGCAAGACGGTAAGCAGTGACCTATGGTCATGTTGAAGACTGCTTGCTGTTTTCCGTTGTGATTTTTTGAATTGCTGTTTGTTTATGTTTGTTGTGTTGCGTACACTTATTCCACATCTCAATATCGTATATAACATGAACTTGTATATTTCTTTTAAGAAGATAGTTTTCATGGGTGCCTTAAGTTATATGTTATTTGATATTACACAAAAAAGACTGGATTTAAAGCTTTCCCAACCAAATACTATACACCAATTTATTGTCAATACTTCAATATTTTGCATATTAGTGACATAGGGCTACTTCACGGCTATTTATTTTCGCAACTTGTCATAAAAATATTAAAATTACTATGAAATTGAGTGAATTTGCAAAGATTACTTTTCGCGACTTTCTGTTGCCCCCTGAAATCCGCGAATATAAATCGCTCACGAAAATAAGTTGGTGTACAGTATTGTAAACAAGAAAATGTAGCATTAGATGCTAGATGAATCCAAAAAAGTTTCCTAGAATATTTATACATGCCAATACATATCTTGTTACCTAAGGACTAATAGCAACTCAGTTGTGAAGATATAAAAAAACTAATTTTAATTAAGAAATTCTCAAAAAATGTTGTGCCATGTACTTTCCCAACCTCCCACACTTGTTCTGATAATTTTTTCCACTTCTAAGCAGTTGCAATGATATAACTTTAACCCATACAGTTTAAAGATTTAAACTCGTGACAAAATCTGTGCCAATTTCCTTTATGATGACTCAACATGGTGTTCAAGCAATCTTCTACTAGAGACCAAAGAACTCAGTGATTGCAATCCCCCACAAAACATGACATCGATGCATTTGAAGATTTAAACACGTCCTAACAATTTAAATGAATGCCTGCATTTACAAAGAGCCTTGAAGAATTTTATTGCAGTTTTTTTAAATAGGGAATAAAATTGACACGAATGGCTTTGATTTTGTAACTATTTATGCAATCTTCAGTAAAGGAGGAACATAAAGTGGTCTAGACTCATCCAGGAGGGATGACAAGTCATGTCACAATTTCAATGTTACTATGGCAACAGTGTAAATACTACTTTCATCAAAATGGTTCAAAGTGTGTTAAATTGTCATACTCACGATTTTTTTTACACTGAATTGATATGATAAAAGTTATGCAAATGCATATATACCAATACATATATATCCAATACATGTATCAGAGTGGAAATTTTGTAATAAAAAGCCAGACACATCTCATGTAACAACCAAAAAAATTATGTGAAGCTACTATGGACTCTAAGGTCATTATGGAAGATGGGAGTTTAGAGCCATAAAACCTGTTTAACGATCAATTACTTTTAAAATGCCTGTACAGAGTCAGAAACATAGAAGTCTGCAAGATCTCACATAGGGTTGTTGCAACAATACATTCCATGTTCTATTTACGTAACAATCTAAGGTTTAACCAATGACAAACTTTGAAATACCTGCATGGGCATGTGAGAAATTACTACGTCTTTTATTAAATGTCATGTCATAACAAACCTGTCTCTAGTTACGACCTAAAATTGTCCAGTCACAAACTTGATTCACTCAGAAAGTCACTACTATTGGTTGACAATGTTGTTTATTTAAAGGTAGCGTGTGTAAAATTTATTATGACATTGATTGCTTTGTAGTGTCACGCCCCGGCTTACATATATTAAAACAACTATATATAACTACCTTATTTTGTCATCTCTTCTGGGTGTTTTAAGGAAAAATGTTTTAAGGTATGTTTGGTGTTATGTCAGGGCTCTGATTTTTTTTATCTTTATTTTTTTATTTTTTGCTGAATAAATGAGAAGGACAAATACATCATTAAAATATCAACCTCTTCAGTCGGAGTTGTGTCTTCACTTCCGCTCGTCTCAATGCTTAAAATTCCAAGTTCCGAACTTGTGGATTTACACATCGATGCATAGATGTCACTGTCTACGGGACCGTTAGCATGATTCACCATCCCATCATCTGATCTAGCGTCTGATTGGATACCGCTATCATTTGAGTCGGGCGAGTTGATGTCGAAGCCAAATCTGAAAGGGAGAGTAAATGAAAATGTTAAAGACAGGTTTAGATTAATGATCTTTAAAATAAGTAAAAATTTGATGAATGGATGTTTCTGTTGGAGATTTTTTTTACTTTATTGAAAAAGATTTAAAATTAATTGATCCAATGATTTCATGGATGGTTTACATTAACTTTGACAAGTGAATTTAAAACCTATTTATGTACAGAATTGTCAATTCAAACAGTTTCTGAGCCTCCTCTGTTTAGTACATTGACAACATATTAAGCATGGCTAAGCATGGCTCCAGTTCCCTTGCCTGGCAAACCTTGTCATTGACCTTTGACCTTCTTCCTTACCTTAAATGCTATAATGTGTAAAGTTTCATGAAATTCTATCATGGCTTTCAAAATTACACTCAGATAAATAGACAGCAAAACTACATTTGATAGTTCCTACCAGATGCTTTTGTAAGATACAAAAAGTAAGTTATGAAAGAAAGAGCCTGACCTTGACTCAGCCTCATGACCTTAATTAATTTTACAACCACAATCTAAGCACAAACCTATTTTAGGCAATAATCATTGTCAAACAAAAAAAACCTTACATTAACCCATAGAAATAAATGGAACCGTTTTGCACGAAATTCACTTCATGCACTTAAGGGAACCAATATTTGCCTCAATAGTGTGAAATTGCATTAAGAATAATAAAGTGAATGATCTCTGTCTTGATAGTCAAGAAGATCACATTAAGGAAAAATAAATGACTTCTTCAAAGAATATTGACTCTATACCAAGTTTACCATTAATCTTCAAAGTTTTCAATTCCATAGCATGGTGTCAAATGTGTTTAAGGAAGAGCTGAGTGCATACTGACCTAGTTTTAAACTGAAGGGTTTTTACAAGGAAGAAGATATCAGGTTATAATACTCAAAGTCAGATTTAGATCTGGCTTGCCGAGTGCATGCACTCCCATTTGAAAGGAAAATTTGGAAAAAAAATATAAAATATCCTGTTTGAAAATTTCTGGATCAGCCACTTTCAACTGCTTCTAACAATACATTTTCTTTTTTTATTCAAACAAGAATATGTCTTTTAAAGATTTTAAATGGCCTAACTTGCAACATGGAACAGTAACTTCATCTTGAAGGTAAGTCTGATTTGGGACAGACAGATGGATGAATAGACCCAAACACTATGCGCTTCTCTACTTCATTCAGAGGCCAAAAAAATTTGTTTGTTTAGATTATCCAACCCTCCCTATAATTTCATTCCTATCCCAAAGTGGGTTTTTTTGCCTATGAAACAACAAAGAACATTTAAGTCCAAGATGTCCCCCAATGACTCCAATATATAAAATTCCTTCCTACCCTACGCTGCTACATGGGTAACCCCAAAACACACAATCTATTTTATTGGCCTAGTTGCCCAGGGGCATTGAAAACATTTTTTTAAATCAAATCTTCAAGTTGTTTTTGGTATTTAGAGAAGACTGGTCTCATAGATTATATGGGCTATAGGCTCTGTTTATTCAACAAACATACATTACTTTCCCCCCACCATGCTGAAATAAAAAACAAATAAATAGGGTATTTTTGGTAAAACGATCAAAATGTAGCAGGAGAATTATTTTGTGATACTGATAAAGGCCTTAGGCTGAAACTTCTAATAAATGGTTCATTTCTAATATTGGATTACAGAATATTTCACCATGGTTGTAAGACATTTGAAAACTAAAACACTGGCAAATTCAGGTACTGTCTTGTCAGTAAAATAGAAATTTTACTTTGCCATCTCTAAATTGTACTTAATCAATGCGTAACAATTCTAAACATGAATTGCTCTATTTAATAAACCTGGCTGGTCACAGGCCAATTACTTAGGAATTCTTTGTTTAAATATTACCTAAAAGACAGCAAAAATTGAACTCCACCAAACCTTGTGAATACAATAGAGTACTGTGGTTTCATTATATGTGGGGAATTAATTTTGGTGGTTTTCGTGGGTGGTCTTAATCCACAAAATTTGATATCCCACGAAAAGGAAATTTAACATTGATCTGTATGCTGCATACTTCAGAATCAGGAATTTAAGAACACATGAAATTATCAATTTTCCTCAAACCACGAAAATTGGTACCCACGAAAATAAATGAATCCACAGTAATACCCTCTATAAGTTTTAGTGTAGAGACAGACAGATTAGATGGACAAAAGTTTAACTTACTTTAAAATCAGACCTTCCTAAAATGCTCCATAAGACCAAATTAAAATCTGTATCCACCATACCTCTTTTGGGATTGATTGTGTTCAGTCCAGTCAGTGGTGTTCACTTCAATTAGGTTTAATGTATAAGATTGAAAAGGTCAAGCCAGGGATCCCTTTTTGGTCTATTCAGTATTTAAGTTTATTCTATATATATATATTTAGTTTTAATGGGACTTAATGTACATTTTTAGCAGGTCTGTTTTATGTTAGATTTATGTCAATATCAGTGTAATACAGTTTATGTTCTCTAGTGAAATAACATTGTTTTTTTTTCTTAATTGGTTGCAGTGACCTACTTTGTATATTTGTGTCCTTGTGTTGGGGTTTCAGTCTCTTCCTCGGTATCAGGAGTCTCCAGTATCTTGACCTGCTTTTCCTTTGCTTTGGCCTCTAGCATCGTATAGTATCCCATGAATCCTTGCTTCTTTCTGTTCCTACCAAGGCTTCCGTTAGTTTTCTCATCACAAGCTTTCTCATTGTTTTTCAAGTTTTTCTTATTTTCATTTTCTACTTTCTCTTTCACCCCTTTGTCCTTGTTTTCGACCTCATCATCTGTTGACATTTCTACCTCTTCATCTGAAGAGTTCACATCATTTATTAGTAGTTTCTTTTTCTCTGAAAGTTTATTATTGTCTGCATTTTCCAACTTCATGTTTTCCTTGCCCTTTTGTTTGTCAAGAAGCGAGATTGTACTACCGTCTATTTCGTCATAAATACTTTTATCGTTCTGGTAAACTTCTCGGTTTAGTTTTTCATTGCTGTTTTTACGATCTTCATAATGATAATTTGGATTGGCAAAACTTAAGTAGGTGTTTTCAACATCTGAAAAAGAAAGAAATAACATTATTTTCAGACATAATAAAATCCTATTTGAGATTTAACCTTAAAGTTATACATGTACTCATATTCCTTGCTTTATATTTAATGTTATATTAATATATTGCAGTTCCACACTCATTCAGAAAAGAAGGACCATAACTCATATCCCAGATATACCACCTTTCTGAAAGAAAAACTAATATGAAGGAGAATTATTACTTTTTTGTTATAAAATATTTCATTTTCTAAAACTAAATGAAAAATTTCATATCATATCCTGGTTGTAAGTTACTCACAAACACATTAGTGTTCATTCCAAGAGTCTAAGATTTATGAAACAAGAAAAACTGTGAGCGGCAGCTCACTTATAAATCCCCCCTGCCCTCCTAAAAATCAATCACATAAAATTTCAAAATAGGTGCCCTTCTCATTATGTCACAAAGATTGTGTGAAAGTTTCATGAAAATCCATAAAGGGGTTTTAAGGAGGAGTTGCAGATAAGAGACGGGTACCCTGAGGTGTAAGGGAACAATGGACGGACACATGGCAGGACACCCCTATCACTATATACCCCCCACTTTTCAAGCGCAGGGGTATAATGAGACTTATTTCAGTGCAATATGGTTAAGACCTTGTAGTCTCTGTTAAGGCCATTTTAAATAAAAATCCTAGATTAACATCTCTTCTTGCCCTGATCTTTTCATGCCTTATGTCCTTTAAAATGGTGGTATATTTAATCAAAATGGATACGAAAAAAAAAAAAAAAAAATTAGCCCTCCCATTCCATATTTCCAAGAAATTTCTGTATGAGAATCAGTGGGAAATATCTTATCATGGCCTAAATAAATACAGAAACAAAGTTTTTTCTAAGTAAAGCTTTACTAAAATGTGTCAAAGATCTTACTTTCAATGAATCATCAAATTAAAAAGAAGCCGTACTCTAAATTGAGTCTGACTTTTACACAATCTACTCATTTACCCAGAAACCATAATGGCAATGCTACATTATTGTAAAACTGGTAAAATCTTTCAACATAATAAACTTAAAAGTTTTGAACGATAAAACTATTATATTACATAACAAATGAACAATATATTGATATTTTCTCCCAAAGGAAATATTACTAGTCTTGATTTTCCAAACGCAGCTACCCTATAGATACTATTCAATTCTCTAATACAGACTTCAATCATTTCCCCTCGAATTCAATGAACAAATGGACTGATTCTTAGACCATCACATTTCTCTGCCGTCAATTTACATCAAGCAATTTGTCATAGTACCTAATATTTTCATATTCTGATCATTTGTAAGATTACGTGAATAATATTTATGCTTAGATTTGTCTGCTTATCTTATGAGATCATATTAAATATTCCGAGAATAGATCGGACAGAGCATTATGACATATTCCTCCTTACATTCAAGACAAAACATCATTGGTATGATATTTTTGTGGTATTTGTTCAGAGCTAATGGTATCCATGATAAATGAGGGAGATACTACCACAAGACTGATTTTCTTGATGCTTTTGACATTAATGTAATCATTAAGCAATCCATCTTTTTGTTTTCTTTATTTTTTAGCATATCAGAATTTGTAAGGAAAATGAGATAGAAGACTTTGTTTAAGTACAGATCTGAACTATTGCAGTTAATGGCCAAAGTCAATTTAACCTGCAGTGGAGAAATGTACCTTATACAACCCACATATATCACCTATCAGCAAATTAAAATTCACAATGGAAAACAGTCAACAGTACAGATGTTAAAAGTTTCCATTTTTAGTCAAGAATTTAATTCTCAGTTTTAATTTGAACCTTAAGAAATACTACAAAGATCATGTAGCACTATATCTGAATTCAACTTCCAGAAGAAGATACTTTTATGACATTTTATTCTTCTGATCAAAGGGGAATAACTTCCACAATTTTTTTTGACTTAGCATCAAATAGGAATTTGTTGTACAAATATATATCTATGTTAAAATTCTATTCATTTACTGTAATAATATTATAGGTAGGTGTGATTGTACACAGTTAAATGATTACAGACAAAAAGTGTACAAATGGACGATGCCTCCTATTTCTTTTAACCCATTTTCAAGAACCATCAAGCTATCCTCATGAACAGGTCACTTGGTAATTTTGTACATCAAAAGATACAAAAATCTCTTTGAAATATTGAAGGACTAAATATAACTTCTTATTAATGAAGTATATTATTGTTATTCAAAAGAACTGGTTCTAATCAAACTGTCAAAATGTAGGATACCAGTCTTCAGCTAGCTCCCTTAATGAATTAGATACTTTGCATTCCTAGGACTAGAAAATCCTTATCTCACTGGCTAATTAACCGAACTCTTGATGTCATGTAACGAAAGTCTGTAATTTGGATGGATTTTCTTTAATAATTCTTGATGGGTTGTCCAATAAATTTAAGGAGGGATAAGTAACAATGTTATAGCTAGATAATTAATCAGATTTAACCACTATAAAATTTTCGTTTTATTATGTAGGACCCCATTATTCAAGATTATTGTGTAAAGTAGAGAATTTATTAGATATTGGAGCCTAACAACACATAATGTTGATTATATAATAAGATGAAAACTAAACATCATCTATTATTAGATTTTGGGACATATGAACATGATGAAGAAAGTATATCTAGAAATAAAGTAAGACAGCTTACAAAAGAATAACCCCTTTCTTCACACACAAAAACTCCATATCATGCACTTTTTTAGCAACATTTTATCAAAATCAAACATGCAGTTTAAGGAGTTGTTGTATATCTGAAATATAAGGATAGACGATTTATTTCTTTGTACACCCGAACTTTGTTTTCGGGGCTATAATAAGCAGAGGGGGCTGATCAGCCATTTTTCAAATGGGCCCTTTGACTTCCTATGAGTCGCCAGGGCCTTTGCATTTTATAATAGGGTTTCGCAATGTTTCGTTTCAACGAAAAGAATTCATTTATCCATCATGAGTCAACAATATATAGATATAGATTATTACACAGGGTTTCCATATCAAGTCCCATATCATTCTGAGACTCCCATATTAGGTCGAGGCGTAAGTTTAAATATTACACGAACCCACACACAGTTTTTGATTTCAAAGAACTGTACAGCAGTCTAAAAATTCAATAATTGTTAATATGCAATTTTGTTATAAATTACAACTAAGTGCCTTTTAAACACAGAAAAATATGATTTGCAACAGCTAATAAAAGTCCACAATTCCCAAGCTAAAACACTAATTAAAATTCATAAATCAAATTCATATTAATAAAGGTTGTTAGCATTATTCAATATTTGAATAAACTATATTTTCCAAATTAATTATGAGTCAAAAAGGCTGTTGATAATCAAGCAACTGTTTGCTTTTGCTTTTTAATTTAAAATTATTACATTTACTTTTTCCATTTTTACAATTTACTTATCTTGTTTTCATCAATAACAATACATTTACATGTACAAATTGATAAAACATTCATGAAATGACAAAATATTAAGAGATAGCTTTTAATTAAGGAATAACTGTCATAATTTTTTTTTCATTGGGCCAATGTGGTATGTAAAAATTATGACAGTCATTCTTTACAAATAAATTTTCAATACAATACCAAAACATAAAACAAGAGGCTCCCAGGAGCCTGAATCGCTCACCTGGTCTTGATGTTGACCCTATACTTTTGTAGAGCTAAATGAGCTGAACATTTAAGCAAGCAACAGCTTTTCTCTACCTGCAATAGTTTTCATTCTATAGGCCAAAAACACCATTTTTCACCTATAAGGGGCCATAACCCCTATAAGGAGTCATCTGACAATTCGACCCTATGGAGACTTTTGTAGAGCTAAATGAGCTAAACATTTAAGCAAGCAACAGCTTATCTCTATCTGCAATAGTTTTCATTCTGTAGGCCAAAAACATGAAAAATGGCTATTTTTCACCTTTAAGGGGCCGTAACCCCTATAAGGGGTCATCTGACAACTTCAACCCTTTAGAGACTTTTGTAGAGGTAAATGAGCTGAACATTTAAGCAAGCAAAAGCTAATCTCTATCTGCAATAGTTTTCATTCTGTAGGCCAAAAACATGAAAAATCGCTATTTTTCAGGGGCCGTAACCCCTATAAGGAGTCATCTGACAACTTCCACCCTATGGAAAATTTTGTAGAGCTAAATGAGCTGAACATTTAAGCAAGCAACAGCTAATCTCTATCTGCAATAGTTTTCATTCTGTAGGACAAAAACATGAAAAATCGCTATTTTTCAGAGGCCGTAACCCCTATAAGGGGTCATCTGACAACTTCGACCCTATGGAGAATGTTGTAGAGCTAAATGAGCTGAACATTTAAGTAAGCAACAGCTAATCTCTATGTGCAATAGTTTTCATTCTGTAGGACAAAAACATGAAAAAACGCTATTTTTCAGGGGCAGTAACCCCTATAAGGGGTTATCTGACAACTTCGACCCTATGGAGACTTTTGTAGAGCTAAATGAGCTAAACATTTAAGCAAGCAACAGCTAATCTCTATCTGCAATAGTTTTCATTCTGTATGCCAAAAACATGAAAAATGGCTATTTTTCACCTTTAAGGGGCCGTAACCCCTATAAGGGGTCATCTGACAACTTCGACCCTATAGAGACTTTTGTAGAGTTAAATGAGCTGAACATTTAAGCAAGCAACAGCTAATCTCTATCTGCAATAGTTTTCATTCTGTAGGCCAAAAACATGAAAAAATGCTATTTTTCACCTTCAAGGGGCCGTAACCCCTATAAGGGGTCATCTGACATCTTTGACCAAATGGAGACTTTTGTAGAGCTTTTGATGCTGAATCAGTAGCGTGGCCTCAGATTTCCTCTATCTCTTATACTTTTTGATCTATAAGCCAAAAACAGTAGTCTGACCCCCCTAGTCTATTTTTAGTAACGGCGGCCATGTTTTTTAACGGATCAAAAATCAAAACACAAGTTTGGTGCAGGACACCCTAAGGATCATTCATACCAAGTTTCATTAAATTCTGTTTGGTAGTTTCAGAGGAGAAGATTTTTGAAAAATTGTTAACAGACGACGACGACAGACGACGACGACGACGGACGCCAAGTGATGGTAATAGCTCACATGGACCTTCGGTCCAGGTGAGCTAAAAATGGGTCAAAGACAGAAATGGCCGGATTTCGTTTAACAAGAAGTAGGTGAGCGACAGACCTGAAATCAAATCCCACGTTATGGAAGCCCATGCTGATGCTGCATACCAAATATCAAGAGGCTGTGATTAGTAGTTGCTAAGTAAACTGTTACGTAAATTTTCTCCTATTGGACATTACTGTCAAAAACTAAGTCGGTAAACAGGAAGTAGATGAGTGACAGACCTGAAATCGCATCCCACGTTATGGGACCCCACCCTGATACTGTATACCAAATATCAAGTGGCTATGATAAATAGTTACTGGGAAAACTGTTACGAAAATTTTCTACTATTGGACATTATTGTCAAAAATTAACTAAGTCGGTAAACAGGAAGTAGGTGAGCAACAGACCTGAAATCACATCCCACTTTATGGGACCTCACCCTGATGCTGTATACCAAATATGAAGTGGCTGTGATAAATAGTTGCTGAGAAAACTGTTACGAAAATTTTCTACTATTGGACATTATTGTCAAAAATTAACTAAGTCGGTAAACAGGAAGTAGGTGAGCAACAGACATGAAATCACATCCCACATTATGGGACCCCACCATGATGCTGTATACCAAATATCAAGCGGCTGTGATTAGTAGTTGCTGAGAAAACTGTTACGAAAATTTCTTCCCCGCCCGCATGCCGCCCGCCGCCCGCCCGCCCGACATTCACCATTTTATAACCCGGATTTTTCACTCTGTGAAATCCGGCCAAAAATTACTCATATAAGTACTAAAATGGTGTCACTTTCTGTAAAAAGTGGGCTGACAGACAGGGGAGTTTAACATCGTGACTATACCTAGATAAAGGTCTGCAGCGACGTGAAAAAAAAGTGGGCTTTCCCCGTGAGTTTTTTTCAGTGGGAAATGAATAAAAATCATCCAATCAAATAGCAGTATTTTAATCAAATTTATTTATTAAAGGCATGCAACTGAAAGTTACTGTTGTGGATTTTTTTCAATTGCGGCTGATTATTCTTAGGTAAATGTGTCATGTCCACTATATAATATTCCACATCTCCTTTTCTAAGGACTTTTAAAAAAAAAAAAACCTGAAAACAAATACCATGAACCTTACTCTTGTTCCATTACTATAAACTTCAATTTTTACCCTAGTCATATATAAAAATATTGTGTCTGAATATACTAGTCTTTGCTAAAAACATAATCGATTTTTTTATTTTCAACTTATATGAATTATCCTATAAATGAATATTTTCAGTGAACTCCAAATGAACCTAAAATAAATTTAATTAATTGTATCCTATCTAGGGTACCATTAAATCATTTAGTTACTGATTATCATTTAAGTAAAGCCAATTATAGAAATGCCAACATCTCAAAGAGAACATTTTTAGCCCATTTCAGTTTGTTTTCAGACGAACTTTAATACCATTTGTAAATCACAAATTCATTCACCTGTCATCAGGATGCTTCATCAGAGTCATCTATTTTTTGTGGCTATCAAATTTCATAGTTCCCCCCCCCCCCCCCCCCCCCCCCGACAAAAAAAAATGTTGAATTTTGAGCAGGAAAATTAACATTGATATAATTTTTAATATTTTAAAATCCTGACTGTAAGGTATTAATGTTTTTAACAAAGCTTCACTAATGAAGCTTTGCAATATCCCCCCCCCCCCCCACTTAGGTCAAAAGGTTTTGAGTTGCTGCTTTTTAAACATGTCTTATGGTCAAATTTAATGCAAGGCAGGTTGTCTTAAACCAAATGAAGAACCTCAGAAGTTCCTTGCCCCTAAAAACACTCGGATTGCAGTTCATTTTAAGCCCTGTAGGGGCCACAAAATTTTAATGATTATTGTTGACATTGAAAAGACTCAGTCCAAGAAGGAAGACATTTAGACAAACAATTTAAATGTGGTTATATTTCTTCATTTAAACGAAAACATCCCTTGAGAATATTCAATAAGTCATGAACTGATAGAAAACATAAGTCTTGAGGTTTGCTGACCTCAGGTTACAAGAAAAAAAGAAAACGAAAAAAAACAAGGATGACTTTCCGTCTCCTGGGAATCTAATTATTCAACCTTGGAAAGATCAGGCAAGAATAATTTAACAGTTTAACCAACCTCAGTGGAATTCAAAATGGTCATCTATACCAAACTGAAATGAATGATTAATTCAAAACACAGCAGATTTCTGACAAAAACTTCTGGTCCCGTCTCTCTCGAGAATTCTGGACAGGGATAAAGCTCTAGAGCCATATTTTATCAATATCTAATTCAAGCAATATGACAACTTGTCAAATCACGTTAATAAAGTTATTCAACAAACTAAATCACGCAAATCCAAGACTCGCTGGCCATGTTTGAATGACTGCTTATTTCTCAACATGACGGAAACGATGAGAACAATATCAACGCAGCAAGAATTTGTACTATGTTTATATAACTGCTCAAATCTTACTGTGTAAAAGTCCAAAAATAATTTCAAGCTTAAGAATTTCGATGATTCAAATTAATATCCAAGAGATTCTGTTCAAAGGAAACTGTTGGATACAAATGAAAACCACAAAATACAGATAATGGGTCAATTAACGTAATGAAAGATTGATATAAATATGCATGGTCCATGGAAAATAAGTATGAAAGAAGTCGTATAGGAGTACCAATGGGCACTCAAATATAACAAATCCAAAATGACAGAGAAAAATCAGTGGACAAAAAAAAAATTTACAGTCTAATTTTTGTTTTTTTGGCTAGGTCAATGGAATTCTATTAGTAAAGACTGCTAAATTTTAGTCAATTTATTTCATAGTTATTCCCAGTTAAAAGAAGTCTTAATACTTAAAAAATTTAAAGACTGCTAAAATTAAACATTCCCCTTTTTGGCTAAAATTACCAGCTATTAATATTGACAGAAAACAACTATACAATACTGTCGTTTCATTAATATATTCGTGGGAACCAATTTTCGTAGTTTTCGAAAAAGAGTTTAACATTGATCTGTATGCTGCATTTACTTCAGAACCAAGAATTAAGATTCCACGAAATGGTCCTTTTTCGTCAAACCATGAAAATTGCATGGTACTCAAGAAAATAAATAAATCCACAGTAATCAAAATACTGTTAACATAACAACCCTTTACAAAACATTTTTCATCTATTAATTTATTGTAATCTAGTTAATGTAATTTTAATTGGTGTACACAGTTGTTTTTCATTTTTAGTAAGAAATTTTATGGCTTCTACAGGAATGAGTTTCTAGCACTATAAACTTTCTATTCTCAGATTAACAAATTTCACAAAATTTCATCAATAAGAAGAAAGATATCAGCCAGTTAAAAGTTTTGACCACATCAACCTTGTGTTCCGATTTTTCTGTTCTTATCTAAAAGTAAAATTTTAAACAAGCAAAATATTTGAGATACTTCTGAAAATGAATTATAATAGAATGACCAACACAGGTTTTTTGCAAACCTTTCAAACCTCAAATATTTTTTTCAATCAATCATCCTCAAAAAACATTTCTTATATCGAAACTCAAACCAGTTATTATATTATTTTATTCCCCCTTACCTGGCAAAGGATTATAATGGAAACTCCACGTCTTTTCAAATCTGTTTAATCGTCTATATAAAGTTCCGTAGATATTTAAATTGAACTTTCGAGTCCGTTTACGATGCGTGCAAACCATGCTACTAGACTCCAGTCCTTTCCTGCTAATCCAATTGTAATGACACAACTCGTTATTTTTTTGTTGCCTGCGTAAATTGTAATCTTGAATCATCGTCATAATAATTTAAGTCTAAAACACATTAAGTTTTGTTTTCTTCCCATAACGGAATCTCACAGGAGCTCTTTTGACTTTGTTGTTGTACTGAGGCTGTTGGTTTATAGACATTTGCATGACAAAACAGTTATTCCATAAAATAAAAAAGCAAACCGATTTACATAAACAATTATCCTCTGAAATAACTTTTCCTACATCATGTATGATTATTTGTCAAAGATAAGCATTTTTTCCAAAGATTCTCAGAAATCGTCTGGGGGATGACAGACAATAGTCAAAGCTCTTCTTCTTCAATTTTTTAACATTTTCATATTATATATTACATTTTCTTTTTATTCTCAGGGATTGCACCAACTCATCGTTTTGTCAGCTATAAATTTCTTACATATTTAGCAGATATTAAGATATTACACAATCTTACATAATTCTTTTTTTTCACTATTTTTTTTTCAACAGAATACTTGTTGAAATCGATTTTTGATCCATAAATTTCCATCGCAGAATCTGATTCTTGATTTAAATATTAAATTTACATCATTCTCCTGGTGCAAATCCGTGTCATTCCAAGTACACGTACACTTTTAAATAAGCATTTTTTAATTTATGATAAAAGCAAAAACTTTCCTATAAAATTCATAATTCTTAATTCGACATCTCATTTCAAAATTAGAAACTTTATAACACATCCAAAACAAACTATATACTTCAGCTTCCAAAACAATAAAATTTTCAATTCTCAGAATCCAAAGTTAATGAAAATATTTGAAGTTATTTCAATTCTTCCATTTTCCTTTGCCCTGATTTGATTGGTCCAAAAGACTTTAACCAATTAACAGATAGACTGTTGATCATTGACACTAATGCATATTAGTCTATTGAATATTCACAAGAACATCCTTAATTCTTGATTTAAAACAAAGTTATGATTCGTGATTTCCGCCTGTTCAATCTAATATGCAAATATTGGATGAAGTTTGGACACAAACACCATTATGGTTGCAGGAACATGTCCATTTTTTACCGAACATTATTTCTTTTATGGTCATTTTTCATTCCAGTGTAGTCGTAACGCCACAAAATATTGTTGCATGAATATTAATAAGTCTGAATGGCAATATAAACATAGGAAATGAAGCACCATCAAATCGGCAATTCTTGATTAAACATCTCTGAATTCTAACGACATAGTTTGCTTTAAGGAGCACATAGACAACATTTTATTTTCATCGTTCTCCAAATTTTATTTGTTCAATTAATACTAATAAGTCCTAAAATGCATTGCGTAACAAAATTCCATATATTTTTTATAGCTTGAAGGAAAAAAACAAACTGAACACACTCAGTAAATGAAAAATCTGATTACTTTTCTAATCCAATTTAATCAGAGAAGAAAAAAACTACTTTTGCTTCAAATCTATCATTGTCCAATCGAGCTCCGAAGCTCATTTGTGAAACACTCGTTTAAATGTAAGAATCACATTTCTCAATAAGTCTTCACAGCAATTTTTGATTAAGAAATCAAATCCCAAGATAAATTTCCATTTGAATTACCAATCTAATGTAACAAATAAAAACTTTTTCACCGAAATCTTAATCAATCAAAAAGTAAGAAAGTTCCGCAGCAGATAAATCGTAAATCTGAACAAATCTGACATATCTGGAGCATTTTGTGATAATATATATGTAACTTTTTCAGAAATTTCATTAGTTGCATGGGTTCAATTTTTCCACACGTTAAACTCTTCAAGCCATTAAAGCCAAGTCATTTGGAAGTATCATCCTTCCCAATGAAGAACGATCAATTTAACTATGAACAAAGTGCTCAGATTAACTTCCAAGCTTTTGCCGATATTTTAGTGTCGTGTTATGGCTTAAGTTACAATGTTTACTTCAAAAACAGCGTTAATTTGGTCATAATGGAATCATGGTTTAACAAATTAATTCAATGATTCATTTAATTTACTAAATCTCTTAATTATTGATAGATTTTTTTCCTGTTTTTTTCAGTTTTACCAATTATATTCTGACAGCTATTACATATTATATAAAAGGATCGTTGAATTTCATTCTAGTTTTCATTCACCTGAAATTGATTGGAGGCAGGAAGCTAAAATCATGTCAAACAATGTGTTTCATGTATCGGCTGCATGGTGACATCATTATCTGACAAGAAAGGTGGGATCATGTTAGTGCTATAGATGTCTTATATTTTTGCTGATCTTATTTTTTTTTTACTTTTTAAAGTACAAGTCTTACATTTGGTTAACAATTTCATACAATATGGTAAAAAAAATGTAATAGCCCAATAATCCTTTTGAAAAAGTATTTTCCGGAGAAATCTTTTAGGACTTCCGGGTCTGCCTCGTCATTGTTAATCTGTTGAAATTAACTAAATTCGTCAACTCTTAAAACATTTTAAATCAATCTGCAAAAGTCCTTACCTACTAAAACATACGTTAACATCTAAGACTTCACTCCAAACCAGTTTATTTGAATCAGGAAGGAGAATTTACGCCAAAAACGGATAGGGATAAATAGATGTTTTTCTTAGCTCAACGTTTATCACATCATGTGGCTGACCCACAACTTAGGGAAACTACTCTTGCAAAAATGACAATAAAAGAATCGGAATCCGTATTCTGGATGACTTTTAAAAAAGGGCTATAGTTTAAACATTGGTTTCCTGAGTGCTGTTTCATAACACAAATGCTTTTTAAATGCTCAATTTGGACGTTCTAAGGGCAATAACTCCTCAAAGAAAAGGTCCTACAACGTTGACCCTATTACAACCTGTCCGATTTAACTATGGACTTTTGATTGTAGCGCAAAGTGAAGTGTGCAAACACAACAATGAAATTTATGTCCTCATGAACAAGCCAATCGGTAACAAAAACCGCAAATCGTCACAGTAGGAAACCTCCCATTTATCAATATCCAATCAGATTGAATGTTTGCACGACCCATTCATTCAATCAATGTATTTTATGTAATCAAATGTAACGATTTGTTTTTTTTGTTAACAATTGGCTTTGTTCATGACGACGTAAATTTTCATTGTTGTGATAGCACACTTCACTTTAAGCTACAATCGGAAGTCCATAGTTAAATCGGACGGGTTGTACTTCACTGGTGCGCTTAACAATATGCAATTTAAATTTCTCAAATATCTTGTATAGTTTTCAAGATATTGAGCTAAACAGGTGCAAAATTTGCAAAAAAATCCACAAAAAGGCCAATAACTCCTACATGGATTGTTGGATTTTCTTCAAAATTTCGGTCTTGAGGTGCTGATCACTTTTGTTCCCTATCAAAATATAAAAATCTGTCACCGTTTTAGAGTTACTTGCAAAAACTGCCATTTACCCCTATGTTCTATTTTTAGCCACAGCGGCCATGTTTTATGACCAATCAAAAATCCCCACCTTAGTTCTATACACCTAATGCGAATAAACAACTATATCAAGTTTGGTTCCAATTGGACTTTAAGTGTCAGAGGAGTTAAGGTTTTCAATGTAATGAGGAAATGCTGTTAAAATGCTCTATTTTGATGTTCTAAGGGCAATAACTCCTACAAGAAATGGTCCTACTACATTGACATGGGTTGTTGGATTTTCATCAAAATTTCAGGGTAGGTAGATCTTGAGGTGCTGATCACAGAATTTTTATATCTGTAGCCGTTTTTGAGTTATTTGCAAAAAACTGAATTTTACCCTTATGTTCTATTTTAGCCATGGCGGCCATGTTTTACAACGAATCAAAAATCCCCACATTAGTTCTAAGCACCGAATGCTTATGAACAACCATACCAAGTTTAGTTGCAATTGGACTTATGGTGTCAGATGAGTTAACATTTTAAAAAGTTTACGGACGACGGACGACAAACGGATGGACGCCAAGTGATGACAATAGTTTACATGACCCGAAGGGTCATGTGAGCTAACAAGGGGGATAACTCATGAAATAAGCAACACATTTCATTACAAACATAACTCTAAATTTTCTGTAAGGAAAACAATATTTTATTAACAAAGAAGATAATTTTCTTGTCCAAAAAATTTGTTTATTAACTTTTTATAAAAATGCTATTTTATTTAATTGAAATGAATTCAATCCTACATTTGATTTGCCTGTAAAGATTTAAATGTGGGATCTCTACATTTAACTGAATTGCCTGTTCAGAGGAGGTGGAACCCATCAATTTTTTTAGGGTGGGGACGTCCTCTTGCTTAATGCATTTACCACTCATTACTATGAGAAACTGATTACAGATTATTGATTGATTAATTGATTGATTGCTTGAAGAAATGGTTGCAAATAGGGGTAAAGTTTCATATTTAAATGTCCATTTTGAAGAACAGAGGTCACACAGTGCTGTCAGTTTTATTGGTAGACAAACTCAGAATTCTTGAAGGGTGAATTGAACAATCCCTTTTTATTTAGGTCTATAAAACAACATTTCCCCCACTCATTTGTCAACATGAAACATATACAATTGTCACAAGACTATACCTCAGACAGAATAAAGGTCTGCATTGATGTTTTAAAGACTATAAAACACTTTTTTATGGCCTACATTCAACCAAACTTTATATAAATTAGGTGCTTTAAACATTAACTTAAACACTGAGAGCTTCAACTGACATTATATATAGCCTGTAAAATATATCAAACTAGACTGAAAGTGCCCACATTAATAGAGAAAATTCCCTAAAAGGGGCAGTAAATTATAGACAGTTAAGCCTCTGAAAAAGCAAAATAAATTGACTGAAGCTTCCAGAAACAAACAGTCTAGGACTATAAACCTCGGATAATTCTTCAGGGTCTAAGAAAGCTAATACAATGAATATCAACAACTGCTATATGTCACAAGATTTTGACAAATTTAATTATTTATTGTTAGATGTAAAATACAAAATCCAATTACAGAACAAAACGAGGGATACTTTATACGTCTCGGATCACAACATTAACAACGATTCGAGCTGTTGGCTGTCAGGATTGGGATGATAAATCGGTGATTTACGGACTTATGGTTAGTGTCTCGGAACTATAATATTGTTTTTACATTTTCATTAAGAGAAGCGACCAATCATTGGGAGATATTCAATTCTGAAATACAGTTTGAAAAGTGTATCTTAAATCCGTGAAAAGAATTTGTGTTGTTTTTAAATCATCATGGTTGTTCTATTATGGAAGGGTCAATACTATAATGACTCAATAACTTTATACATTTGCAACAGAAAACACAATGTGTACTGTTATTTTACAAAAAAAATAAAATAGAAAACTTCATTGACTGATTGATTGTTGTTTGCTTAAACAAAACTTCAAAAGATAATCCTCTTATTTGAATGATGATCTTAATTGCATGATTTTCTGAAAGTCTTTAGTGATATTTATCACACATTTAGAGTTTATATGCTTGAATAATTGCCCAAATAAAACAGCCATTCAAGTGTCCAAGCCATATTTGACCAGTGTCCTGATATGGCCATAATCAGGAGGCCTGAGCCTCATGTGCTCACAAGGGGGCTTGATACGGCTTTTTCATGGGCCATTTCAGGCCTCGCGTGCTCGTGTGACGTTATTTGCTCCGCCCTTTTTAGAAACATGAGATGGTGTTCAGATTATAATCAATTTTATAACGACAATCAAACAATAACACTAATTTAAGAGGATTGAATGTTTTCTTTTTGTGGTGTGTAGAATGATAAAGCATGTTTGGGTCTTATTACTCTTGTGTTGAATATGATGTGATAAAGAGATTATTACACAGGGTTTTCCATATCAGGTCCCATATAATTCCTCGATCAAATATTGGAGTCTCGGAATGATATGGGACCTGATATGGAAAACCCTGTGTAATAATCTATATATATCAAATGTTTTTGCTGCTTCTTGCTTACTTGATTTACAGTAATATGTTTTTTGGCAAGGATATTAGTCTCCATTAACAAGGTAAAGGTCACTATCTTCTTTGGTTATTAGCACTGGACCATTAGAAAAATGTCTTCTTATTGAAACATTTTACAGATTCAACAACAAATGGTGATCCTGTTATAAAACTCTACAACGGAAACATTTATAACCTTACCGCCTAAAGGAAGCAACAAGCATCATAAAGCAGGAGTGAAATGAGATCTCGGAAAAAAATGTTACGGCAATATCTTAAACTCTTTAATACCAGAAACCTAATAACTGATGCTTGAAATAAGTTTGAGCGCGGATATTGCATCAATAACACCGTCTTGATTCAACCATTAAATCACCGCAATGACTCAGATCCGTAGAGGAAACGCAATGGAACCATTATCGTTATTGAAAAAAACTGTCATTCCGCAGAAACCAACAAAGTTGTTTTTTTCTGTTACCGTATTCAATGGTAGTGGAAACAATCCCCATGTATCAGTGTAATTTTACGATCCCATATGAGAATTGGATCTCGTAAAACTTAAAATTTTACGTAACAATAGACAATAGCAATATTAAACCCATTGATGGTTTAATGAGGATCAACTGTTGATTGTTGAACAGAGCCAAAACTAGTGGGTTGGAAGAAATTTTACTCGTCATTAAGCAAAAGTGATGAGAGTTACAAAATGAGATAATTATGAAAAAGGTTTTTAACCATTTATAGTCAATGCAAACCACTATAAATTAATACTTTTAATATCATAGAAATGTATTGTTTTTGTTCCAAAATATTAAGGTGTTTAATATCCTCCAAACTTTGTAATACTTTGCAAAATGGTGATGAATAAATAGTCCAGATATGACCTACACTATTGCAACCTTATATAGTATTTAAAAAACTTTAAAAAGTTGTTTTACTCATAAAAAGAAGAGCATGGATCAAGGTCGCCTGCATGGCAAAACTTTTGACCTTGGATTTTTGGCCCATTGACCTCAAAATTGGACAGCATCTCTCTTACCTCTTTAACTTTAATGTGTGTAAGTTTAATGAAAATCTTTCAAGGAGTTGAAAAGTACATATGTTTCTTAAAAAAAACAATTCAGTCAACAACAAAAAATTCAATTTATGATCTTGACCTTTAACCTTTTGACCCCAAAATCAATAGGTGACTTCATTAATGGCGAGGCATGCTGAGCGATTAAAATATTAAATTTTTTTCCTGGATATGTTAGAAATTCCATAATCATCAAGAATTAAGTTGTTTTAAGTTTTTCTCTAATGTCTACATGTAAAAAATTGCAAAAAGGTAGATCATCAATTGCACATGCGATTACGCTAAGAACAAAATTTTCTCTAGAGTTGAGAAATATTTTTCCACAACTCAGGTTGAGAGGTTGATAAATCAGATGAAAATAAGAGAAAAAAGTTTCATGAAATTAACTTCTTCCATTACAAGGACTTTCTTTAAACACTTCATGCTGAAGATGAATGATATTTTCTATGTAGGAAGAGATCTAAAAAAAATTTACTTACATTCCTTTTTTTCAATCAGGATACAATTTCAAAGTTTAATAGTGCTATTATAACATGACTCACTTTAATCCAATACCTTATTAAGAAAAAAGATTAAGATAAAAAGCCAACCACAATCACGAAGCAGACATTTTTCAAGATTTTTATCAAATAATCTTAATGGAAATTGATAAAATAATTAAACCTTAAAGAAAGAAGATCATTATTTTATCAGATAGCAAAGACAAACAAATTGCTATTTGTTCAAAACAAGACAGTCATGCTATCAACTAGTGTAATCTTAATAATCTTTTGAACTTCTTAAACCAAAGACATTAATCTATATGTATTTCAAAGTTCTAAAAGATCAAAATTAATTAATTGCCCAATTACAGTGTAAAAATGTCAACATGTACTTTTAAAAGCACCTACATGTACTCAGAAAGAGTAAAGCCATGATTGCCCCGAATTTTGTACTCAGAAAGAGTAAAGCCATGAATGCCCCTAGATGTGACAAAAAAACAATTTGTTCTATTAATTCAGATGTTCATTAGAATCCAATGTATGACAAATGGCAATATATTTTTGGTCAATGGTTTATTAAAATGGAAAACAGTGCTAAATATCAGTCTATGTGTAATGAGTGTAAAAAATCTCAAGTTGTGAATATTTTCAACCCAACCTAATCTCTATTACAAGCCATATAATTATCAATTTACCAAGAAATCAAAGAAACAATTTTATAATGTACTACATGTACATGTATATCCAATGAGCTCACAGAGAATATCCCAACTCAATTTTATGAAGTTTAAATGAAAATAAAAAGCTTCGCCGAGCGCAGCATGATACGACCGCAACATGTTGAACCCTGTACGTTTTAGGCCTAATATGGATAGTCTAATGCTCTGGTCACATGCAGCCCATGATGGACTGACAAACGTTTTTGTCACATGCTTCTCTGATGGACTTTCAACCCAGGGGGTAAAAATATAAATTTTGAATGTTGTATTCTACTCTTTAAAAGAATAATGTTTGGGGAAAAAATAAAAAATCAAACCAGAATTTTTTTTGAATTATGATTACAGCCCCAAAAATTTTATTCTTAAATTTAGAATTGCTACCTGTCAAGAATAAATTTGCCAAATTTGTTTTTTGAAATCGGACCACAAATAAGAAAAGTTTCGATTTTTGGCCCCATTTAGCCCCTAATTACGTAATAGGGGGAAAAAGGGTGGGTCGCAAAAATTAATTCTTAATTTTGTATCCGCTATTTGACAAGAACAAACATGCAAAAAAAAATTTCAAAATCGGACCAGAAATAAAAAAGTTACAATTTTGGCCCCTTTTGGTCCCTAATAACGTAACAGTAAAAAAAGGGGACACAAAAATATATCTGCTACTTGACACGAATAAACTTGCAAAAAAAAATTGTCAAAATCGGACAAGAATTAAAAAAGTTTCGATTTTGGCCCCTTTTGGCCCCTTATTACATAAAAGGTGAAAAACGGATGGGGGTCACCAAAATAAATTCTCAAATTTGGATTCGCTACTTGACAAAAATAAACTTGCAAAATAAATGTTCAAAAACAAACCAGAAATAAAAAAGTTTTGATTACGGCCCCTTTTGGCCCCTAATTACAAAACAAGTGAAAAAAGGGATGGTCGCAAAAATTAATTCTCAAATTGGGATTCGCTACCTGACAAGAATAAACTTGCAAAAAAAAATTTCAAAATCGGACCACAAATAAAAAAGTTTCGATTTTGGCCCCATTTGGCCCCTAATTACGTAATAGGGGGAAAAATGGGGGTCGCAAAAATTAATTCTTAATTTTGTATCCGCTATTTGACAAGAACAAACATGAAAAAAAAAATATCAAAATCGGACCACAAATAACAAAGTTTTTATTTTGGCCTCTTTTGGCCCCTAATTACACAGAGAAAAAGGGAGCAAAAAAATTCAGGTTCATTCTTTTATTGTAAGAAACATTCTTGACAAATTTCACATCAATAGGCCAACTAGGACCAAAGTTATGGTGGAAACAAGTAAAATATTTGAATTTTTTGCCCCTTTTGGGCCCCTAATTTCAAAACAAAAAAAGGGGGGACCCCCAAAATCAATCCCATTCATCCTTGTATGGTAAAGAACATCACTGTCAAATTTCATAGCAATCGGATAACTAGAACTAAAGTTATTGTGGAAACAAACAAAAAAGCAGTATTTTTGGCCCTTTTTTGGCCCCAAATTTCTAAACGAAAAATGGGGGGACCCCCAAAATCAATCCCATTCATCCTTTTATGGTAAGGAACATCATTGTCAAGTTTCATAGCAATTGGATAACTGGAACTAAAGTTATTGTGGAAACACTAAAAAGTTAACAGACACCCACAACGACAACGACAACGACAACGACGACGACGACAGCATCATACCATAATACGTCCGCAAATTTTTTGCGGTCGTATAAAAAAACGGAGTTTAATTACCTCCCCTGAATAATGAATACAGCCAAGAGTAATATTTATTCCTGTACAAACACACAACTCCATAGGATATACTTCTTTTCTGCACCTCTCTATGTGATGAACTTTCTGGGTGTACTTTCTGATGTCAATCAAGTGTTTAAACTTTAAACACTAAATTATATCACAGTTAAGAGTGTATTATTTGGACAGATGGACATACCAACAGACCCAGACAGAGACAGACACAAATAGACAGACCAACAGACACAGACAGACAGACAAGCAGACATAGACAGACACAAATAGACAGACCAACAGACAGACAAGCAGACACAGACAGACACAAATAGACAGACCAACAGATACAGACAGACCGACAAACAGACACAAATAGACAGACTGACCGATACAGACAGACCGACAAACAGACACAGACACAAATAGACAGACTGACCGATACAGACCGACAAACAGACACAGACACAAATAGACAGACTGACCGATACAGACCGACAAACAGACACAGACACAAATAGACAGACTGACCGATACAGACAGACAAACAGACACAGACACAAATAGACAGACTGACCGATACAGACAGACAAACAGACACAGACACAAATAGACAGACTGACCGATACAGACCGACAAACAGACACAGACACAAATAGACAGACTGACCGATACAGACAGACAAACAGACACAGACACAAATAGACAGACTGACCGATACAGACAGACAAACAGACACAGACACAAATAGACAGACTGACAGACATAGACAGACAGACAAACAGACACAGACACAAATAGACAGACTGACCGATACAGACCGACAAACAGACACAGACACAAATAGACAGACTGACCGATACAGACAGACAAACAGACACAGACACAAATAGACAGACTGACCGATACAGACCGACAAACAGACACAGACACAAATAGACAGACTGACAGACATAGACAGACAGACAAACAGACACAGACACAAATAGACAGACTGACAGACATAGACAGACAGACAAACAGACACAGACAGACACAAATAGACAGACTGACAGACATAGACAGACTGAAAGACAAAGACAGACACAAATACACAGACTGACAGGCAGACACAGACAGACACAAATAGACAAACTGACAGACACAGACAAAGACACACAGACCGACAGACACTGAGACACTCAGACAGAGATGGAAGAATAGACAGGTAGATTCATATACTGTGGTTTCATTGTCATTCCTGGGGTATCATTTTTTGTGGTTTTAGTGGGTTGCCTTGAACAATGAAATTTGATATCCCACGAAAAGGAAATTTAACATTGGTGTGTATGCTATGACTAAATAATCACGAATTTAAGAATCCATGAACTGATACTTTTTCACCACACCACGAAAATTAATGAAACCACAGTATATGCCGCTCAAAGTTTGCAAGAGTAAAACAACACAATGTCAAGAAACTTAAAGCTATGGATTTTTAGCAATATCAACGTTTATCATCATTATAATATTATAAGGTTGAATGTTAACATTAGAAATAGCCGCCCTGGAATCTTTAAGCTTAATAAAGTTCATCATAAAGTCAATTTCTCAAAATACTCAATTTTTAATCCTGGCGCCTTGTTTTCTGTATAAGAACAAAGATCTTAAAGAGACATTTAAATTCTTTCATGTTCAGAAAATGACAAGGAAATCTCTTGAGAATCCTTCCTCCATTATGAAAGAGATATTTTACATAATCATAATTATTCTCTTCGATTACAAGAAGATCAAAATATCCAAAGATCATGGCATATCTCGATGACAAAATTCCACGACAAAGACAAAAACCACGGCTGATATGTATCCTCATGAGAATTCTCACCTTAGAGAACTCAGACTAGATTCCTTTCTTTGATCGGCTTTCATCGTAGGGCTATTCTAAGAGCTTTAAAACTATTATGGTTCCGATACTTCTTGTACAAGTGGGCACTTCAATTTATCAGCTTTTGACAAGCATTGTGAAGTTTGTCTTCTGAAGAAACCCCTTGAGGACCGAGCAATTCTTTAGGATTATAAATTGTAAAGCTGGCATCGTATTGGACTATTGATGCAATGACACTACGATTCTGAAGTTCTCCATCGCATGACATGACTAGGGAATCAAATACAAATGTAGAAAGATAATGTTAAGTCTTATTCTGAACAGGGAACTTTAGAACAAGGCATTGGACAAAGAATGGAAAACAAAGAACTTTGTATTTATAAATGTAATTGGTGGAGCCTTGATGGAATTCAGAAAAAATAATACTATAAAGCCAATGACCAAAACAAAACAGCACATTGAACTCCATCATCATGATCATAAAGCAAAAACAACATTATTGGACCTCCACCTGCTCATATCCAGAAAAAAAAATTCCCAATAATGTTTTGATCAAAACAACCATAAATTGAACAATGTTGTTAAAAAATCATTTAATCATAATACAATATACATTTCTACATGCATTTATACAAAACATAAGATGAAAAAATATGACTCTGCATGTATAGTCAGCTGTGTTCTTACCAATATTAGGTCATGTGGTCTAAATGTAACTCCTTTATCTCTTTTTTTTTTACTTTTAAGTACCTATAAACCTATAAAGAAAAATAACTTTCTGCCGATATAGGGTTTCAGCGAAATTAAAGTGCTATGAACTAACTGCTCCAGATTAAAAGTGCTCTGTGGTTAAAAACAGACACAACTTATTTTGAACTCATGAACTAACTGCCCAAGTTTAAAAATACTTCCTGGTTTAAAACCAAAACACAACTACAAATGTAATTCAGCATGCATAAACCACACTTCCACAGTTTAAAACCAACTTAACTTATTTCCAGGCATGAACCAAACTGCCCCAGTGTTTAAAAGTACTTCGGCATAACTTATTTGCATGCATGCACAAAACTTCCACAGTTTTAAAGTACTACACGCTTAAAACCGACAATATTTGCATGCAGGAACAAAACTGCCCTAGTTTTAAAGTACTCCGCAGTTTCAAACTGACACAACTAATTTTGCATGCAGACATTCAGACAGAGTTTCAATTATAGAATAGAAGAAATCAATCAAGAAGGGGTTCAATGAGACTTGCCCTCTGATCGTGAAAGTTTCTTCTCCGATCTAAAATTTCATTAACGGGAATAAACATATATTGTCACATTTCATCAACATCAGACTAAGCAAGATAATTCTATTTTCGCTTTTCCAATGTATTGTCATGACAGTCAATTACGCAGTGTATACATTGTCCATTTACCGAAAATTTCCACGGAGCCTATTTAGCATCCGAAACAAATTGTGATGGGTTTGATCAATTTGTCTCGTGTTATTAAATTTGGGTTGCCATAGAAACATAAAATGAACTCATAACTTTTTATCAAGAAAGTGACACTTGCGAAAAAGGTTCATTATTTGCATCTTTCTGGTTCGGAATGCAAATAAGATTCCGCAGCTTTGATAACATTATCTTATATGCTGTACTAATTGTGGATCAGGTGAAATAGCAACATCTCTATTACAATGTAATTTGTATTTTCTTTAAGTAAAGCAATTCTTTGTAAGTATGGCTATCTGTTGAAAGTACTGCCTGATAAAAGCAATTTTTTGTATGTGAACAAAATTCTTATTAAGTGAAGCTGTGGCATCTTTGTAAATGAAAGCATTTCCAAATGACAGGCATTTCCAAATGACTATCAGGGAAAATGTAAAGCCCTTTAAACCACAAGAGAATATGTTTTTTTTTCTGAAACATTCTATTTATTCCACTATCTATTGAATTTTCGGACTTTTTTTTATAATAATATTAGGTCATAAAATTTAAACACATTTTTTGTCTAGAGACATTAAACAAGTGGATAAAATTATTAGTTTGGTAAACGTCTGATCATTTTTGATATTTTATGTCTTAAAAGTATATGAATTGCCAGTAAATGCACAAACACAGCTAAAATTAAAGGATTTTGAAATAGTAAGAGTGAAAAATATATATGTAGTTTAAAAGGAATGAAATTCATACTGAAATTAAAACATTCCAATTTATTGTGAAGATCATGTCAAGGAAAGGAACAGTCATTCCCAGGTTCATGATATTTGATTTCTTTAAAGGTGCATAACAAACTTTCAAATGCTACTGATTTTAAACTCAGTCATGAGGTATTTCATGGAACATATGGAACATGCAGTATGTATTAATTTTCCAAAATATATCTGTTGAAAATTTCAGATGTTAGAGTGAGTATACCCAGATTGTAAAAGCTGTCTTTTTTACCCTTAATCTACAGAAAAAAAAACTTGTAATTACTCTCTTTTTATTGAAATAGGGGAAACCTCTTCATCTCTGTCCAATTTCTCAGAAATGTTTGTTTTCACACTTCTTAAACCAAGACAAATCAACTAACAAGACTTTTTATTCAATTTTCTTTCAGTATTTCTTGAAATAAATCAGTAAACATTGCTACCCATGTAATGATGTCCGGTTTTACTTCAGTTGACCTTTGACATAGGTGCATTCTAACATCATTTCAGAGTTTTTCAGAATGGATGAACTCGGCCCATAAATGTGTGACAAACAGAAAGACAGACTATGAAAGGTTATAAGAGCTTATGTAAAACTGTATTATTTGATTTTTATCAAATCTATGCTCCAAGTTGTAACAAACCACAGCTAGGTTATTGAGAACTTTTTTTTAATGAACACAAATGGAGATTTCAACATTTCCTTATTGATCATACAGAAGCTCAATTTCTTAAAACATATGTGACTGATTAAAACACTTGTCCAATTTATAAGAGTTATCCCCCTTCAGTAGTCCCTGAATTTATTGTTGTGTTCCTCACTAACCAATATTGACTAAGTGATTCCTCAGGCTACAGTTCACTCCCAAATTTCAAGTGAATAAGCTCTAAAGACCTTAATTTAACATGTTTAAAGCTACACAAACAACCAAAAATAACACTATTTTCCTTCTAAATAATTCTATACAATACCAAAACTTCCAGGAACTAGTGATCAATACTCTAGTTTGAATAAATTCCACAGGACTTTAATTTTACTTTATAAATGGCTTGCGACAAGTTAAGTAAATGTCTGTACTTTGTAATTTCTGTCAATTCCAGAGCCTTTTAACAAGAACACAATATGTCTAGCATGATTCATTATATTAGCAAGTCAAAATCAATAGCATGATACAGCAACACATTCCTACACAAAGGGAAGTAATTAGAAATATTTGAGAAATATAGATATGAGTTATGTCCCTTTCACCACATTCTGAATGATTCTTACCTTCTTGGATTTCTAAGAATTCTGTACCTAAATGTATGAAGAGATACTTAGTTGTACATGTAAAAATGAGAAAACTTAAAAATAGAATAAAATTTCTAAGACAGACAACATATAAATGATAAATTTATCTATGCTTAAATACAGTGGACCCTGTTTAAAAAACTAAAAGCCATTGCATTGGACAGTGTATAGACTAGTGTTACAACTTCTGTTTACTTATACAGTATTGACACTAAAATAAGGGTCTGTAACCCATGAGTTTTGTCTTAAAAAAGGATTTCAGATTATTCAGGATTTTATATGTGCCTGTCTTAAGTCAGGAATGACTTATGTCGAAGCCTATGGTTGTCCCTGTCAACTCGATGTTAATTGTTCCATTCTGCAAATGGGTCTCTTGCTGATAAATTTAAGATTGGTTTTGAATCCCATGTATCAATTTTTTAATATTGGCCCAATGCAAGACGGCTTAAAGCAACCACTGGTCACACTGAATGCTGCTGGCGGTCTTTCATTGAGGAATTTTCAACTTGACACTTGTTATGTAGGTTCGTTGTGTCACGTTAACTTACTGTAGATTCATTTATTTTCGTGGGAACTAATTTTCGTGGTTTGATGAAGAAGGACCATTCGTGGAATCTTAAAAGTGACACTGTGTGCAGCATACAGATCAATGTTCAATTTCCTTTTCGTAGGGTATCAAATTTCATGGGTAAAGGCCACCCAGGAAAACCAGGAAAATTGATATACCATGAATAATAATGGAACCACAGTATTCCACATTAAATTATCATCTATTTTATATATTTTAAGGTTTGAAGCATCATATTTTTAAATGTGTTTTCTTCAAGTCCTTTCATTATTCTTAGAAAGAATTATGATACTACAAAGAACACATCATGGTGTTGCAACTATTTCTGAGGGCTTTTTAGAATGCATTAGGGCAAACTATATCTACAAGAAAGGAAAAAATTAATTTAATACACTAAATGTGTAATACTATGATGGTTTTTTTTTTTTTTAGGTTTTTTTTTTTTGGTGTTGACTGGACAAATTGGAGCAAATTACAATTAAAATCCCAAAATTATCATTACCATTATCATGTACATTTTCAAAGGAGAGAGAATTCAAACCCTGAAATCCACAAACTGGTGTTCTAATAAAGCAATGGAAATAGATTATATGCATTTAAAGGGTTATTTCAAATACATGTGTATGTACACTGTACAAAATCTGCTTCAATATATGCAAGAAGTTACAAAAACTTGATAAATACACTGTATGTGTGTCATTGTTGTACAAATATATGCTTGTGACTTACTATCTACAGGAGATTGTGCCATACTGTATTCTGTATTTACTTCTATCTCTTTTCTGATAGGGTTGGGTCTGGCTTGTGTGTAATAGCTACTGCATCATTTTCCTAACATCTGCAAAATAAAATAATTGTCATCATACATGTATAACATTTATGCAACTATAATGGATATGTAATGTTTCATAATTATCATTTAGATATTTTACATGTGTACATATACTTAATTTAGTAATACTATGTCATGTCCAAATTTTGTCTTACTATTGTGAATTCATTTGTTTTCCTGGGTACCAAATTTTGTGGTTTGATGAAAGAGGATTAGTTCGTGGATTTCTAAATTCAAGGTACGGAAGCCTATAGCATACAGATCAATGATGATTTTCCTTTTTGTGGAGTATCAAATTTTGTGGGCCATTAGGCCTCCCACAAAAACCATGAAATTTGAAACTCCACAAATAATAATAAAACCACAGTATCAATCAACTACCTTATTGATACTGTATGTGTTGAGATGAATATTCAAGTCCCTGATCGTGACCTTGTAATACATTTCCTATAGAAAAAAGTAACTAAATAAACTGTAAACATGTCTCGCCTGTCGCAACTGGACACAGTATAAAATGAAGTAAAAATCCTCCTTAAACTGATCTTAACTGATGCTTAAGCAGCTGCATACCAAATATAAATGGTGAACCATAACTGCTTTATATAAAACACTCATGACATAAGTAAAAAGTTAAAAAGTATAAAATCTCAAAGTCAGTAGACTGTGACTGCAGGATCATACAGATAAAATACTTTTGAAATTGATCTGTACTGATGCTTATACAAGTGCATACCCAATATCAATGATGTACCATAACTGCTTCATGTTAAACAGACGTAAGAAAAAAGGTTAACCTCGGCCAAATCGGTGTAAAATTTCAAAGTTAGTAGACCATGACTGCAGAAGCATACAGATGAAATGCTTTTGAAATTGATCTGCACTAATGCTAATGCAAGTGCATGCCCAATATCAATGGTTAACCATAACTGCTTCATGTTAAACAGACTTAAGAAAAAAGGTTAACCTCGGCCAAATCAGTGTAAAATTTCAAAGTCAGTAGACCGTGACTGCAGGAGCATACAGGTGAAATCCTTTTAAAAATTATCTGTACTGATGCTGATGCAACTGCATACCAAATATCAATGGTGTAACATAACTGCTTCATGTTAAACAGACTTAAGGAAAAAGGTTAACCTCGGCCAAATCAGTGTAAAATTTCAAAGTCAGTAGACCGTGACTGCAGGAGCATTCAGGTGAAATCCTTTTAAACCTGATCTATACTTATGCTAATGCAACTGCATACCAAATATCAATGGTGTAGCATTACTAGTTCACACAAAACAGATTTAAGCAAAAACTTAAACCAATTGTGGACGCCGCCGCCCGAATCACCATACCTAAGTCTCGCCTTTTGCGACATTTGTCGCAGGCGAGACAAAAACCTGAAGGTAAACCTCATTCAGGACAGAGAGACTGACATACTAGTGTAGGGATGGACCTGAACACTCAAACCATTCTACATTCCAAGATGGGCCATAAAAAGAAAATAAATATTTCAATTTTTACATATTAAAAAGATTAATAAATGCAAATATACATTGATTTTAATGACTTGCATTTTCAGAATCATTATATAATTCATTATATAATTCCACTATGAGCTATAAACTGAAACTAATTAACACTCCAAACAAATAATCATTCAAACCATTGCCTTTACTGGTTACATATACATCATAATTTATTCATAACATATGCCAACGCACGGCAAAGATTGAGTTCAACAACAATGAGACAATACAACCCACTGTAAAAGCATCACATCAGAAAATTTTCTTCATCTAAGTTCAGACAGGAGTTGCTTGACTTTCTCTATCTAGAATCATTCATTTTCAACCCTATTCTGGGATTCATAATCATTTTGTTTCAAATCATTTGTAAATAAATACACAATAAACAAACATACCATAATTGAATTACTTCCCTTTGACCATAAAAATTTATAAACAAACATACACCTCAAACAAGAGGCTCCCAGGAGCCTGAATCGCTCACCTGACATATGTGCCTGAAGTAAAGGTTATAAGGCAAAATCTATTTAACGTTGAAAGGGTCATAAGATTAATAAGGGGGTCATCTGACAATATGGTGGATCTAAAGGTGCTGATCACTTTTGTTCTCAATCAAAACCTAAAAATCTGTCACCCTTTTTGAGTTATTTGCAAAAAAATGCAGTTTAACCTAATGTTCTATTTTTAGCCACAGCAGCCATCTTTTACAACCAATCAAAAATCCCCACAACAGTTCTATACACCTAATAATAATAAACAATAATACCAAGTTTGGTTCCATTTGGACTTAAAGTGTCAGAGGAGTTAACATTTTCAATATAAGGAAATGCAGTTAAAATGCTCAATTTTGACGTTCTAAGGGCAATAACTCCTCAAAGGAAAGGTCCTACAACGTTGATCCTGTTACAAATTTTGTAGATCTTGATGCGCTAAACAATATGCAATTTAAATTTCTCAAATATCTAGTATAGCTTTCAAGATATTGAGCTAAACAGGTGCAAAATTTGCAAAAAATCCACAAAAAGGGAAATAACTCCTACATGGGTTGTTGGATTTTCTTCAAAAATTTCAGAGCTGGTAGATCTTGAGGTGCTGATCACTTTTGTTCCCAATCAAAATTTTGAAATCTGTCACCGTTTTAGAGTTATTTGCAAAAACTGTCATTTACCTCTATGTTCTATTTTTAGCCACAGCGGCCATGTTTTAGGACCAATCAAAAATCCCCACATCAGTTCTATACACCTAATGCTAATAAACAACTATACCAAGTTTGGTTCCATTTGGACTTAAAGTGTCGGAGGAGTTAACGTTTTCAATGTAATGAGGAAATGCTGTTAAAATGCTAAATTTTGATGTTCTAAGGGCAATAACTCCTAAAAGGAAAGGTCCTACAACGTTGACCCTGTTACATATTTTGTAGATCTTGATGTGCTTAACAATATGCAATTTAAATTTCTCAAATATCTAGTATAGTTTTCAAGATATTGAGCTTAACAGGTGCAAAATTTGCAAAAAATCCACAAAAAGGGCAATAACTCCTACATGGGTTGTTGGATTTTCTTCAAAATTTCAGGGTAGGTAGATCTTGAGGTGCTGATCACTTTTACCCTATGCCAGAATTTTGATATCTGTAGCTGTTTTTGAGTTATTTGCAAAAAACTGCATTTTACCCCTATGTTCTATTTTTAGCCATGGCGGCCATGTTTTACGACGAATCAAAAATCCCCACATCAGTTCTAAGCACCGAATGCTAATGAACAACCATACCAAGTTTGGTTGCAATTGGACTTATGGTGTCAGAGGAGTTAACGTTTTAAAAAGTTTACGGACGACGGACGACGGACGGACGACGGACGCCAAGTGATGACAATAGCTCACATGACCCTTCGGGTCAGGTGAGCTAATAAAAGGACTAATATTTTACATCTTTTTTCTGTCTATATGAAGTCTAAAGTACACAATCAATAACTGAATAAGGCAAAGTAGTATCTAGATAAATACTTCTTACGAAATTAAAGTTTTAGTATATTTAGGTGTACACATTTTCTTCCCATTATTTTAGTTCATCCAAATATAGCCAAATATCAACAATACCTTGTCATTTTGCTTCCATGTGTAAGGTCATTTCATTGTTGCTAATATTTGATCTATTAGTATACATTAACATGAAGGTTTAATTAATTAGGGGTAATTCATGCTTTATTTAAGGAACAACTTGAATGCATAGAAAATGCATAAACCAACCAACAAACACACAAGATAAAATGATCCCTCAATCTTATATCTTGATATATCTGCTATATGTGTTAGTTATTCCCCTGAGGGCGGATGCCCGATTGGGAAAAACTGATTTATACCACAGGACTGTAGAGGGTGCTAAATGAAAGTTTATGATAATTAATGAGGGGGTCTTTTGGGAATTTAGCCTAATCTACTGATAAAGCATGATTAATGCAGGGTATCTCGTTACATTTAATGACATAGTGGTTTTTATGACCCATCTATGAAAGTAGGAATAAAGTGTTCAGGTCTGTTCGTCAGTTCGATTGCTAATGTCTGTCCATCCCAAATGCTGCGAGATGGGGCTTATGTTTTCTGAACATATTCTTGTTTGTACATGTACAACTTTCTATATGTATAGTTGAAGCTGAAATCTCAAAACTAACAATTAATTTAGGCCAGCAGACTCAGTAGCAGGCTCAAGAAGAGACCTTACCCTTTAATACAGCCTACATTAGATTTGTTACAAGTCCCTTTCTAATTATTATTAATTTTTAATTTCAAAATTATATTAAAGGGCCATTTAGTATCAAAGGGGAATGTGAGATGTTGTGAGATATTTCTTATCAGTGGAATATAATATCTTAACTATAAATGATTAACTAAACATATTACTTAGAGAGGGACTTGTAGCAAGTCTAAGCCTACATGTATAGTGATCTAAAATCCCGGGGGGGGTTACCCTCATAGATATTGTATACCTATGTGCCGATGGGGTTGTCAAACCTGGACCTGTTCGTGACTTCAAAAATATACAAAACCATACTGTCACTGATTTTGTGCAGTCAAATGAAGTCATTTTCATACCATTGCAATGATGTTAGGTACGTTTTACCCTATTTAACTAATATTTGCGGAAAACAATGACAGTCATATTTGGAATTTGAATGTTCTACTAAAAAATGGTATGTTGAATTACCGATGATGGACATTTTAAAGTCATTTATAAGCCTGTTCTTTTCAGGGTTGAAAATCATGACCCTGTTCATGACTAGTAACCTTTGAAAAACAGACCCTGTTTTGCGGCACATAGGTATACCCACTTACAATGGGAGTAACCCCCCCGGGTCTAAAATTAAGCATATACAGTAAACAAGATGTATGAAAAAATAAGATACTAGGCATTAATATACATGTATAGATTCTGATCTATATAAAAACGTTTCCCTAGAGTGCTCTTTGCGTCATAATAAAACATGGAACTAAAACAATCAATAAGTCTGTAGTAAGTTCTAAATAGGTTTCATTATTACACATCTAAAAGATAGGTACTTAAAAGTGATATTAAAGCTTAATAAGATTACAAAACCATTTCGCCTAATGAAACACTAAGCTTTGTTAAAAGATCAATTGACAATACATGTACATGTATACTACATGTATATACATGAAACCATGAAGTAAAATAAAGGGAGAATACTTGTCATGCCATTATGCTGAATTTAAAATCTTATCATGCAAGTATATACCGTGTCTGAGAAAAGCTTGGCATAGAATGCCATCCAACATTGAACAAAATCTGCAAACAAATAACCCCAAGTTCACTGGGGACCAGCTGGGTATATCTAATTTCCAAGATTTTCCTAGGATAATCCTGTCACTTGGAAAAAGCAGCACACTTCCACTAAATTTTCACAAATTTTCATATCAACCCCATTCAAAACAGTACATGCAGTATAAGTAAAAAGTAGCTAGAAGTCCCAGGTGTGAAAAAAATAGTTCAAAAACATACAGCATGTCTAAAACACACTACCATTTAGTCAGTTTCTGAGAAAAGTAAAACAAACTGACTAATTAAAATAAAACTTTAAAATCTATGCCCCAAAAACCATGTTAATGCAGGGGCATAAAATTAAGTTTTTCTTCAAGAACAGGCTTTTTTTACCTTGCATTGTACTTAAAAAAATTTATTATTAAGTTACAGTAGACCAATACTTCAATTCATAAGTGCTGTAAAAATCTCCAATCAAAGTCAAAATGATCATATGTTTGATTGTCTCAATTTAGATGCATTCATCAATATCTTACATGTACATGTATATACCTCTATGTAAAAGGTAAGTTCCATGAATGCAGGACTTGCTATTGATTTTTAATGTAATTTAACTAGAGGCTCCCAGGAGCCTGAATCACTCACCTTGTATTCGATGATACTTATATGCTGGATATTTTAACAAAGGACTGCTACTCTGTGGAATTATCAATTTTAATGTTCTAAGGGAAACAACTCCTATCAAGAAAGGTCTTACAACTTTGACCCCATTACATAATTTTTAGATCTTTATGTGCTAAACCATATGCAATTTAAAATTTCAAATATCTTGTATTGTTTTCAAGATATAAGTCTTAAAAGAGCAAAATTTGAAAAAAAAAACAAGAAAAAGGGCAATAACTCCTAAAACCATTGTAAGATCTTCTTCAAAACTTCAGGGCAGGTAGATCTTTATGTGCTGATAATTATTATCCAAATAGAATTTTAATATCTGTTACCATTTTTGAGTAATTTGCAAAACACTGCAACTTACCCTTATGTTCTATTTTTAGCCATGGCGGCCATGTTTTTTGTCGAATCGAAATTTCGAACGGTAATTTTGTAGACCACATACTACTGAACAACCCTACCAAGTTTCATTTCATTTGACTAAGCAGTTTCAGAGAAGAAGATTTTTGAAAAGTTGAACAAATCAAAGTGCACAGCACTGCTAGGGTTAGGTTGCTGTTCTACAGCTTAAAACAAGAGGCTCCCAGGAGCCTGAATCGCTCACCTGACATATGTGCCTGAAGTAAAGGTTATAAGGCAAAATCGATTTAACGTTGAAAGGGTCATAAGATTAATAAGGGGGTCATCTGACAATATGGTGGATCTAAAGGTGCTGATCACTTTTGTTCTCAATCAAAATCTAAAAATCTGTCACCCTTTTTGAGTTATTTGCAAAAAAATGCAGTTTAACCTAATGTTCTATTTTTAGCCACAGCGGCCATATTTTACAACCAATCAAAAATCCCCACAACAGTTCTATACACCTAATAATAATAAACAATAATACCAAGTTTGGTTCCATTTGGACTTAAAGTGTCAGAGGAGTTAACATTTTCAATATAAGGAAATGCAGTTAAAATGCTCAATTTTGACGTTCCAAGGGCAATAACTCCTCAAAGGAAAGGTCCTACAACGTTGACCCTGTTACAAATTTTGTAGATCTTGATGCGCTTAACAATATGCAATTTAAATTTCTCAAATATCTTGTATAGTTTTCAAGATATTGAGCTAAACAGGTGCAAAATTTGCAAAAAATCCACAAAAAGGGCAATAACTCCTACATGGGTTGTTGGATTTTCTTCAAAATTTCAGAGCTGGTAGATCTTGAGGTGCTGATCACTTTTGTTCCCAATCAAAATTTTGAAATCTGTCACTGTTATAGAGTTATTTGCAAAAAAACTGCCATTTACCCCTATGTTCTATTTTTAGCCACAGCGGCCATGTTTTACGACCAATCAAAAATCCCCACATCAGTTTTATACACCTAATGCTAATAAACAACTATACCAAGTTTGGTTCCATTTGGACTTAAAGTGTCAGAGGAGTTAACCTTTTTTAATGTAATGAGGAAATGCTGTTAAAATGCTAAATTTTGACGTTCTAAGGGCAATAACTCCTAAAAGGAAAGGTCCTACAACGTTGACCCTATTACATATTATGTAGATCTTGATGTGCTTAACAATATGCAATTTAAATTTCTCAAATATCTAGTATAGTTTTCAAGATATTGAGCTAAACAGGTGCAAAATTTGCAAAAAATCCACAAAAAGATCAATAACTCCTACATGGGTTGTTGGATTTTCTTCAAAATTTCAGAGCTGGTAGATCTTGAGGTGCTGATCACTTTTGTTCCCCAATCAAAATTTTAAAATCTGTCACCGTTTTAGAGTTATTTGCAAAAAACTGCCATTTACCTCTATGTTCTATTTTTAGCCACAGCGGCCATGTTTTACAACCAATCAAAAATCCCCACATCAGTTCTATACAGCTAATGCTAATAAACAACTAAACCAAGTTTGGTTCCATTTGGACTTAAAGTGTCAGAGGAGTTAACGTTTTCAATGTAATGAGGAAATGCTGTTAAAATGCTAAATTTTGACATTCTAAGGGCAATAACTCCTAAAAGGAAAGGTCCTACAACGTTGACCCTGTTACATATTTTGTAGATCTTGATGTGCTTAACAATATGCAATTTAAATTTCTCAAATATCTAGTATAGTTTTCAAGATATTGAGCTAAACAGGTGCAAAATTTGCAAAATCCACAAAAAGGGCAATAACTCTTACATGGGTATTTGGATTTTCTTCAAAATTTCAGGGTAGGTAGATCTTGAGGTGCTGATCACTTTTACCCTATGCCAGAATTTTGATATCTGTAGCCATTTTTGAGTTATTTGCAAAAAACTGCATTTTACCCCTATGTTCTATTTTTAGCCATGGCGGCCATGTTTTACGACGAATCAAAAATCCCCACATCAGTTCTAAGCACCGAATGCTAATGAACAACCATACCAAGTTTGGTTGCAATTGGACTTATGGTGTCAGAGGAGTTAACGTTTTAAAAAGTTTACGGACGACGGACGGACGACGGACGACGGACGGACGACGGACGCCAAGTGATGACAATAGCTCACATGACCCTTCGGGTCAGGTGAGCTAATAAGCTGAAATGTGTTTTCCCTTTCAACACCACACTTCATATTGATATGCATGTACTTTTCCAACTTAGTTTATCTAAGTTAAGATCAATGTCAAATTATTTACCCTAAAAAAAAAACTATTGAACGGATGAAAAGACATATCAATGCTCTGAAAATTTGCAGAGTTCAATATGCTGTGGTTGTAGCATCTTGTATATCTTGTGAATTAAAAAGCAGGACTGCTATTTAAAGTGCATTGGTATACAAATATATAAGGCAAAAAAGTTTGTGTGCTACTGGTTTCATATAGATCTGAAAAAAAAACTTTGCCAACAGCATGATGATATGACAGCAACATGTTTCTTTATTTATTTTCATTTTCTATTTTTTGTTAGTTTTTATAATTCAATAATTTTAATCAGAAATGCATGTACAAAAATTTATCTGTTACAATTTCCGGAACAGCCTAGGCAACTAATTCTGAGCTTCCAAATCGCATTACTTGAGGGATTTTTATACAAAAAAAACCTCACTACATATTTTAAATTGTACCGTGTTTACCAACACAATTTCTAATAAATTTTAATGATGACTTAATTCTTACACCAGCAGTACTTCAAATTTGAACACAACATGTTGAACCTTGTCCGTTGCCCAATGTTGATAGTCGCTCTGAACACATGCAGCTGATGATTGGACATGATTGCATTTACAAAGGCATTATTTTAGGACCACATTTTCATAAACAAGGGGTTGCACTAAGTCGTGCTAATCCTACCCCCACTCGAACATTAGAAAACGGGAAGATGACCAACTGACCTGGAAAGGCGAGGCACGGTACATTTCATCATGCTTAAGCTTTGTACCAAATTAAAAATCAATCCCTTCATTGGAAGCTGAGAAATCTGTTACGAATCTTTTTTTTTATTTTGACCCTTAACAAGAGGCTTCCAGGAGCCTGAATCTCTCACCTGGTCTTGATGTCGACCAATAAACTTTTGTAGAGCTAAATGAGTTGAACATTTAAGCAAGCAACAGCTTTTCTCTATCTGCAATAGTTTTCATTCTATAGGCCAAAAACACTATTTTTCACTTTTAAGGGGCCGTAACTCTTATAAGGGGTCATCTGACAACTTCGATCCTATAGAGACTTTTGTAGAGCTAAATAAGCTGAATATTTAAGCAAGCAACAGCTTTTCTCTATCTGCAATAGTTTTCATTCTATAGGCTAAAAACATTTATTTTTCACTTTAAAGGGGCCGTAACCCCTATAAGGGGTCATCTGACAACTTCGACCCTGTGGAGACTTTTGTAGAGCTAATTGAGCTGAACATTTAAGCAAGCAACAGCTAATCTCTATCTGCGATAGTTTTCATTCTGTAGGCTAAAAATAGGGCATGTAATGGGACATTAAATGATACCCCGCCACGTTATAATATCAAAAGTTTATAAAATTTGATTTCAAAGTGCCCTTTCTCGAAAACTATTTTTCAGATCAAGCTGGAAATTGAACTTGACCTGTATTTGAATCCCATGAAGCATTTTCAAGTTATTGGTTGGAAACTCAAAATTTCATGAAATTTGATTTTTCAAAGTGGCCTATCTCAAAAACTATTTATTGGATCATGCTGGAAATCAAACTTGACCTGTATTTTATTGTACTAAACAGCTGTGCAAAATATCATTAAAATCCTTTGACGCGTTTTCAAGTTATTGGTCGGAAACTCAAAATTTCATGAAATTTGATTTTTCAAAGTGGCCTATCTCGAAAACTATTTTTTGGATCATGCTGGAAATCGAACTTGACCTGTATTTTATTGAACTAAACAGCTGTGCAAAATATCATTCAAATCCTTTGACGCATTTTCAAGTTATTGGTCGGAAACCTTCGGGGGACGGACAGACGGACAGACAGACGGACGGACGGACAGACACCGAAAAAAACTGAGGGTATAACATAATACCCTGCCACTTCGTGTGGCAGGGTATAAAAACATGAAAAATGGCTATTTTTCACCTTTAAGGGGCTGTAACCCCTATAAGGGGTCATCTGACAACTTCGACCAAATGGAGACTTTTGTAGAGCTTTTGATGCTGATTCAGCAGCATGCCATCAGATTTTATCTATCTCTTATACATTTTGATTTATAAGCCAAAAACAGTCGTCTGACCCCCCCTGGTCTATTTTTAGTAATGGCGGCCATGTTTTTTGATGCATCAAAAATTGAAACACAAGTTTGGTGCAGGACACCCTAAGGATCATTCATACCAAGTTTCATTAAATTCTGTTCAGTAGTTTCAGAGGAGAAGATTTTTGAAAATTGCTAACAGACGACGACAGACGACAGACGACGACGGACGCCAAGTGATGGCAATAGCTCACATGGACCTTCGGTCCAGGTGAGCTAAAAAAGTACAAGTCAGCTCTGAGAACCGGAATGGATCACATACTGACATAGAAACTAAGATTGTATGATCCTGTCATGCTAAAGCTGTCTACCAAATTTGAAATCAATCCCTTCGGTAGAAGCCAAGATATTGTACCAGATGGACGGACAGACGATCAAGGTGATTGCAATATAGCCCTCTCTCTTACGAGTGGGGGTATAAAAATTCAATAGATTTTTACACATTGTTACACACAACCCTAAAAATTACGCATAAAACTTCCCTCTATTTTCAAAATGCAATTAACAATTTAATCTCTAATATTTATGCTAAAATTATTGTATAACATGATAAGAAAATGACTGTTTAGCCCTGCCCCACACTACCACTCACAGGTGCCAGTAAAGTGAAAGTAGAACTGGAATGCAAAGTTGATCTATGTACATGTATATAAATGTGAACCATGTGGACAGGAGATACAATTTGATAAATGTAATCAAAACAATTTAATCGTTTAAGTATTAACATTATCCATTTATGAAAACCTGCGGGAGTGTTTAAATTATAATTAATTCAACGTAAACAATCATTTATTCAATCTGTTAAATATTTGTTTTCCCATCTATAAATAGAGTTTATCTGTAGAAATTATTCCTAAACAAATAAACATTTGGTACACGATAGGTTACATAGGGTTACACAGGGTTACAATGGTTACATTGGTTACATAGGGTTACATTGGGTTACACAAGGTTACATTGGTTACATAGGGTTACAATAGGTTACAATGGTTACATAGGGTTACACAGGGTTACAAAAGGTTACAATGGTTACATCGGTTACATAGGGTTACACAGGGTTACGATAGGTTACATAGGGTTACAATAGGTTACAATGGTTACGTAGGGTTACATTGGTTATACACAGGGTTACACAGGGTTACACAGGGTTACAAAAGGTTACAATGGTTACATCGGTTACATAGGGTTACACAGGGTTACGATAGGTTACATAGGGTTACACAGGGTTACAATAGGTTACATAGGGTTACACAGGGTTACAATGGTTACATAGGGTTACATTGGGTTACACAGGGTTACAATGGTTTACATTGGGTTACACAAGGTTACATTGGTTACATAGGGTTACAATAGGTTACAATGGTTACATAGGGTTACACAGGGTTACAAAAGGTTACAATGGTTACATCGGTTACATAGGGTTACACAGGGTTACAATAGGTTACATAGGGTTACACAGGGTTACAATGGTTACATTGGTTACACAGGGTTACAATAGGTTACAATGGTTACATTGGTTACATAGGGTTACACAGGGTTACAAAAGGTTACAATGGTTACATTGGTTACATAGGGTTACATTGGGTTACACAGGGTTACAATAGGTTACATTGGGTTACACAGGGTTACAATAGGTTACATAGGGTTACACAGGGTTACAATGGTTACATTGGTTTCATTGGTTACATAGGGTTATATTGGGTTACAATAGGTTACAATGGTTACATTGGTTACATTGGGTTACACAGGGTTACAAAAGGTTACAAATGGTTACATTGGTTACATAGGGTTACACAGGGTTACAAAAGGTTACAATGGTTACATTGGTTACATAGGGTTACATTGGGATCAATAGGTTACATAGGGTTACATTGGGTTACACAGGGTTACAAAAGGTTACAATGGTTACATTGGTTACAATAGGTTACATTGGGTTACACAGGGTTACAAAAGGTTACAATGGTTACATTGGTTACATAGGGTTACATTGGGTTACACATGGTTACAACAGGTTACAATGGTTACATTGGTAATACACAGGGTTAAAATAGGTTACAATGGTTACATTGGTTACATTGGGTTACACAGGGTTACAATAGGTTACAATGGTTACATTGGTTACACAGGGTTACAAAAGGTTACAATGGTTACATAGGGTTACATTGGGTTACACAGGGTTACAATAGGTTACAATGGTTACATTGGTTACACATGGTTACAATAGGTTACAATGGTTACACAGGGTTACAATAGGTTACAATGGTTACATAGGGTTACACAGGGTTACAACGGTTACATTGGTTACACAGGGTTACAATAGGTTACAATAGTTACATAGGGGATACATTGGGTTATATCGGGTTACATTGGGTTACAATAGGTTACAATGGTTACATTCGGTTGCATTGGGTTACACAGGGTTACATTGGGTTAAACAGGTTGTGTGAAGTGTTGTGTCAGATTTAGAATAGAATCGATGTGTTTGATTTTTTTACATCAGTCGATTAATGCTTCTAGCTAGCTGTCAGTCAGTAACTGCGAGTGTTCTCAAGAGTGTTCCTTTACTTTACTGAATCTTTGTCAAAGTTTTAGTTTGTCTCTGTCATCTTTCTGTTCTATGTCCAGAAATTGGTCTTTAGTTGATAATTTAGGGATTGGTTTTGAAACTTAAGTATTTGCCAATGCAAGACAAAGAGCAGCGACCTGGCTGTTTTCCATTGTGGTTCTTTAAATTCCTGTTTCTTTATGTTGGTTGTAGCCCAGGTGCATCGATAAATGGGGTTAACACCAACACACGCACACAAACCAAGTATGACCCTGTTGCAGACTCAACGGAATATAATTAATTTCCATGGATACTACAATATGGGACCCCATTTGTATACATTACTATGATAGAATTACCATGGGTTACACTTTATATATATAAATGCAACTGATTGTACAAAGTTATAAAAAACCTATTTTAATTGTACAATGAGTTGCTATATTTAATATTATAACAGCAGCCATGATTTACCTCGATACTTTTGGGTATAAGACCTTTTTTAACTAGAGTGGACAAGCTTCATTTAAATTCTAGCCACATGAAGTTATAATCCTTATGTCTTTTTTATCTTGAGAAGGACTTCATAATATTGTACAATAAAAATTTCATGATAAATAATGCGTTATGATGAATCAGGCTAATATTGCTGTTTTTAAGTACATGTGCATGTATACACCTGGACAACGTTTAGGGGTCATACATTTCCAAAACACATTTAAACCAGTATTTAACTGATACTCTTAGTGGGGGGGGGGCACTTCCTATAAAAATGTAACTTTACTTTTTTGAGTCTTGCTTCCTTTCGCTTTTTTAATACTTTAGATTATATCTTTGTTTTTATTTCAAAGGCAATTTTAACAGAGGATTTGCTTTCCGCATTTGTAATCAATCACAAATATGTATGAAGTCTAGTATAGTGTATAAATACATAAGTTTAATCATTAAGAAATAATAACTACCGAGCTTTTGCGTCTAGCATTGTTTCAAAGGGCCTTAAACATTAACAGGTGATTTGCAATTAATTCTTAATAATTTGATTTACAAGATTAGCATCTTCCTTTTTTCAATATAAATTATATCCCTTTGCAGTACGTGTAAAAAAACTTCATTTTTCCCTCATAAACAGTTATAAAGCCGTAATAAATATAGTTTTGAAAATATAATAAAAACGGGTTGCCGAGTATGTAATTTGGATACTTTAACAAGTCTTTGCATTTAACTTTACAGTAAGAACCAAGCTAAGAGAGTACTGACTTAGTATACGGAAAATGCTATTTGAAACGGAAAAAAAAATACATGTCCTGACAGACTTTTTCCGGTGACTTGTTTTCCTGTGACCTTTTTTCCTATACCTGTCTTCTGTGACCTTTATTTCGTTACTTTTTTTCCTACACTCAGAATAGGGTTCGAAAATCAATCAAAAATTGTCTGATAGGGATCGGAGTCTTTACCTGCCAGAAGAACTTCCCCGTCGATTTTCGGACTCCCCCCCCCCTTGGGTCAAGGAGTAGGAGATATAAGGCATGTCTTGCGCATGAAATTTTACCCAATTCTGAAGCTTTGAATACTGCAAAATGATCACAAAAGCAACAAAATTTGTACACCCAAGTAAGGCTACGGTCTGCCAGCTGTCTCTTTCTTTATTGTAAAAGTTTCATGAATTAAATAAATAGAAATATTAGTAATATAACTTACAACCTTTCATGTGGCCTCAAATCGCATGCGACTTTTAATTATAATTTAAATACTTTATTGCATTGAAACACCAAAAGTGTTAGCAAACATAAATAGACAAAAAAATAAAATAAAAATATATTTATTGACAGACACATAGTACAAATAACAGCCAAAGAATGAAACAGTAGCTTTTACAAATATGTGTGTATTTGACCAATGTGGAAATCATTGTCGCAACTCAAATGATTGCTTTACAAAAATGTGGAATAAGTGTACGTGACACAACCTTCAACATTGACCATTGACAACAATTAAAAAAAACACAACTTAAAACAGCCAATACCCCATGTTTTAGTACCTTTAAAATTTAAAAACTTGGGTTGTTCGAATATTTCTGGGAGGGCTTTATATGAGAACCTATCCGACAAGACGCACCTAACAGGTTTATATATGAGTTAAAGCATATACAATTTCTAAGCGAGTGTTTTCCATTTCCCATTTTGAAATTGTGTTGTTTAAATGTGGCCTACAACATGGTGCAAATCGACAAATAGAATCCACACTTTGGCACAATCTGTCGTCCTGTTTACCGAATATTTTAAGACGCATGAGATGAGTCTTCCATGGCACACCACCTTTCTAGTTTATCGAGGTTGTGTAAAGTACATCTATTCTGCCTCTTTTGTATCAATTTATCTGAAAAGGATCCAGATACTAACAAAAGAAGTTGTTATCCAAACTAGACTGAATCTGAAAGTGTTCGTTTTTGTCATAATTTTTCAAAAGATGAAAACAAAATAAAATATGAACAAAGGACTTAGGAAGTCAAAATACATGCAAAATAAAACGCTCATCAAACATTTAATGACCAAAACTAAAACACTTCTAATTACATATTTTGCAATTGCTTCTGAATTAAATACCTTTAAGTAAAATATTCCACTTATTCGTGCATTTAGGCATGTATTTACTTTTTTACATGTCAAATGATTGCTGTTGGCTTTAAATATCTGAAATAGTGCACTTCTAGTCTGAAAACAGGAACACAAATTTGGTCTGAAAGGGTGGGTTATTAATATACATCATGTTTGATATATTGAAGTGATTTTTTGAATAAGTTTGTTTACCATGATGAGGGCCCTCCATGATGAGTAAGGCACGGACCATTTGATTTTCTGGGGGGGGGGGCCTGGGATTTTTTTGAAAAAAATTTCCCGGCCCTGATTTTTGTAAAAAAAAATAATCTGGCCAGCACTTAGGTTGAAAAAAATAATCTGGTTTCAATCTTGCCAATTGAAAAAAAAAAATCTTGCCAACAAAATTTCCTTGCTTAATATGTGTGTGAAAAAAATAATCTGGCCCGCAAAGCGGGCGAAAAAAATTTCCCGGCTCAAGGTAAAATCCCAGGCCCCCCCCCCCCCCCCCCCCCCAGAAAATCAAATAGTCCGTGCCTAACAGATCAAGTTCAAAGGTTTTTTTTCTTTTTTAAGAATATCAGCTGTCAAAATACATTATTAACATCAATCAGAAAATGGATCAGAGTGAGATTCAAAATATTCTTGTGCAAAGGAAGAACCAAGGCCCACGGCCTTCAAGTTAAATGGTTGGTCCCTACTGACATGCACAAATATACATTAGTGGTAATTGATAAAGCATGTTATTGAAAAATTTTTAACAAATATTCATAATAGATTTAACTTGATTTTGTAACTTTCATGCACGTTTTGAATTTACTTCTCCCAAATGGGTCAAAGACAGAAATGGCCAGATTTTGTTGAACAGGAAGGAGACAAGCGACAGACCTGAAATTAAATCCCACATTATGGGACCCCACCCTGATGCTGTATACCAAATATCAAACGACTGTGATAAGTTATTGTTGAGAAAACTGTTACAAAAATTTTCTACTTTAGACCATTAAAGTAAAAAAATAACTAAGTTGGTAAACAGGTAGATGATGAGCAACAGACTTGAAATTGAATCCCATGTTATGGGACTCGATCCACTCTGATGATTTAAACCAAATATCAAGTGGCTGTGATTTGTAGTCGCTTAGAAAACTGTTATGAAAATATTTTCCACGCCCGCCCGTCCGCCACTCCCCATTTTATAATCCAGATTTTCACTCCGTGAAATCTGGACAAAAATGGGTAGGTCTAAACACCACATAGGACCCAAAATGTGCACTAAGGACATAATGTTTTTGTGTTATGTCATTATAGATGATGTAAATGGTTTCAGAATGTAAGAAATAAAATGTTTAGATTTTTTGGTAAAAATATTTCAATCTGTTTAGGAATTATAGAGATTTTAATTAAAATCTCCTTTGATATGGTGCCAGTACATCCTGCTGGGACCCCCAAATCATGCATGGAAATTCAAATAACAGAATAAACAACAAATAAACAAATTATACAGGTATAGCTTAACGATTTTCAGCTGAGACAGTTTTCAAATGTTCAACAAATATAGGCTTATGGATCATTAAAAAAACATTTTCTGTAAATTTGTAAAGAAAATAAATTTAGCCATTTTCTTGACTATTGCCATGCCTTTGGTGACTTATTTTAGCACAGTTTTTCATTCATGCAGTGACAAAAAATATAACGCAATGACCCTTCCAATCTTCAATCAATCACATTGATTCGAAGAATTTCAGTGACTCAATGAGCACAATTTTTTGTTTATAAATTTAGCATTGGGAGAAGTCACTCCGAGCATGGAAGTAATATACAAATATTACTTCCATGCTCCGAGCAACATGCCAATCCATTCCAACAACAACAACAACGACAGCATCATACCATAATATGTCTGCAATTTTTTTGCGGTCGTATCAAAAACCTAAAACCTACACTCGTTGGGGTACACAGGAATTCTGTTCTTGTTGAGCTGTTTTTCATATGCTTTAAATCAAAGATGCTGAGAAAAAATTTATTATTCTCGCCTCAAAGAAGAAATAGTATACTATACATGCTGTATTACCTTTGTTCGTGCTTATAAATATTTTCTGATATAAAAAAAATGTAAATAAAGAAATATTAAATGTTTAAAAATAAATAATTATTTTCAACAATTAAGAATATTATTTAAAAATGTTTTTGTTGAGATAGTTATTAAAATATGTTTTTATTGAAATAATTTTTTTCTTTAATTTACAAATCTTATTAACAAAGACTATTTAAAAAAAAATAAACATTTCATTTTGTTAGATAAATACATAGTAAATTAATAATGTAATAAACACTATTCTTAAATAGTTGTGTTTCAAATTATTCTTAAAAAATAACGGAATAAAATATGGTAATAATTTTAAAATAAGAAATATATATGAAATATATAGTTTTATCAAGGAATTATATAGATAATATATAATTCCTTGGTTTTATATTACTCAAGTCAAATGATAAATAAAATCCTCATTGCTGTTAACTTAAGGTCGCTCTAGGCTAAAGTTAACTTCAGGTCACTCTTATGCTAAAGTTAACTTTAGATTGGTTCTAGCAGAGCGGACTAGAAGAGCAGACCGTGGACCAAGTCTGCTATTACAGTTAACTTTAGACCAGTCCAGTCTGCCTTCACAGTAATCTAAAAAGCAGACTACAGTTAACATGGTTAATTTTAGGCAGCCAAAAAGATTACTTTTCTTGTTTACTTGGCATACAGGTTATGTCTGTTCTTCACTGCAAAATATCTTCTTTTTTTTTTAACTTCAATTATTCCTCTTTAAATGCATGTTTCAAAAAATTGTAAGGGTTAATATAAGTTATTTTTATGCATCTCTATAATTGTCTACAAGTCCTGCTTTCATATTTACATGAATAAAATCTTACTTTACATCAATTCTGTCATATTCTGTAATTCTAAAATGTATTCACTCATATCTGATATTTGGTAAACATGTAATTTGTTAATTGAAATGGTATTGTGAATTGGTTTCTTGCTGTGAACCATCAATTGGTCACTTATAATTACTGTATATTGTGGATAATCTGTTATTTGTTTAACATACATGTCAAAGCTGCATGGGGTCATTATATTAAATTTGTTCATGTTGTTTCTGCTTAAAAAACAATTAAGGGATGTAAGTTTGTGATAAACTCATAATAATAAAACATAGATCTACAGGTCTATAAATAAATGAAAAGATTTATATAATTTTTTTTTAAATTAAGAAATAAATTTTAATAATTATTTGAATTAATTAGAGAAAACTTATAATTTATTATAAGCATAGACCTGTATATTTATTATTGTTACATACAGCAAAATAAATATCAGTGGTCGTATTTATACAGCATTGCTGGAAACTGAAATGGTGGGAATTTCCCTCAAAGCCGTAATATTACGGCTCCCGCAGGGAACCGGAGAAGTACACACGGCCGTAATATTACGGCCCCCGCATGACAAGGGTTAAAAAATGTGCAAATTCGCAAATTCGTTCCTTTCAAAACAATTCCAAACTATGAAATTAGGACAACTTCCTTCTAATTAAAATAAAATTTTATAACCATATAAATCCAAATTTTAAGAAATCCACACTTAACAAACAAGAGTAAACACTTAAGTATTTTAGCTAGCCAGAACTTTCTGAAAAATAAATTCCTTGTTATTAATTTCCTATATTTTGATCAGTTTATATTAATAATATAACTTGAACTTAAACATTTCTCAAAATACCAGCTCAACTGAAAACCCAAACTGAGTCAAGTTCAAAAGATGAGGATGTAGCTGTAACCTGAGATAATTAAACTCAAGAGATAAGTCTCATGAAACTGTAACCTGAGAAAGAGATAAGTCTCTCCGATAAGTTGTAAACTGCAGATATTGTCTGAAACATGGTATAATGTTCGAGGGTAAACAATTTTATTATAAATCGGACATGTAAAATATTTATATCCTTGGAAAGAGAAAATCCTGCTACATGCCATAGGCTAATTTTCTTATAATTTTGATGAGGCATTTTCTGAAAGAGAACGGTGCGTCTTTTTACCATAGAACACCACAGAATACCACAGAACATAGCAGAATACCACAGAACGCTATTTAAACACTACAAAACAATTTTAAATAAATAGAAAATAAACAAAAACTAACAAAATTCAAAACGGGTTGACGTTTTGTCTAAATCATTAATGTTTTAATTAGTTAACTGTTATAAGCAATACACAAGTACCACAGAACACCTTATCTCTACACTACCATAACTGCGTGTATTACTACCATTGACTACATTCAATTTCATATCTGTGTCAGTTTTTCTACTTTTTATTCAACTTTTATACTCATGAATGGAAAAAAGAAACTGTGCATGTCTATTGGAAATCAATTGTACCCATACTACTTTTAATCAGAAAATCGTAAAAGATACAGTGATCGAGTTGAAATTTTCACTGAATGTTGAGTGAACCATGCAGATCATTTTTGGGTAAAAATCCGAAATTTTTTTATTCCAGTTTCTGAGATTCAAAAAACCACTTTTTTACCCAAAAATTAAAAATCAAGATTTTCACTCTAATAAAGGTAATAACAAAACTACCGAACTTGAATGATCAATCTCATAGTCCAGAGAACATGACAAAACAAAATTTAACCTGTTAACTTTCAACCACTAAAAGAAGAAACGTTTTAGGTGAAAATCAGCTGAGAAAACTTCAAATTTCAAAATTTCAAAAATGTGCATTGTTTCTGAAGTGAGATTTTGTGAATTTCAAATTGACACTACCTGATTTTAAACTGCAAACAAAACATCTTTAATGGGTCTAAAAATGAAATTTTTAGTCCAGATCTTGAGAAAAATGATTTTGCAATATACTTTTGTGATAAAATGTATCAAATTCTAAATAAAATTTTGAATTTGTGATTTTTCAAAGTGATGCACAGTTTCTTTTTTCCATTAGTATATAAAACTTAAGTAAGTAATCTTTCATAGTACATTAAATACGTTTTTCTGTGTTTTTTGTTTTGTTTGTTACTTCTTTAATAGTACATTTTGTAATCAATATAGTACGTGATTGACTTGTTAGATGTGCGACGTATTGGATAAAGTAGGCAATTGTTTTTAAAAAGAATCAAACATTTTTGTTTAAAATGTGAAAATTTAAAGATAATTTACGTAAAATTTTATGTTGTACACAAGTCCTTAAAGTGTAAGTTCGCGATTTTTTCAAAATTTGTACATTGAAAGACTATCATGTAAAAATAACTTTGGTGAAATTCCTAGCGCTCAAATATGCATAGTTAGGATAAAGTTGGCTTTTGAAAGTAAAAAAATTCGATCCATGGAGGGTCACGTGATTTGTACTAGATGGCGCTGCTCAAAGCCAATACACAGAGTGAATGTTGCATCCTATACCCATGTGGTATTTACCGATGTGTACCACAACGGACAATTTGGAATAAATAAAATTAAGTCGGGAATGATAAAATAAAAGTCAGTCTAATGATTGATTGTGAAACGTTTTAAAATGGTACCAATCGTAAAGTTCAGAATTAATTTGTATAAAAATAAAGAATTTGAAAAAAAAATTGATACGCCTTACAGACATTTTCGGAAAATATATATTTCAATTTTCAGTATGTAGAATTGCCCTATACTATTTCTTTTATACACCCTGTTTAAAATTCATGGTTCCCAGACACCCTACTGGGATTACCTTGCATGATTCGTTTGAAGTGATATTTTGATAATTAGTCCTTCCGTGCAAACCATCGCACCACAGGGGCTTACCTATTGTTTTCTGTGTAGAAGACTTTATTCCCTTCTACAAACCACTGGCACAACAGGGGTTCACCTGCCGGTTTCCTGTGTATGTTTAGTACCCCCGTGTAAACTATCGGCACCACAGGGGTTTAATATTGTTTCCTGTGTATTAGAAGTTGACATTTACCTGGTTGAATGGGTTCTAGAACACTTTCTTTTAACGAAAATCAACCCCTTTGGTCCGCCAGAGTCTATTGAACATTTAAGTGCGAAAATGTTAATAAAATATCCTTTCTAATCAAAAACATATAAAAACAATAAACTGTAGCTGAGAAAATCATATCGAATTAAGTAATGTCTCAGACTGTAGGAATCTTTTTTTTTTGTCAAGTTGCAAATAATTATGTAGTTAATTAATTGTTTTTCCAACACTTCGAAAACGGAAAAAAGTGGGAACTAAAACTCTTTAGACACATTTTTAATTTGGGTACTTGTATAATTGCACAAACCATGCACAAACACGATGTAGCACCACGCTTTGGCTGATTGATAATTGCAAGAGAAAGGTAGTCAATGAAGTGAACAGGTGATATTGACACCTGCTGATTAATTATACCCTATACTAATTAAGAAATTATTAAAAGATGTGCCGGTGAAATTCTTAAAATCGAGCTGTGGTGGGTGTGTCTAAAGCGGATTGAGTGCTGCAAGGAAATCTTTGATTGGAGGAGCACCTTAATTGATCTATGATATCTGTCAATTATACCTGTAATTAACCAACGGGGCGTGGCAGATCGTCCAAAAGGTTAATGATTTAAATTGACACCTGTGTTTTCATCAAGAACTGAATTTATTGTCTTAAATATTTGAAAAGGATTAAAAACTAGGGCTACTGTGTCAATAAATGTTTCAGATTATTTACTATTTGGAATTATAATTAATTATTTTAAAACAATTTAAGGTTTAAGTAAACTATTATCTTGCTAAACGCGGGATTAAAAAATTATTAATGCCAAATTATTCATATTTCAAATCATTATTATGATCGACAATATCGGTCTTATGTTACAAATATCGTTAATTGGTTCATGTATTTATCATTGGAGATGTGACGTCACATCTCCAATTGAGCTATCCCATAATTCATCATTGTTCATAACATGGACGCGCCCATATGGTCTTGTGTATTGGAATAAAATTACGAATATCTTTCTTAATATATCGTTTTCGATGCCGAAACCCGGCATGATGCCTACTCTCATTATAATAAATCAAAAAAACTAATAACTCAAAAATCACGAACTTACACTTTAACTTATTTTATGATTTATTATAGTTCTGTGGTATTCTGTGGTGTTCTGTGGTAAAAAGATGCACCCAAAAATACTGTTTAAAGTCGTCAGTTTAAAATAAAATATCTTCTTTATACATTCTTTAAAGTGATTCTATGAAAATCTTATAAACTTTATTTTGATTTTTATTAAATTAATTTCTTTCTAAATTAGTACTGTTAAATAGGGAAAAGTTGAAAGTGAAATTTTTACAAAAAAAAGGTGAATTTGGGACAAGTAATTCGGTACATTTAAACACCACACAAGACTCCTTAGTGCACTGAGGACACAAAATGTGCACATTCAAAATTATGTTAAAGGTTTTGGAATGTTAAAAATAACATATTTCGAAAGTTTTGTTCAGATATTTTAAATCGTTTTTGAGTAATAGTGCATTTAAAAAAGACATTTGATGTGCCCGAATATCATGAATATACCGCTTGAAACTGGTTGACAATAAACAGATACATGATATAGACAGAGGTCAATAAACAAAGTCAAGCATCATTGAATCTGGAATTAAGAGAACTAACATCCCAGATTGAATTGAATAAATTTCAAAAACTGCTTTAAGATTTCAGGATAAAAATAGAGTGAGTGAGTGAGTTGGTGTTTTACGCCCGTGCAACGCTATATAGGTTATTTACAGGCGATGAACATGAAAAGGGTGATAAAATGAACATGAAATGGTGATGATGAATGAAATATGGGGGTGGGATGGGAAACAAAGGACCGGTAAATTTTGAAGAACCACAGGAAAAGGGGAGAGGTGGGTAGGGGCGGAGATTTTAGCCTATGTGGTGCACTACTTGGCGGTCCACAAAGGGGTCTTTTACGTGCATGAAGCGTGGCACTCTCCACACACGTTGGCCCACTATGGTCGGCGGTCAGGGTTTCCGTATTATAGACCTGACAACCCCCGCGGACGAGGGCCACCCTATTCAGCCACCTAGGGTACACACTTGGTCGCTCTGTGGGCTGAGCACTGACCCGACATCAGAATCCCAAGACCCTAAGTCGCCTCTTACGACAAGCTAGGCTCTGCTGCGGGCCTATTCGCCACCCGGGCCCCGCACGGGACGGATAAAAATAGAAAAATGCTTCAAAATGACTTGCACACCTATTCTTTTAAAAGTAAAACATACCATAAAAAGACTTTCAATTTTCAAAATTTAAAAATTTTATTTTCGACTTTCTGATTTTTCTCATCCCTTACCAAAAAAAAGAGGTCTTCCGTAACCTGTTGCTGCTGATGATCTGCAGCAAAGTTGCTGTAAATTAGTGGTAACCTGTCTTCTGCAGACTTGCAGCGACTTTTTACCATGCAAATTAGGTTTGCGGCAAGTCTGCAGCAGATAAATTCTTTGACCTAATATGGGCATTCACCTGCAAACTCTCGCGAACATCGCAGCTAGCTGCAAACCTGCGGCAAGTTTTCTGTGAACTTTCCCGTAAGTCTGCTGCGACTTTTTACCATGCAAATTAGGTTTGCGGCAGGTCTGCTGCAAACTCTTCATAACCCTATATGGACATTTTCATCAGATGTTGCAGTAAATCTGCATGAATGAACAATTTATATTAACAGATACAAAATTTAATTATACATATATGCATGGTCTTTAGTTTGCATGCATAAGACATTTTTTCAAGCGTGAAAAAAATCAATTAAAAAAAAATTATTCAAGATGTGAACCATTAAATTATCACTGATTTGAAAATTTAAAACTGAAAATAACAAAAAAAAACAAACCAGCAGATGAGAACTATATATAATACTTTTGTAGAAAAGTGGAAAGAACTATACATGTACCTAAAATAAGAGGACCTTCTAAAACTGTCAATGATTTCTAAAATTTGAACTCTTAAACTGATAAAAAATGCCATTCATTTTTCATTTGTTTGCATATCTCTACCTTAAAAAGATAATAATTCATCCATATACATGTATGCAGCCTTGGAGTAAAAATTGACAAGGAATTTAGCTTATTTGCATATGTCATACTGCAAGATTAATATTTTACTTACTTTATCTTCATCTTTTAAAATGTACACCATTAAATATTTTTAAAATCTGATTTAAGCTAATAAGGGTCTAATAACATGTGAGCTTCCATTGAAGAATCTTTGCTTCCAAAACTGATGATGTCATAGATGACATCATCAAGTGTACCAGGATTAAAATTATCAATTGCTGCAAACTTGCTGCAAACAGTTAACTTTTCCTGCATATCTGCAAACTTTGTATTATTTGCTGCAGATTTACGGCAAACTCGCAGAAAGTTTGCAGGTAGCCGCAAACATCTGTGAACTTAATATCTTTTCTTTCTGCGAACTAAAAAGTTTGCTGCAAGCTTACTGCAGACTTGCGGCAGGCTTACAGCAGACAGTAGTGTTTTGTAAGGGATCCTCCAAAGTCAGGTTTTTGAGTCCACGTCCTGCTCCCCCAAAATGGAGCAGGACCTGGGCTCAAAAACCTGACTTGGGAGGATAATTTTTCTAAATTATCATTGAAAATTTGAAATTCCTGAGATTTTTTTAAAATAAGTATAATCAAACGTATTTGAAAGGCTGCGTGGACAAAGCAAGGCAGGCGGAGCACAAGGCCGTGGCTATTCGACCGGACTCGGTTGAATAGCCTCACATTCTATTCGACCGGACCTGGTCGAATAGCCTATCCATAATGGACAGGCTATTCAACCGGACTTTATAAAAACATTAATTAGATTTTTAATTAGATGTTAAATTACATTAATTGTCTTAGGGTAGACGTTCAGCCCCGATCAGTGTAATAAAACGTCACGGTATCAAATTTTATTTCAGTCATAAAGCATTAATAAACAGCTTGTAACAGATTTAGCAGATATTTCATTAAAGTTTATGAATAATCTTTAATACGTATTGCAGTACTGTTAATATCTAGTGGTAAACACAGGATTGTTTTTAAATAATTGGGATATTTTGTAAAAGTATTTGTTCCGTAAAATAGAAAAAAAGATATGTTTTTTTCATCAACTATATTGGGTTTCAAGATCTTCCGGAAATTATTTTATATCGACCCAGCTTGTGCATGTTGTGTCTTAAGTTATGACCACACATTATGAATTGCACAAGCAGTATTATTGGTTCATTTTGTAAGAATTTTAACAATTAGTACACTAGTGCTACAAATGATTCGGTTTCGGGTTTTTAAGATGTTTTGTTTTTGCTATGATTTGTTTGCAGGTTTCCTCGCATTTTTGCTGCAGTTGCATCTAAATATTTAAGTCATTATGGTTAGAAGCAAAGACTTTAATCATCACCAAAATTATTAGCAAAAAAATGAAATTTGGCCCTATGTTCTATTTTTAGCCATGGTGGCCATGTTTTTTTATGAATCAAAAAACTGAACGATAGAGTTGTAGCATATAAGCTATCAAACAGTGTGCCATGTTAAGATGCAGTTGGTCTTACCGTTTCAGACAAGTCAGGGGAAAAGTAATGAACAATGGTAAATAATGACGCTTTAAGGGCCATAACTCATAAAAGAAATGGTTCTACAGCTTTGACCTAATTACATGAATTGTAGAACTTGTTGTGCTTAATCATATGCAATTTGAATTTTTGAAATATCTTGTATAGTTTTCAAGATAAAGGGCTGAATAAGTAAAAAATTTTGAAAAAATCCAGAAAAAGGGCAATAAATATATTTACTTTGTCCTCATTAAAAAAAATTGATTTTGTTATTTTCTGCATTCGAAAATGAAAGTAGAAATATTTTCGAAAAAGGGTGCGTTCTGCGAGGTCCGTGTTCGAAGCAATTCACTTCCGTGTTCTGTTTGCAAGTTCGTTCTTTTTTCAAAATTATGGGTATATATAAGAAAGTTACTTTATCTGCGGGAGCTTATCAGGTTTAACCTGTATCATATTCCCTTGTAACCTATTGTAACCCTATGCAACCTATTGTAACCCTATGTAACCCTAGGTAACCCTTGTGACCTAATGTAACCCAATGTAACCGTTGTAACCTATTGTAACCCTATGTAACCTATTGTAATCCTGTGTAACCCAATGTTACCCTATGTAACCTATTTTAACCCTGTGAAACCCTATGTAACCAATGTAACCATTGTAACCTATTGTAACCCTGTGCAACCATTGTATATTGTAACCCTGTGTAACCAATGTAACCATGTAACCTATTGTGACCCAATGTAACCCAATGTAACCAATGTAACCTGAATGTAACCCAATGTAACCCTATGTAACCTATTGTAACCCTGTGTAACCCAATGTAACCCTACATGTATGTAACCCTATGTAACCATTGTAACCTATTATAACCCTGTGTAACCCAATGTAACCCTATGTAACCCTATGTAACCTATGTAACCTATGTAACCATTGTAACCTATTGTAACCATTGTAACCTATTGTAACCCAATGTAACCCTTTGTAACCAATGTAACCATTGTCACCCTGTGTAACCAATGTAACCCAGTGTAACCAATGTAACCATTGTCACCTTTGTAACCTTGGTTATCTATTGTTACCATTGTAAAAATAGTTTGAAATAGACCTCAGTCATGTAACAGTTATAATGCCAAGGAGATGTTGCCATGGCAACCTTGAGATTTAAATGGATTTTTGCTGATTTCTAAGTGGAAAATATTTTGTAACCAATGTAACCAGGTGTAACCAAAGATTATATGGAGGTTACAAATCACGAGGAGGGTTAATTACATGATTTCTAGTTCCAGAAACTAATGTTACCAATGTAACCAGGTGTAACCAAAGAGTTAATGGGGGTTACAAATTAGGAGGGTCTCAATTGGGTGCACATTTCATGCCCTATACGCAACAGTAAGTACAAAGTTAAGTTATCTTGTTTTCAGCATTTTGTCGAGGGTAATCCAACTGTTTAAATCCAGATTCAATCAATGCTGATCCTTATTCCAGACGACAACCATCGAAACGTAAAGCTCCCAAAGAAAGAGCAACTTCTGAACCCAAACCCAAAAAGCTGAAAATAGGTGAGGTACAAGATGAAAGTTCACCATCAATGCAACCATGTGGACCTCAGATTTTTGAAACATTATATGTAGCAGAAGAATTCACAAAAGACAAGGCATGTCAAACTTCTGTCTTTCCTATATTTAGTGAAAATGAGGACATCACTGAACCTACAATCAAATGTAATAACTGCGGTCAATATACAAAATTGTCACCAGCGGATTTAAAATTGATTTCAAAGTGTTGTTTCATGCAACTTATTCAAAGTGGGGATGACAAGTGCTTCTTTTATACTGGTATACCTTCAAGAAGTCTACTTCTGTCAATTTTTAAATGGTTAAAACCAGCAGCAAGAAAACTAAAACTATGGGATGGTAAATATAAATTTAACAACACAGGACGCTCATCAGGAAGGAAACGAAAATCACTGACATTATTTGACGAATTTTGTATGACACTTGTCCGTATAAGGAGGGGGTATGATTTAGTGCCTTTATTTGGCGTGGCAAACAGTCATGTCTGTCAAATACTACCTTCGTGGGTTAACTTTTTAGCAAAATGTTTTAAACCCTTGATTAAGTGGCCAACTAAAGAAGTTGTAAAAAATAATTTACCCGAATCTTTTAAATCTTTCCCTATGACAAGCGTAATAATGGACTGCACAGAAATTTATGTGGAAAAAGCTTTCCGTCCTGCAGCCCAGAAGGCAACATGGTCTTCATACAAAAGTGCAAATACTTTTAAACTTCTAGTTGGAATAATGCCTTCAGGGTCCATAACATTTCTTTCAAAGTTATATAGTGGTGCCATTTCAGACCAATCGATTGTCAAAGAGAGTAAATTTGTAGATATGATTGAGGAGGGAGACAATGTAATGGCAGATCGAGGATTTAACATTAGACATTTGCTACTTAGAAAATTAGCAACACTAAATATTCCTGCTTTTTCACATGGGAAATGCTTAAGCTCAAAGGCAGCAAAAAGATCGAGAGGAATAGCAAGTGTACGCATACATGTGGAGAGGGCGATAGGCAGAATGAAAACTTTTCGCATATTGTCTGGTGTAATTCCAATTAAACTCAGATTTCAACTGAATCAAATAATAACAAAAATAGCTGCATTGTGTTACTTACAAGACAGACTGGTCTTAGTTCAACTTGAAAACGGAATGTTATTTAGAGCCAGACATGCCAGATATGCTTTCAGAAAATGTTTTTTGTAGAATAAAACTAGTTTTGTCTTAATATTTTCCCAAAAGTCTTCATCAAATGGCACTTCTACATGATGTATTCCTTAAAGTAAAACCTATTAAAAGACAGGATCTTATTCCAGTTATTCCCATTTGTCCTTGTATTTGATAATAGTGTCTATGTGTTTTTATAAGTTTCAGTTTGTCATCATTGTCCTTTTCGCATATTTGAGCTGCAATCAGTGCAGGTTTCGGGTAGAAGTTTTTGTATTTAAAGATACATTTAATTTCAACCAAGTGTGGACCACAACGGGGGCACTCCAATATTCCCTCTGGACTTGTTCCTAGCATGGGGTTCTGGCTACATATTACAAGTCCCATTTCTTCTATCCTACATTTTTTGTGGTGAAACCTGTGAGATTTTTAGCACATATCTCTGGCTTTTGATTCATACTTTACACCAAATGAAATTGGGGCAGGCATGTTTTGATCAGTAAAAGTTGAATCCTTCAGTAATGCAGAAGCAATTTTATCAAAATTTGTAGAGTGACAAACTTGCTTAAAGTTTGAGCTTGTAATAATACCCTTGCGTCCTTCTGTCCAGTTAGGGTTACATGATTGTCCTTTTGTTCCCTTCTCTATTTCAACAATTTCTTCTGCACTATGTATCAAATGCTCAACGAAGTCATTGTAGCACTGGTCGGTACATCTGTGTAAGATATGAGCCGTCCAATATTTTTGAATATTTTCCTGCGGCAACCCTACATTTATTTTCTCAAACACTTTTTTCTCTTTTTCTCTTACTTCCCATGAATCCAAAATACAGGCACTTGGTCTAACTTCTGTTATTGTATTAATCAGCGCTAAGGGTGACGGGATTTCCTCCACAGGAACAGGATCAAAAATATTCTCTAAAGGTTTTGGTACGTCTTTTTGTTCTGTTATACTTGTTTCAAGCTCTGTAACAAGCACAGGTTCTGTGGTTTTTGTACTTCTTCGTACCCATATGCAGGGGCCTGATGTTACACTGTCTTTTGTTTTGTCATTTATATAGTCCATAATTTCGAATAATGTAGCCACAACATGACGACATCCACCATCATTCTAAAACATAAAAAGAATTGAACATAATTTCTATTTAAAGAAATTTGCAATTGGGAATAATATAATTTAAATGGTTTTAATGAACACATTAAAGTAAATATAAAGAAAAGAAATATGAAACAGGCATTCAAACTTGAAATCTTATAGATCTGAAGTACAATGAACAAATACATGAAGAAGAAGATTTGTTTGCTGATAAAAATATAAGATATATTATAAATAAATATCATACATACTCTCCAGAGTGCTGAGAAAATAGTTCCTGCATTTGTTGCTTCTGGTGTGCAACTAAAAATTATCCATAATTTATAGTAACCCAGTTTTGAAATGGGATCTTTCTCGTTTGTCCTTGGTTTGACTCTGGCTTTAACAGCAACATAGTCCTCATTCAGTTTACAACTGCCTATTGTTAAAACATAGCCATCTTCAAACATTCCAAAGGCTTCCATTTTGTGATACTTTCGTAAACTTGAATGATCATACTGATCAAATGTTATTAAATAATTGTATAGGTCAAATATTCCAAAAGGTGGTAAAATACTACGATCTGGAGTGCTGTCAATACTGTCTGATGATGGTAAACATGAATCATCACTTAATAACAGTTTTTCTGTCAAAACTTCATTCCTATCTTCTAATAAACCATCAGGGTCCAATTCCAATGTCTTCAGCCATTTCACATAAAAAAAACTAAATCAGCTTTTCTCTGGTCAGCAAAAATAACTCCTCTAGCCTTCAGATATATTTGTAATTCTTATACTGACTTTCCCCCAAAATTTTGACCATCCATCTTAAACTATAACCTAATTATTAATACTTTTAATGATGTAAACAAACCATTTCCCATAGAAATCAACAGAGATTCATGATAAGATTTGCAAAGTTTGTACCTACTGCAGCTGTTTCGGTAATATGATATCCCTTATCTTCTCACTGCCGGAGAAAGCTAATAATAATAATAATAACACAAATTATATATTTTCACTTTTAAATTCAAAATTGGGTATTTTAATTATTTAATTAGCATATGATTGCTTAAGGCTATATTTATATAATAGAATGAGCCCACAATTCATTTAAAAAAACAAAGTATATTTATCAAATTACTAAAAATTAAAATAAAGTTACTCAGTAAAGATACCTACATGCAAATCATGTTAATTATATGTATTAAGAATCTTACCTTGGAACAAACATAATATATATTTGGAATTTTTTTTATGTATTTAACTGTTCATGAGGTATTCCACAAGCTTTGATCCAGGCTTTACATCTTTCAAAATCAATCCATGGTTTAGGAAATGGGTGAAATTTCACATTTTCCATGTTAGGTTTATGAGAGTACCTATTGTCACTATTACATTGTCCCCAAACACATTTTTTCACTGGCATATTTATATAATTGTTGCTAAATAATATTAAACATATTCTTCTTTCATTAAATGAAGTTTAAAGCCTAAATACTTGTTTACAAGACATAATTAGATAGAATTTGACCTGATTAGTGCACACATTCTATAAGAATTTAACTGCCGTATCTGATAAGTTTGTACCTACTGCTTAAATGTAAACACAGAACAGATGTGATCTCTTATCTAGCCGGAGTAAAAAACCTGCTTTTCTACTCTTGCCTGGACTTAAATCATAGATAAGCTTGCATATTTGCCAACAAAAACATATTTTGAAAAACTTTTGGTCCAACTTTTTCCACAAAACACAGGAATTACAAAGTTTCCTTCATAGTCTAACCAAACGACCGGCGGCATAAGGGTTAAAAGCAACCTAACCCTAAAAACTGTGAAAACGGTCAATTTTTACAATCCAAGGGGTATAACTCCTAAAGGAACAATCCTACATCTTTGACTCTGTTACGACTTTTTGTAGATCTTGATGTGCTTAGTCATATGCAATTTAAATTTTTGAAATATCTTGTATAGTTTTCAAGATATAGGGCTAAATAAGTAATTTTTTTGAAAAAAAAAATCCAGAAAAAGGGCAATAACTCCTACATCGGTTGTTGGATCTTCTTGAAAATTTCTGGACAGGTAGATCTTGAGGTGCTAATCACTTGCCAGAATTTTGATATCTGTTACGGTTTTTGAGTAATTTGCAAAAAACTGCAATTTGCCTCTATGTTCTATTTTTAGCCATGGCGGCCATGTTTTTTGTCAAATCAAAATTTCGAACGATAGTTTTGTAGAGGACATACTACAGAACAACCCTACCAAGTTTCATTACATTTGGCCAAGCGAATTCAGAGAAGAAGATTTTTGAAAAGTTGAACGATGGACGACAGACGACGGACGCCAAGTGATGGCAAAAGCTCACATTGCCTTCGGCAAGGTGAGCTAAAAATGAGGTCCTTAAATCATTTTAAGGCACTTCAGATTATTTTGATTTCATGGGGAAAGGGGAAGGTTAATTCATTTTTATATAATCCCACGTGCACTCATTCAACATTTCTTTAGTTCTTTAGAAATCAAACGGCTAAGAATCTGGAAACAGTAAAGGTACAATGTATAGTCAAATTCAAAATTTGAATAACTCAAAATGACTAAAAAATTTCCTGATTACAAATTTGAAATGAACAGAATTGGTGACACTTAATTCAAAGCTCATAAGTGAAAAAAAGAAACTGATTAAACAGCAAGTCAGCACAAAACATTATAAACAACAACACAAACTCATGCATCACACCATATTACAAGATACATCAAAACCCACAATTACTGTCCAAACCCATAGATCTATTCTTGTTTAAATAAAAAAAGAAAAAGATGCATATGCATCAACATCCATATAAACCGTTGGATTCCAAAATTATAGTAAAACTAAAATGCCTTGCTAGGGTAGACAGTTCCTGCTTGATGCAAACAATCAGGTCTGATTTTGATCAGTACATTATAATCTTGCAACGAAACACATTATAAAGCCAACGTATTGATGACAGACATAAAATATATTGAAATTGAAAAAAGCTGATAACGCAATTCATTTCATAGACACATTTAGATGACATTAATATAAGACAATTCTTCTATACCCGGATTTGAACTATTTCTCAAATTAGATTTTCCAGACAAACTGTTTAAAAAATTGTTCATCTAAATCTAAATTTAAGCAGAGTGAAATATTACCAAACCGTTCTAGTTTCTGAGAAAACAGTAATGTATAACTATAATAGTACCTATGAACAAAATGAAACCGAAGAAAAAGTCCTAAAAATCTGTCTCACATGGTTTAAAATATAACATTAGATCTAAAGATAAATCCATTCTAAGATATAAAAGACATACCGGTAAGTGATATATAATTTCAAGAGTCTCTAAATTACACCGAGACACTCGCTGTCTACCAGTTTGAAATTTGGTAAAGGTTCTAAAATGGATTTTCAAAAATGAAAATTCATATAATCTTTGAGATATGATATTTGCTATGCACCTTCACTTTCAAAAGTTCTCACAATCTTGTGACAACATACATTGATGTGCACCTTCACTTTCAAAAGACCTCTTATTTTGGGGGAAGCAGGAAGCAATTATATTATTTCCGAACTGTGAATAACAGTCAAGTCAACACCATAACAATTCTTTGGACCCAAGGACACATTTACATGTATCAAATAACAATAAAGAAGTTTTTTTAATTTGAAATCATTCAGGTTTGGTCACGAGCTACAACTCAGTCCCATTTATACTTTATAACTTGAAGCAATTGGAGTTTACACCGCAAGAGAATTACACCAGTTTTGATTCCATTCATTAGAAGCTATATTCATGATATTGAGTACTTAAAAATGTTGCAAATATTACATGTATATCAAATATGTATTCAGTGAAAAAAAATGGACACTGCACATTTTTAAAGTTTTTTTTTTATAAAAAGATCAATTTTTGAAGACTTTTGATCATGAACTTTAAAATGGAGTTCAGGATCTGAGTAGATTGAAACTATAATTTCATATTAATCTATAATGATCTTTTCATGCTTCGATTAAATTTTGAAACACCTCTAGACATGCTATAGCCTGTAGATGTACCCTTGTTTAGGCTTTTATTGAATTTAGAATATTTGCCCACACTCAGACCTCTACTGCTGTATAAAATTTCATAAAATTCTTGATAAAACTTTATGGTTTTTTAACAGCCAAAAATGTGAAAATGTTACGTAATAATTTCCAGCTAAACGTTTGAGGTCATAATTTATCTTAGAAACAGTCAGTCCTATGATTTTTTTAATGTTTTTTTTTAATAAAGTGGACAATAACCTATCATTTCCATCACAATTTACACAATCTTTAATATAAAAAATGTAGAAGAGTGACCATTCTCAGTGTTCCAGCCAGGATTTGAAAAGGGCAGGGATGAATTTTAAAAAAGGGCACATTCATGCGTTGACTTCATCTTTCAAAAGGGCATATAAATGTAGCTAATAACAATCAAATACAGCATACATTCTTTTTAACAAAAAGCATGCATTTTTAGGCTTAAGGGGAGCCTCTTGTTTCTATAACAAGACTTTAGGCTTTTCATTACATTCATACATTCTATCAGTGCTAAAAAGCTTGAATGTCAGCCCAAGAAAAAATTAAGAAATCCCATTTGATTTTTATTGAATTTGCTAGTAAAATCCGGAGATTTAGTACCATTCCGGTCAGAGTTCGTGTTTAGTTTATAACTTCCGCTTCCTGTCATTATTTGTAAACAAATAAATATGATGGAGCATTTCACAAATCCATCAACATCGCCTCTATTTTTCAATAAAAGCTCTTATTTAATGTTGTTTTTAATAGAAAATATCCAGATGGGTTCATATTCTGATTTGTGCACAATTATCATTACCGAGGCAGAGAAATTTACTGTGCAATCGGACAACTTACCTGTAATTGAAATTGATTAATCAAAATAGATACCTTAATTAATTGACTGGAGAACAAGTGTTTATTTAATTTGTTAATTGGCTTGGGGTTTTAAATATGCCATTCAATTATCCCAAATGGCTTCATTCTCAATACACAAACTATGTATGATTGACTGAAAAAGGCAAATGTACGATCAAAAAGGGCAGGGCGGAGATGAAAACCGGCAGGTATCCTGAAAAGGGCAATCGGGCGGAGGCAAAGGCAGGCGGGCGGACCGCCCTTTGAAAACAGCCTAGCTGGAACACTGATTCTTACATGTAACTGTGGTTTTCAAATAAAATTTTCCTAATACCCTTGTTACATGTATTTTAGTGTTTTAGTGAGACTGAACCATTTCAGCTTTATCAGTTAGACAAAGAAGTCCTGAATTTGCTCCATTAGAGGTAATGGGACTATATTGTAGCTCCCCTGTCAAAGAATGAATAGAAGTAGCTACAAGGCCTGGCCCCTGTGAGTCTTAGGTCACCCTATGGGCTCAGGGATTCCCACATGGTCCAAAGTCCCCTTCAAAACTCTTACAGCTCTATTGAATCATACTGGCACTAAAAAGATTTTTTTCCTGGTGGGTCATTTTAACTTAGATGCCCTAAAAGAGCCTTGAGGTCGTATGTTAGTAGTGTCATTAAACAGTTTTGTTTGTTTCTTTGAATGACACAAAGAAGCTACAGACTTATCTGCAGCAATATTGCAGGAGACAAATTATCAGTCATGTCAGTTTGAAGAATTCTATTCTATTCTTTTAAATTTTCTTCCCAATATGAAAAAGTGGAATACCAATTTGTTAATTCTTATCCTTCATTTCATGTAGGAAAAAATTAACTTAAAAGATTTATTTGGTGCCTTCAGCATTCCTTTGGGGACAAACAGGAAATCGGCTAAATCATTTCCATTTAAATCTGGTGCTGTCAAGATTACAAAATATCTGTGATAGCAAGACTCCAGCGTCCGGCATTGATCAATATATGGTCTTCTGTAAAAACCACAGAAACAGACAATTGACAGAAAATCAACCAAAAATTACATCTAATCGTCTAATTTAGCTATCATATTTGTTTTACAAACATATAAAGCATTATTTGTTAATTATTGAAGCCGTCAACTTTGGGATGATTCATATAGGAAAATCTTTAAGTTTCTGTAGCATGAACATTGTTTATTCCAGTGCTCAGAAACTGTCCAATAAAGTGGGTGGCAAAGCTTTGAACCATCGGTTCCAATTATTAAGATCCCGGGTAAGAATCCTACATGTACAAATGTATTTAGCAATTTTCTCTGGACTCTGGGTACCATTTTCTTATACAAACCCTTCCCTCAGAAGTCCATCAGTTTCTATCATTTCCATTAATTTTCTGATAGAAATTGATGGAAATTGATGGATTTCCGTCAAAAAATTTATTTTTTTTGATAGAATACTGATGGAAATTGATAGAAAAGTTAAAACCAATGGAAAAAATTCCGTCAACACATGCTTGATGGAAAAAAGTCCATTATCTCCATTAAGAAAAAACCTGCTGACAGAAAATGTCAATAGAAACTTGATAGAAAACTGATGGAAAATTGTCTCTCAATGGAAACTTGATAGAAAACGATGGAAAGTTGTCTTTCAATGGAAACTTGGCGGAAAATTGATGGAAAATCATCTTTTAATGGAAAGTTGACGGAAAATTGAAAGAAAATTGATGGAAATCATCTTTCAATAGAAAATTGGCGGAAAATTGATAGAAATAAAGGTCATGACGGAAATTTATAGAATTCACAGAGTCACTGGAGCAAGAAAATGGGGTCAGGGTCAAATGGCATGGTGACAGTTGCAAAGACCATAACCTGAACTGTCTGTATACCAAATATCAGATGCCTAGCTATTATACTTTTCATACAATTCATTGTCCACAAAAGTCTTACAAAAAAGTTTACGCCGCCGCCGCCGGAAAGAAATACCTATGTCTCACCTTCCACAACTATTCGTCGCAGGTGAGACAATAAAAACTGCTCATTTACACTTCTTTTTCACAGAAAAATTTTGATTCTCATATAAATACAATACATGTCAAGGCTATTGGCCTACTTTTTTCGTCAGTTTCCACCAGAGAATTCCACAAACTTTCCATCAAGATTCTGTCAACTTTTCAACAAATTCCGACAATTTTCCATCAAGTACTGTGAATTTATTTATTTTTGTGGGTACCAATTTTCGTGGTTTGATGAAAAAGGATCAGTTCGTGGATTCTTAAATTCGTGGTTCTGAGGTCTCCAGCATACATGTACAGTTCAATGTAACATTTCTTTTCGTCGGGTATCAAATTTCATGGGTCAAGGCCACCCACGAAAACTACGAAAATTTATACCCCACGAATAATAATGAAACCACAGTATCCTTCAATATTTTCCGCCACTTTTTTCCATCAGTTTTCATCAACAAAATTTATTTTTTTTTTTTTTATGGAAAAACAGTGCCAATACTCCATCAAGTTCCATCAACTTGACGGAAATTGATAAAATTTAGTGATGGAAATTTGACGGAATTTTGATGGAAATCTGAGGGAAGAGAAATTTGTTAATTAATCAATTAGACACTCATGGCTTGCTCAGCATGAATTAGTGTTTTTAATAAGATTGCATCCAATATGTTATACTTGTTATGATGAATATGTGTATGCGTGTATGTATGTGTAAAGGTTAAACATCCTTTCGCGGCATCTGGATCAGTTTTTAATGTCCCCACCGTGAAGAAAATTTGAGTAAACAACGGAAACCACTGACCTTGGACAGATAACTGACAAACCTCATTACAGGTGGGGAAGTCAAATGTTTGTAAATTACAAGTGGGACTCAAACACCTCTTGCGTGACCTGAGATGTAATCAACTACGTAGTGATTAATAGTGTGGTATTAAAACCAGTCCCTTAGACCACTCGGCAACCTAGGCCCAGTTATGAAAAATATGCAGGTCTACAAAAATAAAGGATGCTTTCTCACAAAGAAAGAAGAGATCATAAGATGCAAAAGAGAGAGGTGGATCAGACATACATGTATCTGATGAAGCCACATAACAAAAACACAAAAGTCGAACTAAGAGGGTGGTAAAGGGTTATATTCGTGCTTCGTTTTTGACGGGTTTTTTTTAAGTGTTTTCGTGATTTGATTTTTCTTTCTCTTGTTTTCATGTCTGGGAGGTTGTACATGTACATGATCCGTTTTTTACTGTATTTTTGTACCGTGTTTCATGTTTTGAGGTTTTTATTACCCATGCTTCGCTTTCTGCCTTTTCGAGGCACATTATTTTGTGTTTTCCATTATCTGAAATCATTTATCTCATGTTTTGTGTGTGGCGATTTTTATAACTTACATATGCTTCGTTTTCTGCTTTTTTGAAGCGCATGTTTTCGTGTTGGGATCCCCCCTTTACCACCTCCACCTAACTTACACACATGGGAAATAAGATTAAAATGATCTACAGGCTGTCTAAAAACAATTATGACAGAATTGCAGAAACAAAGTTGGCCCAACTTGGGTGGCAAACATTACATGTAGAATGAAGCTGTTATGAGTTTATGACTGATATGGGTCAGGCAAAGAAACCTGTGAAAGCTAATGATTATTTCAAGTAGTATTAACACAAAGGTAAATGTTAAGTCATTAAGAAGAATTAACACTACAAATTGTGGCAGAGGTACAAAGATCTTCGAAAGACTTTATATTACCTTATAAACAATGAATTCAAGCCATCCACTGGTATATACAACATAAGCAAATCAAGATGTATCCACTTTTAATCTATGTTTGTTAAAATCACAAAACAATGTCACAAATCATCATCCATTTCCAAACATAAACAGGATGATCACAATGCAACAGCAGAAAAAACGTGATATTTTTCAGTCTAAAAATGAATAATTGAAGCACTCCCATACACATGATACGATGCCATTACAAATTATAGTCAATTCTATTGATTAGGGAAACTGACATAAATTCCGAGCAGATATAACAATTAAATGGATAGACTCATTATCTTTTATATTGCAATATCAGGTCATTATAAGGACATCATTTAGAAATGATCTATTAATCTTTATGAAAACACATGTGTATGGACATTAGGTGTTTTAGTTAGATGTACATGTACAGCTTATTCAAGTTATTTGAACCATGTATTTTCAATTTCACACAAAAGAAAAATTGATTGCACTATAAATGGTACATGTACATGTAATACAGACACAACTTATTAATAAATGCATAAGATCATAAATATTTCAAAAAGCATGTACATTTTGTACATGTATATGCATGTAAGTTAAATAAAAATGTACAGAATATGTGCTTCGAATAGCTTTAAACATACATGACATAGAAAACATAGTCATAAAGCCTTTTACAATCAATGATTGCAAAGTGACTTTTTACTACGCCATTTGGAAACTCAAAGACCTTACAATTCTATATAGTACATAAGTATTGACTCAAAGTATGATTCATGGCACAACAATTCAACTCAGAATTTCAATGATGTCATTCTCTAGGCCAGGCAAGAATATTTCAATCAATGCCTTGTGGAATACTATGAAAAGACTACTGGATAAGAAACGAAGAAAGAAGATGACAAGCTGACCTTGAAAGTAGATGCAAAGAACATGTACTACTCAAAGACTTTAGCTGAAGCTATATACTTTATCATTCAAACCAATCCTTAAAGAAGAAGTTGGCAAATACATTGTCGGCAGTAAATTTCCCTAATTAGGACATGTTTTGCATTAATAAGAGTAATTCAAGTATGAGACATACAAGTGATTACCAATACAGCCCCCTCTCTTACATGTCTTAGTGTTAGTGTTATTTGAATGAATTAATTCCTTTTCTTCAGCATTAATCAAACAAATGCAATTTTTATTCCACTTTACCATATTTACATGATTTATCTTTCAGAGACCAGTCTTAAAACTCAAAAGCCCCTCTAATTTCAGAACAATAATATGTCCTAAAGACATAATACCCCAATTCTCACAACATTGAGAACAGACAGAAGAATGGACCCAACCATATATATACCCCCTACTTTCATAGATGGGGCATGAAAAGACATGATTTTATCATGTTATAATCATAATCATGGTGAAAACACAGTATTCTGATCTTCATAAAACCAATGAAAGTTTTTTTCCATCACAAACAACAATCATTCATAAAATATTTATAACTTTTGCAACCATTAACCCACCTCCGTCAGACTAGAACATGCATGCTTATTAGTTTCAAATATATATATCTTTTTATGGTCAAAATCAATTAGTTAGGCTGTCTTTCCTACTTAACAATTCATAGGTTGAAGACGCTTATTGTATTTTTTTCCGAAAAACAAGTTTATCAAAAAACATGGATTTGACGTCATTGGAATTTGTCCGACCTGTGGTATGAATGCAAATCATCAACTGAATCAAAATCAATTCCGATTTGTGTTTCAAAAATCAATAAACAATATGTATAATACTATTACAATGTATTACCTCGTGCCGTGCCAGGAAGTTGGACCTGATGGCGATTCGCATAAAAGTCGTTACGATAAAATCAATAGGATGTTCCACTTTCAGAAATCTGTAAGAAAAACAAAAAATAAATTTAAACCAAACATGTTTAGTGATAAAAACTATCCTAAATCAATAAGTAATGACAATTATAAACAAGAAAAAGATAATGCTGGGATTAGGCGACACGCAGATCAATTGTTCCGTTTCTAATTACCGTGTTTTCTTCATCAAGAGCAGTACTAATTCTCTCATTGTAACAAGTTTATGATAATTATAAAATGTTTATTCTAAAGAAGGAAAGTTTTACCATGACATCATGTACATTGAGTAAATTAATATTGTAGACATTGATAATAATTGCTTCCCAAAGTCATACATGTACATGTAGTAATTTGGATGTTAGAAATGTAAAACCGTTATACATCACAAATTTACCTGTTCCTTAACAAATGAATATTTTTTTTTCACATATACACACTTAAGACAAAGATGAACAAGGGTGGAAATCATTCAAGTTTACTACTTTCATATATACATGTATGTGTGTGTGTTGTGTGTTGTGTTTAACACCCTTAATCGATGCACCTGGGGCCATGTAAGGCAGTCAGTTTTAATGGTGGAGGAAACCTGAGTACCCGGAGGAAACCACCGACCTTAAGCAGGCAACTGACAAACCTTATATGCAATCACATGCAGTTGAACATGTTGGCGAAGTCCCTTTTTTGAAAATAACAAACAAGACTCAAACACCAGCTGAGAGGTCATCGGCTAGTGATCAATAGCATGAATAGTGTGTCTTAGACCACTTGGCCACCCAGGCCTCCATATATACACATGTATTGAGAGAAAAGTACATTGACACAATATGATACATTAATCATGTACATAACATATTAAAACAAGTGTAAGTAACTTTGTAAGTTATCGACTCAACTAAACTTTGAATTTTACTCCGTGTAGTAATGGGCTGGTTAGTTATGGATCCATCATGGTTCAATCTGCATTGACAGTGTTATAGATCATGCTCTAAGGTAACAATTTCTCTTTTTCAATTCGGCATTTATTGTATGTAGTCTATCAATGTGCATTGAAAGTCAACTTGGCAAAATTCCTTTTACATGTATTTTCAAATACATGTACATGTGAAAATACATGTACATGTTGCTTAAACATGATGACCAATACGATTAAGAGGCTGTCCATATAGAAATCAGGCAAAAGCCTACAGAATGTGGCACATGAAGAATTTCATCCAAGCAAATTTATTGTTTTAATGTATTATGGGACTCATATGTAGAGTTGACACTAAAGTATGTCTCGCCTGTCGGCACCATCACAGAACTCATTGAAGGTCTAGCTGGGCCTTCAGAAAAGTTAAGGTCAAGGTCATGTGACAGGTGACAGAATTCCATTTAACAATCACAAAAATGTCGGAAGTGTGTTCTAGATACCAAACTTATTGAGAAACAATGAAAAAAGACCAACATTCACTAAGTTATTCAACCATGAAAATGGGGTCAAAGTCACATTAGTTTGTGACGTCAGTTGTGTATACCATAATCCCCAAATATCAGATGCCTAGCTATAATATTATACTTCTCACTTAACTCATTTTCCACCCAAAAAAGTTCACAAAGTCAATGAACCATGAAAATGGGGTCATGGTCACACAACATGGTGTCAGTTGTGTAGACCAAAACCCCAAATGTCTGTATACCAAATATCAGATGCCTAGCTATTATACTTTTAACTTAATTTATTTTACACAAAAGTTTTAATTCACTCAGTCCAAAATCATCTAAGTCCACAGAGTCACTGAACTATGAATATTGTGACAAGGTCACAGGACATGGTGTCAGTTGCATAGACCATAACTCCAGGTGTCTGTATACCAGATATCAGACGCCTAGCTATTATTCTTTTCACTTAATTCATTTTCCACAAAAGTCTTACACAGTGGTCTTTTGGCCCGAAAAAAACATCTAAGTTCACAGAGTTGCTGAACCATGAAATTGGGGTCAAGGTCAAATGGCATGGTGCCAGTTGCGTAGACCATAACCCCAACTGTCTGTATTCCAAATATCAGATGCCTAGCTATTATACTTTTCTTGGAATTCATTTTTCCACAAAAGTCTCAATTACAAAGGGGTTTTTTGGCCTGAAAAAACATTTAAGTTCACAGAGTCGCTGAACCATAAAATTGGGGTCAGGGTCAAACGGCATGGTGCCAGTTGCATCGACCATAGCCCCAACTGTCTGTATAACAAATATCAGATGCCTAGCTATTATACTTTTCTTGGAATTCATTTTCCACAAAAGTCTTACATGTTTACGCCCCTAATACCTAGTAATACTCAGCTTCAAAGTCGAAGGCGAGACAAAAATCACCAGGATTCATTTGAAAGCAATATGGATGACTTGTGATTCAGCCTTAAAGTTGATGAACAAAGCAACCAAATTTTGCATTTTTTCAATGCATTTGTTTTGGGGAATGGATGTAACCTGATGTGAAATCAATTAAATTTTTTGAAAAACAAAATTTGTCATGTGCCTGGGTTTTGCTTGGACAGTCTCTTAAGATCATTTATGTAAGTCTTTAAAAAAGTTTATTGGTCATTTTATGGTCCTTTTTTCAGATTTTGTGAATCCTATGAATTTTACCATTTAAATAGGGATATTTTTTTGCCCGGCAACCCCCTTTTTTCTTTTATAAAAAGGAATAAAGTACATGTAACATGGCTTATTCAATAATATTGGGTCATTATAAAGTACAAAAATGTAAGTGAGCAATTGGCAAGTGGCCTGATATCAAATCCCAGGTTATGGGAGTACTGCACACAAAATATGAAGGACTGGGATTAGTACAACAATGTATACATGTATGTGCATTTAGTTGCAAGAAAACTGTTATGAGAACATTTTTATAACTGACTTGAAGTTTGGTGTTGAGCATCTCTTTATTCTTATCAAACAAACATGTAATAAAAAGATTTTCCTTTCAAAATATATAACAGAAAGGAATGCTACATTGTAATAGAGGTACAGGTAGGTTTTTGAAGAAAAACAAGAGTTAACACTAAAGTATGTCTCGCCTGCCGGCACCATCAGAAACAATTATTCTTTCTTAATTCCACTATACCCCCGGTATTTTGAATTAGCATGGATTTTCAGTTTCTGAGATCAAAAGATGTTTATAGAACTTAATCATTGCAAAAATATGCAATAAAAATAATCAAAGTCACTCAACCGGAAAATCAAGGTCAAGGTCAAAAGATGATGATGTAACTGTGCTAAGCTACTACTGGGGCATATGCATACCAAGTTTCATCAACCTAGGACCTATAGTTCTTGAGATATGGAGGTGCTCGCAAAACTTTTCCATTGCTATTATATGTATTGAAAATTGTCAGTCACTCAACCGAAAAATCAAGGTCAAGGTCAAAAGATGGGGATGTAACGGTGCTAAGCTACTACTGGGGCATATGCATACCAAGTTTCATCAACCTAGGACCTATAGTTCTTGAGATATGGAGGTGCTCGCAAAACTTTTCCATTGCTATTATATGTATTGAAAATTGTCAAAGCCACTCAACCGAAAAATCAAGGTCAAGGTCAAAAGATGGGGATGCAACGGTGCTAAGCTACTACTGGTCATATGCATACCAAGTTTCATCAACCTAGGACCTATAGTTCTTGAGCTATGGAGGTGCTCGCAAAACTTTTCCATTGCTATTACATGTATTGAAAATTGTCAAAGTCACTCAACCGGAAAATCAAGGTAAAGGTCAAAAGATGAGGATGCAACTGTGCTAAGCTACTACTGGGGAATATGCATACCAAGTTTCATCAACCCAGGACCTATAGTTCTTGAGATATGGAGGTGCTCATAAAACTTTTCCAAAAAGTTAACGCCGCCGTCGCAGTCGCTGCCGGTAAAGTAACACCTATGTCCCGCTCTGCTTCGCAGGCGAGACAAAAAAGCATTAATCATGTTAATATCAAAACGTTTGTTTAAAATGCACATGTATTGTATGCAAAATAAAATAAATTGCGTGTCACGTGTTAATATTAAATAGCAAATAAAATACTCATCTAGTAACAAATGTTTTTTGGTGGTTAGAGTTTTTTTTTCCAGCCCTGTCAGATGTCTTCTTGACTTGAACAACATAATTCATGCCTTACATGCTTACGATGGGCCTTATGATTAGCATGATAAGGAAATAAAGATTTGAGTTATACATTGTAATTTAGAATGTCTGCTATGCTAAATCATTGCAGTCTCTCAAAATAAATTATAAATGTTGTTGGATCATCACTGATTTTTTTTATGTTACATGCATGTCTGGTGAGCAGGTGCATTTACATGTACATTTTGTACATGTTTCACCAAACTAATACCTCACAGGGTTTGGAGAGGTACATGTAGTTATGAGTTGTTTCAACTTGAGAGTCTTTCATTAAGACAAGGCTCACCAAACCAGGCAAAGTGGGCGAAAAAGTCGCCCTGAAAATTTAAATTTCGCCTTTGAAATGTGACAGGGAGAAGTTGAAGTCGCCTTCTAAAAATCGTGGTAATCGCCGATATTTCCTGTTTCTTTAAAAGATTACATAAAGCTACCTGTTTATTTGGTCATTTTAGCTGTTCCAGAGCTAATTAACAACCTGTCATGATGTACTGTCACTGTTAATTACCAAATTCAAAATTTTAATATCTTGTTAATTAACCAATTATCGCCCAAGCCTGGCGGCGATATTGTCGGCTTGTACACCAAACTTGTTAATTAGTTGGATCCAAGTCCCAGTCATTAATTGGCTTCCAGGATTGATAAAGACTTAATATTTATATTATTTGTTCACAAATAATTGATCAATTAACTGTAATTAATCCTTACATGTGTATTATTCATTTTGAAAGTAAAATTTCTGAAGAAAAAGAAAAAAAAATATTGAACAGAATTATGCCCCCTTAAAATTAATTAATTTCCAAAATCTTAACCTTTGGGGGGGGGGGGGGGGGGTGAGAGGGGGTCCCATCCCGATTTCCTGGAGTTAATTTAAGAAAATCCCGAAATCCCGGACATATTTTGTTAAAAATCCCGATCTCGATAAATTTGTTTCCAACTATAAAGTTAACAGTTTCAATGCTTACGATTTAAACGTCTCGGGTATGATTGAAAGCAACTAGTTTTTCAAGTATTATCAATATGACCGTGACGTAAATCAAGTCTTAACCAAAAGGGTTGTAAAGAGGCGTTTTGTACAACAAATGCGAAATAAAATTACCATTTCACGATGAACGAAAAATTAAAAAAAATGCTTGAACGTTGCCGTTTTTAATATGAAATAGGCAGTCTGCCTAAATGCGAACACACAGCATAATTCTGTTCAATAAACAAGAGGCTCCCAGGAGCCTGAATCGCTCACCTGGTCTTAATGTCAACCCTTTGAAGACTTTTGTATAGCTAAATGAGCTGAATGTTTAAGCAATAAAAAGCTTTTCTCTATCTGCAATAGTTTTCATTCCAAAGCAAAAAACACTATTTTTCACCTTTAAAGGGCCATAACCCCTTAAAGGGTTCTTTAGGCCAAAAACACTATTTTTTGCCTTTAAGGGGCCGTAACCACTATAAGGGGTCGTCTGGCAACTTTGACCCTATGGAAACTTTTGTAGAGCTAAATGAGCTGAACATTTAAGCAAGCAACAACTTTTCTCTACCTGCAATAGTTTTCATTCCATAGGCCAAAAACACAATTTTTTGCCTTTAAGGGGCTGTAACCCCTATAAGGGGTCATCTGACAACTTCGACCATATGGAGACTTGTGTAGAGCTAAATGAGCTGAACATGTAAGCAAGCAACAGCTTTTCTCTATCTGCAATAGTTTTCATTCTATAGGGCAAAAACTCTATTTTTTGCCTTTAAGGGGTCATCTGACAACTTTGACCCTATGGAGACTTGTGTAGAGCTAAATGAGCTGAACATTTAAGCAAGCAACAGCTTTTCTCTATCTGCAATAGTTTTCATTCTATATGCCCAAAACACTATTTTTTGCCTTTAAGGGGCCGTAACCCCTATAAGGGGTCATCTGACAACTTCGACCCTATGGAGGCTTGTGTAGAGCTTAACGAGCTGAACATTTAAGCAAGCAACAGCTTTTCTCTATCTGCAATAGTTTTCATTCTATATGTCCAAAACACTATTTTTTGCCTTTAAGGGGCCGTAACCCCTATAAGGGGTCATCTGACAACTTCGACCCTATGGAGACTTTTGTAGAGCTAAATGAGCTGAACATTTAAGCAAGCAACAGCTTCTCTCTATCTGCAATAGTTTTCATTCCATAGGCCAAAAACATGAAACAAGAGGCTCCCAGGAGCCTGAATCGCTCACCTGGTCTTGATGTTGACCCTATACTTTTGTAGAGCTAAATGAGCTGAACATTTAAGCAAGCAACAGCTTTTCTCTACCTGCAATAGTTTTCATTCTATAGGCCAAAAACACCATTTTTCACCTATAAGGGGCCATAACCCCTATAAGGAGTCATCTGACAACTTTGACCCTATGGAGACTTTTGTAGAGCCATATGAGCTGAACATTTAAGCAAGCAACAACTAATCTCTATCTGCAATAGTTTTCATTCTGTAGGCCAAAAACATTAAAAATCGCTTTTTTCAGGGGCCGTAACCCCTATAAGGGGTCATCTGACAACTTCGACCCTATGGAGAATTTTGTACAGCTAAATGAGCTGAACATTTAAGCAAGCAACAGCTAATCTCTATCTGCATTAGTTTTCATTCTGTAGGCCAAAAACATGAAAAATCAAATCGCTATTTTTCATGGACCGTAACCCCTATAAGGGTTCATCTGACAACTTGGACCCTATGGAGAATTTTGTAGAGCTAAATGAGCTGAACATTTAAGCAAGCAACAGCTAATCTCTATGTGCAATAGTTTCCATTCTGTAGGACAAAAACATGAAAAAACGCTATTTTTCAAGGGCCGTAACCCCTATAAGGGGTCATCTGACAACTTCGACCCTATGGAGACTTTCGTAGGGCTAAATGAGCTTAACATTTAAGCAAGCAACAGCTAATCTATATCTGCAATAGTTTTCATTCTGTAGGCCAAAAACATGAAAAGTGGCTATTTTTCACCTTTAAGGGGCCGTAACCCCTATAAGGGATCATCTGACAACTTCGACCCTATGGAGACTTTCGTAGAGCTAAATGAGCTAAACATTTCAGCAAGCAACAGCTAATCTCTATCTGCAATAGTTTTCATTCTGTAGGCCAAAAACATGAAAAAATGCTATTTTTCACCTTTAAGGGGCCATAACCCCTATAAGGGGTCATCTGACAACTTTGACCAAATGGAGACTTTTGTAGAGCTTTTGATGCTGAATCAGTAGCGTGGCCTCAGATTTCCTCTATCTCTTATACTTTTTGATTTATAAGCCAAAAACAGTAGTCTGACCCCCCTAGTCTATTTTTAGCAACGGCGGCCATGTTTTTTATCAAAGCATTTCAAAATGAGGATCGTTTGTTGCCAACATGTCATATATCATTCCTGCCAAGTTTCTGTTAAATTGGTTCAGTGGTTTCAGAGGAGAAGATTTTTGAAATTGTTAACGGACGACAGACGACGACAGACGACGACGGACGCATAGTGATGGCATAAGCTCACATGGCCTTTGGCCAGGTGAGCTAAAAATGCTATTTTTCACCTTTAAGGGGCCGTAACTCCCATAAGGGGTCATCTGACAACTTTGACTCAATGGAGACGTTTGTAGAGCTTTTGATGCTGAAGCAGCAGCGTGGCATCAGATTTCATCTATCTCTTATACTTTTTGATTTACAAGCCAAAAACAGTAGTCTGACCCCCCTGGTCTATTTTTAGCAACGGCGGCCATGTTTTTCGACGAATCAAAAATCCCCACATCAGTTCTGTGGGGGATACCCTAAAGTACCACCAGACCAAATTTGGTTTGAATCTGTGCAGCCGTTTCAGAGAAGAAGAAGTTTGAAGAAAAGTTAACGACGACGACGGACGACGACGACGACGGACGACGACGACGGACGCCAAGTGATGGCAATAGCTCACATGGCCTTTGGCCAGGTGAGCTAAAAAATTTTATTTCGAATCGATGCAGTCAAATAAGATCTGAAACCATCGTAGTTATTTTTGTTTTGGTTAATTTTCTAGAACGTTCAATTAGAGACGAGATCCTAGGGGCGATTGAACGTCAAATAGAAAAGTAAGAAAAAATCGATTAAAATTTGGTTACTACAAAAAAATGTAGCAACTCTTCAGAATATTTTTCTCTTTTTACATTATTAAATAGATAATTTTTTGAATGCGACTAGCAAAATGGGTAATTATTTTCAAATTCACTCCGTTCCTTTCCGGATAATGAAAAATCAATATCAGCATTAGGCAAATTTTTTCACGGGAACAAATACCGTAAAGCTCTCCGCTTGCGAGCTGTGCTCGCTATTAATTTCACAGTGAAGCACGAACTTTTTTCAAGAAAGTTGTTAATTAAAATGGCAACTCTTTGAACGAATAAAAACCAATTACCATCATGCCAAGAAATCAAAGCCAAAAATTCCGGTAGACCCCTACCGCAGCCGCACTCATTTTGGTTTTATTCAACAAATTTATTTATGACTTTTATTTACGTGCCACGGTATTTTACCAAATGGTCAATATTAATCATTAAAATAATTTACTCTGAGATACTAGTATTTGAATAGAAAATAATGAGATGTGGAATAAGTGTACGCGACACAGCCCACAATTAAACGTCAATTTAGAAAAACCACTAGAATTTCAACGGAGGGAATTTCTTTGCATGGGCTTAAGCTTTATATTTAGTTGGGAAAGTTTTTAATTTATTTCAGGTCCCGCGCGTTACTTTAAAACACTTTCATCGATTATTTTCTTACAATGTACATTTTCTCAGCATCAACATTTGTTTTTTGATTTAGTGTAGAATTTTACTGAGATTTACGGACTTAGCAAACGATTTTTACTGCATTGAAATTTCTGTTCTTTTATACCAAAATTTTTGGGAGTTTGGCCGATTGGACAAGTATTTTTCAGTGGGCAATGGAGATTAATGGACACAAGAACTTTGTCAATATTTTTTTTAACAATTAGCAAAAATAATTGTTGATCATTGTTTCTTCCTTATGATATCAGATCCTTGTCTGGAACAATTAGTAATCGGAAGAAACATTTTTTATTTGGCCTGATAAGAAACTGGATGCACGATCTTGCGTGTACTCTGATATGGATCTACTCTGTTTCTGGATGCGATTCCGGTAAATGGCGGTCACAAGTCTCAGGAAATAAATCCACCTACATCTTTGGCAAGCAGTGTCATCCATCTTCAGAAATTGCATTATTTGTTTGGATTTGACAATCCTTTGAAGTAATGGACTATTTTTTTTTCCTGTGTTCATATTTATGCCATCGATATGGAAGTCCGAGGGGCTGTTAGTAGACTTCTAATGAATACTATAGAAAGTCGAACAGACCGCTCATTAACATGATGTCTCTGGGTTTTGGATGTCCCCCTGACAGTTCGGTGGTTTCTTTCGGAGATCTGTTAATACAAATTTTCCGCTTTCCTCCACCATGTGTCCACCATTCTTGAATTCGACTACGGGTAAGTGATGTGTCGGTGAGGATAGATCAGTTGTCTTAACCAGTTCCCGCTCTTTATCTTGACATTTTGGTCTGTCTTTTAATGTAAGTATGCAATTCTGGTGGCTTGTATATAGCCCCTTCAGTAACAGGTGAGCAACGGGAAAAGTAAACGGGAGGGAGAGTGGGTCCTGCTGCTAGTAGTCCCTTTTCTTCACTTGGTTTGACGCGTCAGGTTAGGGAGCTGGTTTAGACATATAGAAATCCGTTCCAATGCGCTGGGTCAGCATTACGGAATGCTAGAACACATAAAAGGATGTAAAGATTGCATACAGATTCTGATTGACGTATAATGAAAATGGCATTTTTATCTGTCTGATATACAGTTTTATGTCAATCCCGTTATAATTCAACATAAAAATCCCGGTTTCCTGTGGCTAAAAATGTGATCTTCCCGTATTCCGATGTTTTTCTATCCCAAATTCCCGATCTTTAAACAAGGCAATCACGAATTCCTGTTGCTAAAATCGGTCGATCCCGGCGTCCCGAAAATGGTCTCGCCCCCCTCACCTTTCTACACATACATTTGTTTACTTTTACTATTAGTTAAAAGAATAATAAATTAAATAAAAATGAACATCAACAAAGAATTTGAGCATAATAATTATCCAATTTATTTTTTTCATTTAGAAAATCACCTTTCTGATTAATTTCAGATCTTCAGCTTGGTTTATATACGTTTACCTAATTCAATATTCTCTCTGAAAATTAACTTAGATTATTTACATGTCTGGAGTACATGTAATAAAGATAAAATAACTAATATATCTGTAATAAGAATTTTTTATAGTTATGCCAAAAGGAATAACCATTTTTAATTTTTTACTTATATAACTTATAGAGATTTCATGTGTAGGCAATATAAAGCACTTTACAAAGAAGTATTGTAAATCATAAAGTTTATTTGTTTCTATGGTAGTGTCACGCGCCTCTCACTTCTCCCTTATTTATTTGTTGTCACTTCTCCCTTCTTGGCTCAGAGGGAGAAGTCACTTCTCCCTGTCATCCTGAAGTGTGGTGACCCCTGTAAGATGTGGAAACTCTTGAGAAGTGGCAAGTATATAACAGGGCAGTTGCACTGTTTCAGTTTGATAACATGTACATGTGTTCTTCCTGGTAATACAAAAAATTAAGCCTCAAACCTAGTTTAACCCACCCACTTTTACAGATGTAATCTGTGCCTGTCCTGAGCCAGGAATCGTTGACAAAGCTTTTTTTTGTATTTGTCAGTTTTATGTTTTTGTTCTTTTTTCAAGCAGGGGATCTTTCTGGGAATATTTCAGGACTGGATTGGAATTTATGCATATCATTTTAACCTTGGGAAAATTGCAAAACTGCAAGCAGCACCTACATTTTTTTGTACTGGCCTCGATGAAGTCTGTGGGTTGTTTTTCATAATGTTTTTTTAAGTTTCCACTTTATGCAGGTTAAATGGGTTGTGTTGGGTACATGTAAACCTAAACCTCCTCCACATCTCTTTATTTTATATTATAGTCATACAATATTGGCTCAAATCTGTAGCTGAATTATATTTGTTAACAAGCTGGCTTGTCACTGGTGGCCATGGTTTGATCCACAGTGATGATGTTGAGCTCAGGTTACAATTTCATACAAAACCACGATGTTTAAACTTTACATCATCATGTATAGCTATTGTTTCATCATTCACGGGTGTCACTGTTAGTAACTCTGTTCAGACGAATCTAAATTATTTAGAGTCTTAACACAGAAAAAAATACAATTTAAAGTTCTTCTTCTTGAGGTAAATTGCAAGAAATATTTTCTATTTAGAAATACAGAATTCCAAAAAGAAAGTTTATATTACCTGGAATTTTGTTAAATTGTTCAGATATAGAATCTTTGTTATGCTAAATTCTTGCAGTCTCTCAAAATAAATTAAAAATGTTGATGGTTTGGATCATCACTGACTTTCTGAATTTTTAATGTTTACTTCCGGTGAGCAGGTGCTATGAGATTATTTTGAAAACATTTTGCTTTTAGCTAGGTTTTGAGACAACAAATGCTTCAAAAAAAGTAAATAAGACGATATTTTAAGTATCATTACTAATGTTCATTATGTTTTAAACATTTTGTTACATGCAAAAAATAATTTCTTTAATATTTGTAGAGATTAACTTGCTTGGCGGAAAATTTGAAACCACTTCCGGATAAACAAATTCTTCATCCACATGTTTACTAGTTCTATATATAAAACCTCCCATTTCTTGTTTACCTTTTCTCATTTTTCATCGGATATTTAATATTTTATGTTTATAATGAAATGTTTATAGTGAAATGCATTTCACTATAAACATAAAATATTAAGGCACAGGATACGGTTACGGCAAATTTGGACAAAACCGTAACAATAAGAAATTCTTATTGTTACGGCAAAGACGAAAATTGGGAACGGATGACGGGACGAAGACCGAATCATTTACGACCGTAACAATAAGAATTTTCTTATTATTACGGCACTTATAATTACGGCAAACTATATGGTAACGATGTGAAATAAAAAGTGACATATAACATTTCTAAATTCATATAATACAAGCGGGCGAAGGCGAAAAATTCTAATAATCTAAATCATCTATAGACCTGCCGTATTTTAATTCAGTTATATACAGGTCTCTGTCTAAATTTAACTCAAAGTAATTTTGATTACTTATGGCACATGCGACACAACCAATACGTGGTTTTCGGGTTTTATTTTATTCCGGTGAAACCATTCAAGGCATCCATCTCAGACTACGGATGGCGCAGTGGGGACATGCGTGCAACAAACTGTGCAGTAGTTCAATTCTGCATTTTTTTCCTTAGATCAACAAGCATTTTCAAATTGAGTTCCTTCCAACCGCTTTACTCGACTAATGTAAATGTTTTTGTCAAAGATTTGTGTCTGCAAGTCACTTGCCTAAGTTTGAGTTATGTTTTCGGTAACGATTTTGTTGCCATCAATAAGAACAAGCGATACTTCTACATTTGTTTTAAGTATCCTATTGAGCATGCATAAAATGTTAAAAAGTTGCGGAAGAAATCAATTATGAAATATCTTATGTTTGGTAAATTTGCCGTAATAATAAGAAAATCTTATTGTTACGGTCGTAAATGATTCGGTCTCTGTCCCGTCACCCGTTCCCGGTTTTCGTCTTTGCCGTAACAATAAGAATTTCTTATTGTTACGGTTTTGCCGTAATCGTATCCTGTGCCAAATATTAAATATCCGATGAAAAATGAGAAAAGGTAAACAAGAAATGGGAGGTTTTATATATAGAACTACATGTTTACAAATTGTAAAAAGCATTTAGATTTACAAACTCTGTCTACTCTGACACATTTTATTTATCATGTTTATATTTAACTTGTGAAATTTAACAATGCACAACCTTATGTCATTACAGCAAAAAGTTCTTTGATGTGTGATAAAAAAAAACTAAATATAATTTATCTACATGTACAAATAATTTGTGTATATGTCTTACTGTCTAAGAACGAAATGATACTAAGGTTAATTCTTGGCATAGTGCATGTCAAAAATATCTGATTGGTCTCCAACTGTTTATATAGTCATTAGAATGATTACTAGGTACAACCCGTCCGATTTAACTATGGACTTCCGATTCTAGCGTAAAGTGAAGTATGCAATCACAACAATGAAAATTTACGTCGTCATGAACAAAGCCAATCGTTAACAAAAACCACAAATCGTTACATTTTATTACATAAAAATACATTGATTGAATGAATGGGTCGTGCAAACATTCAATCTGATTGGATATTGATAAATGGGGGGTTTACCTACTGTGATGATTTGTGTTTTTTGTTACCGATTGGTTTGTTCATGAAAACATAAATTTTCATTGTTGTGTTTGCACACTTCACTTAACCCTACAATCGAAAGTCCATAGTGAAATTGGATGGATTGTAAATTGCAGAAATAAACCTAAATTATCACCTTTACCATGTTTACACGTGAAATCAACGCCTGTTTTATGACAGAACAATTAAATGTCATAAATAAGATCAGAATGACTCATTTTTTAACTGTATTACCACTGTCCAGGGATGTCCAAAACAAGGGATGAGCAACATCCAATACAAACTAACAAAAAGTCAATATTTTTGTATGCCTCCCAACCTTTCCTCCTTATTTAAACAAATTTCAAAAATTGAAGTTACACAATATTTATATCAATTGGAAAGAGAAATTATTCAGGAATTATCAATTCATATATAAAATATTTGGCAATCACATTGAAAATATAGAAATTATATTGAATAATGTAAAGATGGTCCAAATTTCTTAAGTAAAATTTTCAATAAATGTGCTAAATTGACAAGGAAAAAATAAATAATTGCACATTTTTATTAGTAAGTGCCTCAGGGGAATTAAGTGAAAAATAATCTATATGATATTCATGGTGTGACAGTGCAGGGATTAAATAAAGCTGATGGGATATGTATCTATAGATAATCACTAATGTTCTAGGCCTCCCCTGTTTACCTGAGATTTTGTCATATTTTTGCATGTTTTCTGTTGAAAATAGGTCAACTTTCTCCGGGGTATGCATTAAAACTACTGAACAGATTTTTATGAAATTTATATCAAATGAAAGAGGGAAAAAACGTGCATTCATCAAATAATTTGAAACTTGGTATTTTGACAGAAATTGCACAGATACATACATGTACGAGGGATACCACTTCTCATTTCATCTACGTTAGGGTCATCATTCATTTTAGAAGTAATATCCACAAAATAACAAATCTCTTAATCATGTTAATGAAATGTTTTGTTGGAGTAGCTAGAGAATAGGATATGGATAAAAAAGTCAAGACATTTTAACTCCCAGCGGGAGAATCATTTACATGTACATGTATGCTTTATTCATTGACATGTTTAATCAAATGTATTTATGTTTTAATTTAAAACAATGTATATCATTTCAGAATTCAATGAGCAAGATTGTATCTGAAGACTGTGACAACAGTGATGGAAAGAGCCAACAAAATGATGGTGCACTTCATTACAAGGAGGATATATCTGCTAAGTTTAAGGAGATGGGAGCCAGACTAGGATGGTTCAAATACAAGGACATAGATTCAGCAATTAAAACAGTAATCAGCAAAAACATACTGTGGATTCATTTATTTTTGTGGAAACCAATTTTCATGGTTTGATGAAAAATTGTCAGTTTTGGATTCTTAAATTTGTGGCTCTGTAGTTTGCAACATACATGACATACAAACCAATATAAAATCTCCTTTTCATGGAGTATCAAATTTCATGGGTCAAGACCACCCACAAAAACCACGAAAATTAATACCCCACGAATAATAATGAAACCACAGTAGATCTGAAATTTAAATACTGACAGTAACACATATAGTGCTAAGATTTTTTTGTGACCAAGCCGCTTTTCCTGAAAATTTCACTGGTTTGAAATTAACTTTCCTGCAGTAGCAATAAATGCAAGAATCAAACTAATTCAACTTCTCCATAGTTTTTGGGTTTTTTTTGGAGAAATTAGAATCTTAGAACAGGCACAAAAAGAAACTATACGAAACAAAACAGAAGAACAAAAATATACATTTATACATATTCATCCTTTTTCAATGCATTTTCCTTCACATTGAACATGTATTTGCACTACACTCCTTGTATGACTTCACGGCCAGTAAATTCAAATAGCACTGTGAATTTGAATGAAAAACTATCTCTAAAAAATAAATTTACAGGTATTTTTAAAAGGCCTTTGACTTTGTTGATATAGAATTTTTATAAAGTTGAGAAATATTTATTTTACATTTAAAAATTTGATCTCTTATTTTCAGTTATCTGCCAATGGAAAGAAAAGATCTACAAAATCTAGAAGAAAGAAAGAAAATAATGATGACAGTAAGAAAACTAAAAAAAACTTAAATATAAGAACAAAATAATATATTGTAAACATGCATGGTACATGTACATGTAAATGTGGAAATTTTCATTAGGTGGTGTTTTTTAACTTTTTTGATGAGTTGAACTTTTGTGTGTGGGACAAAAATATTGTTTTGTCTGATTATTTATGGAAGGCCAAAAAATATGTGTTTTTTCTGGTTACTCAACCCTACTTATTTTGTCCTGCCTAACCTAACTCTATTCTTGCTTAAGCGCCATTAATCTTTAATTCCACTCTCCATTTACTCAAGGTAAAAAAAATTGTAAAAAATAAAGATAAATCTACCTACCATATTTTAGACATGTAATACTGTGGATTCATTTATTTTCGTGGATACCAATTTTCGTGGTTTGATGAAAAATTGTCAGTTCAAGGATTCTTAAATTCGTGGCTATGTTGTTTGCAACATACAAACCAATATAAAATATCCTTTTCGTGGAGTATCAAATTTCGTGGGTCAAGACCTCCCACGAAAACCACGAAAATTAATACCCCACGAATAATAATGAAACCACAGTAGCAAACACACATATTTTTGTTTGTTTGGCCTAATAGACATTTAATTGTGGGGTATTTTGTGATCTTGAACAAAGCAATAACTCCACGCAAAATTGATATGTTTACACTAGTCCTTAAAAGACATTAAAAGTATTATTTATGACTTTGTGTTATTTCAATTTATTCCATTTTATTTCTTAAAAATTAATAGTATTGTAAAAAAAAAATATGCTACAAATATTTTACTATGTGCACATAATTATATAAATGTATACATTCATGACATTTATATACATTTCTATTTTTAAGATAATACATGTGTAAGACAAAACTTCAAACTTTTATATACTGTACACATTTTTTCTTTCTTTTGATTGTTATTTCACTATAACAAAACATATACATGTAGTTATGAAAAATTCCAAATATATAAAAAAAAAATGGATATTAAATATATATTGTAGGTCATGTGGATACAAAGCAGAATAGTTCAAGAAGTATAAAAGACAAGTTGTCGACAAGAAAGCATGGCACAAAAACAACTGCTCATTCAATGACCTCTCCCCTTAAAGAAAGAAAATGGAGCAAGTTAAATATTCAGTTTTCAGACTCTGACACTGATACAGATGTAGGAGCTCCACTTGAGAGGAAGTACGGCTCAACAGATCTTATCCGAGATGCAAAATTAATATCTAAGCTGACAAAACTGTCAGACAATAAAGAAAATGACAATGGGTCACTCTCATCTCAAAAGCTTATAAATCGCCATAGATGCAGTACTTCATCTCCAGAATCTGATAATTTGGACATAGGTGTACCCATTCAAGAATCCACTCGGATTCACAGCCGTGCAAGTATTGATAATATCCTTGACATCCAAAATAACTCATCAATCAACTGTTCAAAAGACAATTCTTACAATCAATTAGATATCAAGAAGTCTTGTAAAAAGAAAGTATCAATTGGGCATTTTCAACACGTCACAAAAAAGAAAAATGAAAATGGAACAGATCTATGTTTTAAGTTGAAAGATTTAGATTTAAGCGATGAAAATGATGATAATAGGACATCTGTCTCTAGTGTGAATGAGCTGTATAAAACTGCAGTTAATGAAAATGATGAAAAGAAAACATTTAATAAGGATGTAAATTCAAGACGTTCAGTTTATTTTGATGCAAGAATGGATAGTGTAGACCGTAAACTTTTAAAAGATGTTGAAAAATCTAGACGGTCTGTTTATTATGATGCCAGGACTGGTGATACTTCATCTTCAGGGTCAAGTTCTACAGAGTTGTCTCCACCTCATGAGAAGTCTTTAAAAAGAAAACAAAAAGAGTCAAATGAAAAGACAAATTTACACCAATCAGAAGGAAGCGAAGAATTTTCTTCCTTTGAGGTAGCAGACATTAGTGTCCAAACCGATAAAACAAATAGTCACTTAAACTTGCAAAATGATGTGTCTAGCCTTAAAACCTTTGAAAATAATCATATAATCCTAAATGCAGAAGAAAATGTGAAAAATACATCAAAATCATCTGAAAGTGGAGATTCAAGCTTTGTCGAAGTAAATGATGTTTCCATTCAAATGAGTCCCAAATCAGATAAAAATTCAAGCAGTTTGAGTAGCAGTGATGAAAGGGTAGATAACTCCAGTAAATTAAACAAGGGGAGTAACTCTAGTGAAAGTAAATTCACTGATTCAGGCTCCTTTGTAGAAGTACAAGACCTTTCTTTACAAGTAGAAGGATCCTCAAAAAACATCTCAGGTTCAATTGTCTCAACTGAATTACCTACAAAAAATAAAACCATATTCTTTGATGCTGAAAGCGATTTAGATGACGATATTGGTTCAGTTTCTGGACAAGTCTCAACAAGACCTTTGTCAATAATATCTGCAGGAAAAAGTCTGGTCAATTTTAGCTCTGATGAAGATGATGTTTTCGAAAGGAAGCCAAGTGTAAAAGATTCTAAAGATCGTGTTGTTAGTTTAGATAGCTCAGATGACAGTGATTTTGACATTGAACTTAGTTGTAATGAAAAATTGAAGCAATACAAAGAAAAATGTAAGATTAACATAATTGAAAATTACAATCACTGAATTAACCAACAAGTAAAAAAAAAAACATCTAGTATTGTACAACATATATTTTAGTCTTATTTTTTAAAGAGAAACCATTAAATTTGACAAACATGTACATGTAGATCATATGAGATGTGGAATAATTGTACATGCAACATCCTTCACATATGCATATCAGCTGCAATTTAAAAATCCAAAATGTCATTTGGAAGCAAAATACAATGTTTAACAAAAAGATACTTTACCAGAAGACATTTTAAAAAAACACAACAACAAAAAACCAGGAACATGAACTTGTGTTAATTTTAAAGTGATACAGAAGAGTAAGCAGGGTTTCCGCTGGCGTGGGCCACTTGGGCCATTGGCCCTATTTTTTCAATTCTGGCCCAAAAAATATAATTTTGGCCCAACAAAGTGGCCCAAAATGTTGGTTCCGTATTTTGATCAACAATGTCATTTTCGTGTCATTCAAACTGACAACAAATTTCACTATGAAGCCCTATATATTGATTTATGACCCAAGCTAACACTGTTAATTAACTGTCAATTGTGTAAAGGGGTCAAAATAACAGGTGCTTGACCATCGCTGATTGATTTGGATTAATTGATAGAAATCAATCATGAATGCAATATAATTGACCAATCAGGAGTAAGTTTATTTTTATATCAGCTGATTTAAATGGCAATTCACGTGCTCTGACCATGTTGACCAAATGATAAATATTCTTGTGTAAATATCAGAAAAACTGGAAGTAAACATAGATGAAAGGATTAACCTTCATGAAATTATTTTATTAAGAACATCCTGTAATCCAAACTCATCCTTTTTCATGCATCAAATTGAGATCAGATGAAAGAACTTTGTTTACATATTTACGATCTCTGTCTCCTCTGTAATACCCTTCCTTTGATAGGAGCACCTCCATAACAGCGGAGTACTGTGGTTTAGTGGAGTTCCAATGATTGATTTATTTTGTTAAAACAAGTTTTTTTTTATTTTATTATTTTTTTGCCCATTATAACAAAACCAAAAAATTCTAGAAAGATCTGTAGTACAATAATAAAAACATTATGACAGTTTGTTAAATCTTAATATGATTAACTATGATTAATTCAACAAATGTTTAAATATATATTATTGAACATAATAATAACTGTTGTAATCTGTGTGCTTTCCTTGGTACTGAAAATATAATATTAATAATGATTTCCGGCCAAAGTTAAAAAAAAAAATATTGGCCCAATGTCATTTATGTTGGCCCAAAAAATATGCATTTGGCCCAAGGGATGGCTCAAAGAAAAATACACCCAGAGGAAACCCTGGACTAAGCATTTCCAGCTTGATACTTAAAAAAAATTATCTTCTCTTAACAAATACATCTTATAACTTGATTTTAAATATATATATTTTTTCAGCAACAACACCTTCAACAAATGGTTCTTCAATGACCCAGGATCATCAAAAAATTCCATCAAGCGAAGAAGACAATACAACCAATAATACATGGAGGTAGTATTGTACCATATAGCTGGTTATTTTCGTGGCGTGCAAATTTCACGATTTCAAACGTAATGACTAAATTGTTATAAACGCTGACATTTATTTTCGTGATTTAATGAAATTCTCAATACAAATTTATGTTGATTCTATTTTACGCGGGTTCTACATTTCATGATAGAGTAATGGTCGCGAATAAAGCTAAAATTAGAACCTCGCGAAAATTTCCTGCTATACGGTAATAATTACAACTTGTATGTTTTTTTTTTACCTATTCTCATGATCATATATATCTCTCATGCAAATGCACATGTATGTAGTTTAATTTTAACCAAGAAAGGAACAGTTATAGATTAGAATTCATAAAACCTTTTGTGAAACACATGTAATCGAACAAAATTGCAGTCATTGATGATTATTTTTAATACATGATGTATTTTTGATGCATAGGACTGTTCTATTAAAATTTACGTGGGAGGTGGGAGACACACTTTGTTCAAGACAGCCCCCCCCCCCCCCCTTCATCAAAAATAATATTTTTGTAAATAAAAGCACACAACATTTCTAATAATCTGAACAGGATTTTTAACCACCAAACTTAATTGTGATTGGTTTCAGATTTTTCTTCCTCGTGCTGACAACTTTTCTCCGTACATTCTTGTACTAAAACTTAACAGTTTCAATCACACTTAACATAATTATATGTATACTTACTGTTTTTAATGTAACATTGTCTCAGATAAGTATTTTGATATTTTGTAGTCTGGACAATTTTATAGTTGATGATGATGAAGTATCTAGTAGCAATGAAAGTGACAATGAAGATGATGACTATCTACCAGATTTAGATGAAGATGAACCAAGCAGTGATGAAGATGATCTTTACATCACTTCTGTAGATGATAACCAAGACAAAAAGTTTGTAAACCATGGTTTTATTTTTAAGCCTAATCTACAAAAGTAGGGGGCATAAAGTGTGTAGGTCTGTTTGTCTATCAATTTGTCAGTTCATCCATCTGACCCAAATGTTGCTAGATGGGGCATTATGTCTTTCAGATATCTTTTCATTTATAATGAAAATGAACTGGGAAACATGCTTTTTGATATCTTGTTTTCATTCATTGACAAACTTTAAAAACATGAAAAAATATGAAAAACTATTACCTATTGGGACAATTCAATTTTTAGGGATTGGAGTTAATAAATGTAAACTCTGCAATTAAACATCAGTATCAATATCAAAATATTTGTCAGTTGTCCCTAATGAAAAGATTTTTTCAAGGTAAAAACCTCATGGAACTATTATCTATTGTCATTCCTAAGTGCAAATTGCTCTGCATAATTGGATTTAGTATATAAATTTTCTTTTGTAGGAAATATATAGATGTTTTTTTATCTTCTGAGGACAGCTCAGAGGAAGATTTACCAGGTATTTTAAATGCATGCATAAGGTTTCCATTCCGGCTGTATTCCATGGTGAAATTTTAAATTGCCCTGGATTTATGTAGGTGTTGTATCACATACACTTATTCCACATTTCATTATCTTCTTAATTCATTAGATGTTCTATACTGTGGTTTCATTATTATTCATGAGGTATCAATTTTCGTGGGTGGCTTTGACCCACGAAATTTGATACCCAACGAAAAGGGAAATAAACATTAGTTTGTATGAAGAAATTTTCAGAACCACGAATTCAAAAATCCAGGAACTAATCATTTTTATCCAAACCACGAAAATTGGTACCCACGAAAATAAATGAATTTACAGTACTTATGTTACTATTGAATTACAAATACAATTTTGGCAACATGGATAGCATGCTGGCAGTTTTAACGCAGATGTATTTGTACAAATGTATATTAAACATGCACATGTATGTTTTGTATAATTACTGACCTGTCAGGCGTCAGGCAACTGGTGTGAGATTCTTGCATCTAGTTGGCAATTTAGCCGCTATTTTCTTTGATCTTTTAATTTTTACCTTTGATATTTAATTTTTTCTTCAAATTGCATGCAAGCAGCTCATAAAAGCTTGACAGACATGTAATTATTTTAAGGTTCTGTTTTGTTTTCTCAGCAACTATATGAGTAAGAGGTCTGATATTTTGAATACTGCTTTATCTTATAATACCTTATTGTGTACACCTTATTCATGCTCCTACATCATATACTTCCTGTTAACCGAAAACATAAGTTTTGATACCTATTGGACAAACATGCAAAATTTTGTCATAATTTCCTAGGAAACTACATGATTTAGAGATCTGATATTTTGTATACAGCTTTATCCTCTTTTATCACATGGTGTGTACCAATTTTATGCTAATTTGTCATCTACTTCCTGTTTACCAAATACTTAGGATTTTACACAAGGAATAAATTTTAGAGCATAACCTCACAGATTTACTAGTTGTATCAGTTATTATGAACTCATAATTTTATCCTTGAGATTTTCAATGCACAAATATAATTTTTTCTTTGGAAATTAAGTTGTCCATTCTTCTTTTTAAAAAATCACAATATCAGATCCCAACATATCAATCAAAACTTAACTTTCTTCCTTATGATAACATGGATAATCTCATACTCAACAGTTTTCGAAACTTTTTTATGGAAGATGTATCTATTGTCAAGAAATAAATAACTAGCTTTATAATCACACACATTTAGATAATATAGTGATAATCACTATATTATTTTTTTTTTTTTTTCAATCTGAAATAGTATTACCAAAACCAAAGAAATTGCCAGTCAAAACCCCAAGGAGAAATACAGAACCACAACAAGAGACCGATAGAAAATCCATCAAAAGTGAAAGACAGCCTCAGAGAACCCCACTTCAAAGTGAACGACCCAGACAGTACTCATTTCTAAGGTCCCTCAACAAGGATACCCCTCTGGAGAGGTGTGACCCAGCTGCTATAGGGTATGCTTAACTTTTTTACATGCATCATGAAATAAAACTTAAGGATGGTCACTCCTAATATTTTTAATGTAAAAGATTTTATGATTTTTGTCTCGCCTGCGAAGCAGAGTGGGACATAGGTGTTACTTTACCGGCGACAGCGGCGTTAACTTTTTAGAAAAGTTTTATGAGCATCTCCATATCTCAAGAACTATAGGTCCTGGGTTGATGAAACTTGGTATGCATATGCCCCAGTAGTAGCTTTGCACAATTGCATCCCCATCTTTTGACCTAGACCTTGATTTTCTGGTTGAGTGACTTTGACAATTTTCAATACATATAATAGCAATGGAAAAGTTTTATGAGCACCTCCATTTCTCAAGAACTATAGGTCCTGGGTTGATGAAACTTGGTATGCAGATGCCCCAGTAATAGCTTAGCACAGTTGCATCCCCATCTTTTGACCTTGACCTTGATTTTTTGGTTGAGCGACTTTGACAATTTTCAATACATATAATAGCAATGGAAAAGTTTTGCGAGCACCTCCATATCTCAAGAACTATAGGTCCTAGGTTGATGAAACTTGGTATGCATATGCCCCAGTAGTAGCTTAGCACAGTTGCATCCCCATCTTTTGACCTTGACCTTGATTTTCTGGTTGAGTGACTTTGATTATTTTTATTTGCAATGTTTAAGTTCTATAAACATCTTTTGATCTCAGAAACTGAAAGTCCATGTAAATTCAAAATATAGTGGAAGTAAGAAAGAATAATTGTTTCTGATGGTGCCGGCAGGCGAGACATACTTTAGTGTTTACTCTTGTTAATGGAAATGACAGATAATTTTTCGCTTAATCAAAGGACAGAAAAGAAAACTATAGGTCTGTATGCTAATTTTCAAGAGATATGACGTCGAAAATTTGGCGGGAAATCAGACTCCTCTAGATTTTTCATAGCTTTAACATTGTGATGTTTTTGGCCTTAAAAACCATGAAGTTGTATCAAGAGTGTCACAATATTTTATAAAGTTGGTTTTTCAGGTCTATATAAATCTGTAAAAAATGTCATAAAAAGTTAGGGTCAGTGTGCAAAAAAATTCTTGAGTATTTAAAGGTACAGTCTAGAGGACTTCCGAAATCATACTAAATTTCTGAAACATGAAGAGTGAGTGAGTGACCATCCTTAAGTATGTTTCCATTGGAGATGGCATATCTCGGAGTGTCCGGCTAAAGTAAACACCTCATGCAGTTGGTTGTATAGTTATTTGAAATCTAAATTTCATATAAATAAATATTTTGGCTTAAAGACATAGAACCTATCATTTTCGCAATTTTTGAAATATAATGAAATTCACGCTATTTGAAGAATACAGTGTAAAACCTTTGAAGACACTATTAGTTTTCAAAAACCTACCAGAAAGTATTCTTTTTGAGAGAAAACTGGATTAAAATTTGCAGTGTCAAAAAAGAGGACAAACTAATAATAAAATGTAAACGCTTGCGTGCCAGTATGAAACTGAGAAACGAAAATAAACCAAAATGGAACAGAACGAAAACAAAATCGATAAAGAAGGAAACTTTAATAGTAAATTAAGCAACCAAAATCTGTAAAGATAGGAAACAAAATTGAGCGAAACTGGAAAAAAAGGAAAACTGAATCAGTCGTTTTCCTAATTTACAGATTTCGTTTTGTTTTCATTTCGTTTCACAGTTTACCAGTACCCAGTAAAGGTCATGTGAATAAGGATTTACCAAAAGTAAATATTTATGCTGGACAACACGAAGAATTAAAATAAGATAATTTTATATGCAGCTGCAAAAATTTGAGTTTTTATGTCGGTAAAGATAAGTTTTAGAATGTAAACTTTTGATACATGCTCTTTTTATTCAATGTGAAAATATTGCGAAATTGATAGGTTCTATGTCTTAAAGTTCAGTTCTGACATTTAATAAGGCCCTCTATAACCACCCCTTTATTTTAATGTTCAAAGACTAAGAATTCTGGTAAAAATTAGGGAAGCAAAACCGTATGTAAACTTGATCTGTAACTCATCATTATAGATTTGCATACAAAAATCAGTTCATTTTCTACAAGAGTTTAGAAAAAAAGTGTGGAAAACTGAAATTTCAAAAAGTTCAAAGGGCCATTACTTAACAAAAAATTTATGGACTTTTTAAAAAATAAAATTGATCTGTTCCTCATCATGATAGACTCACATACCAAAAATTGTTTTCTCAGCTTTAAATGTTTAGAAAAAAGTGCGAGAAAACTAAAACTTCAATTAATTTTCAAAGTTCAAAGGACTACAACTCTTGTAAAAATTTGCAGATCAGAATGAAACATCAACTTGTTTTGTAACTCATCATACTTTATTCACATACAAAATAAAAAACTCAGCCAGGGTATGAAAAAGTGTGGAAACTGATTTTGATACGGACACACAGACAGACAGACAGACAGATTACTATGGGCAGCCACCACTATGTGGTGGGGTCCCAATTATTTTTACATGCTGTAAATTTCAAAAACTGTTTGTATTGATTTAATAGTATCTGTAAGAAAATGTTTATGCCAGTATTTATATAATGCACAATTATCAAAAAAACACACACACAGGCACACTCAGAACTTTGAGTCTTTAAAAAGAAATCGAGTGAAAATGAATTTATTACTGATTTATTAAAGGTATGTGAAGAATTTTACCAAGACCAAAGAAGAGCTGACAAGTAGATTGTTTAAACTGTACAATCAGACTGTGTTTGATAATAAGGTAAGAAAGCCATCAGAAATTGATATAACTGGGAGTTGATAGAAACAAATTAGAAAATTTATTTATTTCTGAAATTGTAAATATAGTTGATTTGCTTACTCATTATTTGATGTTGAGATCGAGTAAAATCAGCAAACAGACATCATTCAATCATTCTTTTAGATGAGAAACTGTGAAGTGTCATTTTGGCAACCCCCTTGCCCTTATATGGTGCTGTAAAACAATAGTCAATAGAAAATTTAACAGTTTAGGTATGAAAAAAATTCTTGCTAAAAGAAGTTAAGAAATTCAAAAGATGTATTAAATTCTCAAAGTGGGGGGGGGGATACCAAAATAAAAAAACAGGAGACACTGAAGACAACACAACACAACTAAACAATGTAGCTAGCAATAGGAAACTTGATTTCTTGATTTAAACTCTTGAACTAACATGATTACAGTGTTCTCCCCAGAAAATTTTGATAGCACTGTGGTAACGCGTGGCGAGAATTTCGAACATGGGATTTTCCGCGGCGTTATTTCAGGGATTTTCAAATAGCAATGTAATCTAAGATATAATTTATTTATTTGTATCTGTTTGTTTTAATAAATGTATAATAAAAACTATTCTGTAGCTATTTAAAAATAAAATCTTCTTAGCTTTAAATTCTTTAACCGTGTGATGATGAATCATTTGACTTTCCCAGGGTATTTCTATTAGAGATTACAAACAGTTTTGCTTCATTTCAGTTATCAAATGATCATCCTTTTAACCAAAATGAGAGCATAGGTACATTAATTTCAAACTGAGCACATTTTATGAAAACTTAATAATTGATCAGATGTTTGAAGAAGTGTAGTTTTTAAAATTAACTTCCAAAAAAGATTATTGTTTTTAAAAGAAAAAGAAAACTGGCTTTTGATAAACTTAAATAATAATTTATAATTGCAAGTAGAACATATTTTGGTATAAATATGAGTTATGAGCTTCAAAAATGCAAATAAATAATTTTTAGGGGAAGTAACTCTGTACCTATATGGTCATGAATAAATATTTCCAAAAAATCGATTTTTTTGTGGCTTTCAATCTACAAATCTAGTCTTAAAACAAGAATATATTACAAAGTTCTAATCATAAGGATAGTTAATTGTGACATTTAAATTATTACACAAGATTTTGCAATGGGATAAGAGATTAACTCATGATTGATTGCCTACGGCAAAATCCTTTGAAGTCTCGATGTTTTTCACCTTAAACTGGCCTGGCTTGGGGGCTAATTATGACAAGTTTATGGCTTCCTTTGTTAATTACCCGAGTTAATCCCTTAAATAAACAGTTTAACAATCAAGGCAAGTGAAGTAGTGATGAAAACCAAATGAGATTTTAAAAATGTTGGACAAAAAACTAAAATTGAAGAAAAACGATAGCACCGCGGCAATACCTGATAGCACCGCGGTAACATTAATAGCACCGCGGCCCAAAATTATAGCACCGCGGGCCCACGGTGCTATAATGGCCTGGGGAGAACACTGGATTAAAATACTTGAAAAATTATTTCCTATTATTTTCCTGTAGGTTTTTTTTTTCCTTATTTTGCTTTTCAAGAATATCCACAAAATTATTTCTTATGGAATCATCCTAATGGATCATTTTTCAAGTTAATAATACAAAAAAAACATGAGTTTATACCCAACACAAAAGGTTCACTTTTCAAAAATGCAAACATTTCCACATTTACAGTATAGAACACCGGTACTTGTTATTCTATACATTGTAATGTTTTTTATACAGATGCCAGATGACCTACCTATCACTTGGAATAAGAGGCTCCTAAAGACAGCTGGGTATTGTCAACAGAAGAAATCAAGGGATGGCAAGACAAGTGCTTCTATAGAGCTCTCTGTCAAAGTCTTAGATTCCGCTGGTAAAATTTTATGGAAGATATTGAGATGTGGAATAAGTGTATGCCACACAACCTACATACACATGTATGTCAGCAGAAATTTGAAATCCACAATGGAAAATAGATTTGCAGTCTTCAAGGTGACAAATGATTTGCTCACCGTTTTGCAATTAATTGCTAGATTCCTATCCAATTTTTTTTGAAAATATGGGGCAGGTGGGCAAATTTTATTTATTTGTTACCTATTTAGATAAAACATTCTGCATTTTAAACAGTACAGTGTTATAACATGTCACCTAACACCCGATTTGTCTTGTGACAGTGGAAATTTGGCGGGAGTGGGGCAAGCTTGATTTTCAAGAATACAAAATCTTACAATCTAAATCTATTTTGACAATTTGTCTTTTTTATAGAGAGAACCAGAGATACTTTGTTACATGAGCTGTGTCATGCTGCCGTGTGGTTACTGAATGGTGTCAACGATGGACACGGTCCTTATTGGAAATACTGGTTGGTTTGTGTTCTGAAAAGCTCTTGGTGTTATAACATGTTATAAGTAATGGCACCAGAAAGTGGTAACTATGGAAGATAATGATATGTAGAATAATTGTGCATGACACAACCTAAATACCATTTATATAAATGTTCTTGAATGGTCTTGCGTCTAGTGGTTTAGAGCACTGGACACAGTGCAGGCGAAGTTGCCATAGATGACAGAGTATGGGTTCGATTCCAGTTCAACCCCATGCTTGATTTTTGTGTTCTTTCAAGGTTGACACTCAATCACAAATTTAGTATTCATTTCCATTAATAAAGATGTATAACCACAAAGATTTAAATCAACAAATATAAAATCAAAGAATTTTCATTCCTATCATTAAAAAATTTACACCACAAAAACTACCAGTTATATGGTATCCCAGTAGGTACTTAAATATCCACATGAAAATAAACAGCAGCCCTCAATGTAACAAGTAGTTGCTGTGTGCTGTCATGCATTGACCAAAGATAAAAAGTATAATATATTCTATTCAATTTCAATCTTAGAATTGTCACAGAGGGACCTTTTTTAGCTCACCTGGCCAAAGGCCATGTGAGCTATTGCCATCACTTGGCGTCCGTCGTCGTCGTCCGTCGTCGTTAACTTTTCTTCAAACTTCTTCTCCTCTGAAACGGCTAAACAGATTCAAACCAAATTTGGTCTGATGGTACCTTAGGGTATCCCCCACAGAACTGATGTGGAGATTTTCGATTTTTCGATTCGTCGAAAAACATGGCCGCCGTTGCTAAAAATAGACCAGGGGGGTCAGACTACTGTTTTTGGCTTGTAAATCAAAAAGTATAAGAGATAGATGAAATCTGATGCCACCCTTCTGCTTTAGCATTAAAAGCTCTACAAAAGTCTCCATTTGGTCCAAGTTGTCAGATGGGTTACAGCCCCTTAAAGGTGAAAAATAGCGTTTTTTCATGTTTTTGCCTCGTAGTATGAAAACTATTGCAGATAGAGAAAAGCTGTTGCTTGCTTAAATGTTCAGCTCATTTAGCTCTACAAAAGTCTCCATAGGGTCGAAGTTGTCAGATGACCCCTTATAGGGGTTATGGCCTCTAAAATGATGTTTTTTCGTGTTTTTGGCCTATAGAAAGAAAACTATTGCAGATAAAGAAAAGCTGTTGCTTGCTTTAATGTTCAGCTCATTTAGCTCTACAAAAGTTTCCATAGGATCAAAGTCGTCTGATGACCCTTAATAGGGGTTACGGTCCCTAAAATAACCTTTTTCATGTTTTTGGCCTATAGAATAAAAACTATAGCAGATAGAGAAAAGCTGTTGCTTGCTTAAACGTTCATTTTATTTAGCTCTACAAAAGTCTCAATAGGATTAAAGTTGTCAGATGACCCTTAAAAGGGGTTACAGCCCCTAAAATAACCTTTTTAGCTCACCTGACCCGAAGGGTCATGTGAGCTATTGTCATCACTTGGCGTCCGTCGTCCGTAAACTTTTTAAAACGTTAACTCCTCTGACGACATAAGTCCAATGGCAACCAAACTTTGTATGGTTGTTCATTAGCATTCAGTGCTTAGAACTGATGTGGGGATTTTTGATTCGTCGTAAAACATGGCCGCCATGGCTAAAAATAGAACATAGGGGTAAAATGCATTTTTTTGCAAATAACTCTAAAACGGTGACAGATTTCAAAATTTTGATTGGAACAAAAGTGATCAGCACCTCAAGATCTACCTACCCTGAAATTGTGAAGAAAATCGAACGACCCATGTAGGAGTTATTGCCCTTTTTGTGGATTTTTTGCAAATTTTGCACCTGTTTAGCTCAATATCTTGAAAATTATACTAGATATTTGAGAAATTTAAATTGCATATAGTTAAGCGCATCAAGATCTACAAAATATGTAACAGGGTCAACGTTGTAGGACCTTTCCGTTTAGGAGTTATTGCCCTTAAAACGTCAAAATTTAGCATTTTAACAGCATTTCCTCATTACATTGAAAACGTTAACTCCTCTGACACTTTAAGTCCAAATGGAACCAAACTTGGTATTATGGTTTATTATTATTAGGTGTATAGAAATGTTGTGGGGATTTTTGATTGGTTGTAAAACATGGCCGCTGTGGCTAAAAATAGAACATTAGGTTAAACTGCATTTTTTTGCAAATAACTCAAAAAGGGTGACAAATTTTTAGATTTTGATTGAGAACAAAAGTGATCAGCACCTTTAGATCCACCATATTGTCAGATGACCCCCTTATTAATCTTATGACCCTTTCAACGTTAAATAGATTTTGCCTTATAACCTTTACTTCAGGCACATATGTCAGGTGAGCGATTCAGGCTCCTGGGAGCCTCTTGTTATGTTTTTGGCCTTTAGAATGAAAACTATAGCAGATGGAGAAAAGCTGTTGCTTGCTTAAATGTTCAGCGCATAAAGCTCTACAAAAGTCTCCATAGGGTTGAAGTTGTCAGATGACCCCTTATAGGGGTTACACCCCTAAAATAACGGTTTTTCGTGTTTTTGGCATATTGGCATATAGAATGAAAACTATAGTAGATAAAGAAAAAACTGTTGCTTGCTTAAATGTTCAGCTCATTTAGCTCTACAAAATATAGGGTTGACATCAAGACCAGGTGAGCGATTTAGGCTCCTGGGAGCCTCTTGTCTAGTTATAGGACAAAAGGTACAAACATAAGCTTTGTCAAAGGTTCCTGAATAAGAACAGAATGCAAACAATTCTGAACTATTTGAAAAATTGTCAAAGAAAAATTTCTGTGTGCACATTTGTGTAGAACAATTTACATAAAAAAAAGCACATAGATAGTAATTAGAAAATATCCCTGTCAATGAAATACCAACATTTAACAAAAATACCAATATTATATATGTCATGTATGTGTTTTACATATTTTTTAAGGGCTAGTAAAGCTAACAAGGTTCATCCAGACCTTCCTGTCCCAAAACGTTGCCATAGTTACAAGATAGAAACCAAATACAAGTATCAGTGCCAAAACTGTAAATATGAGTAAGTTTTACAACTCAGTTGTCTCCCTTTTACAAAGTTCTAAACAGTGGAGGCAAACTTTTACTTACTTAAGTTTGTTAAAAAGATAGATAATTACCTTTAGTTTATACAGATATTTTGGTAAGAAGTCTGCACAATATTGTGAATACTGTATAATCATTTATTTTCATGGTGATAAATTTTTGTAGTTATGAGCACAAAGCTGAATTGGTGGGGACAAATTTTGGTGGATTTTCAATTTTGAAATACATTCTTTTACTTAATATTGAAATTGGTGGGGATTTGGTTTCGTGAATTGTTCTCCTCCACAAAATAAACAAAACTTAATCCCCAACAAGTATTTCTGCTTCTACTGTGTATAATAATATGAGGCTGTACTCACTCAGCAGAGTAGGAAATAATAGACTGACCGCCAGCACGAGACTGGCAAACTTTTGGCAGGACTGCCTAAAATTCATGAAAATTTTACTTGCTCTAAAGTAAAAACAGGTAGAATTTCAATTTTGGGCTGGCAACTTTTTCAGCCAATGTTCTACCCTAGCTGTAGTCTGTTATCAGAACTGAAGTTCTAGTTACAAATGGCAGTATGGGTTATGAAGATTCATTTCATGCAAACCTTTGGAATCTTTCCATTGAAAATGACTTTTAGTAGGTACTCTGGTTTTTAGCTCACCTGACCCGAAGGGTCACGTGAGCTATTGCCGTCACTTGGCGTCCGTCTTCCGTCCGTAAACTTTTAGAAACTTTAACTCCTCTGACACCATAAGTCGGATTGTAACCTAACTTGGTGTGGTTATTCTTTGGGGTATGATGTACAAAATTATGCTTGGATTGATGATTTGTCAAAAAACATGGCGGCCATGGCTAAAAATAGAACATAGGGGTCAAATGCAGTTTTTCGCAAATAACTCAAAAATGGCTACAGATATCAAAATTCTGACAGGGTGTAAGTGATCAGCACCTCAAGATCTACATACCCTGAAATTTTGAAGAAAATCCAACAACCCATGTAGGAGTTATTGCCCTTTTTGTGGATTTTTGCAAATTTTGCACCTGTTTAGCTCTATATCTTGAAAACTATACAAAAAAGATATTTGAGAAATTTAAATTGCATATTGTAAAGCGCATCAAGATCTACAAAATATGTAATAGGGTCAACGTTGTAGGACCTTTCCTTTGAGGAGTTATTAGAAAGTCAAAATTGAGCATTTAAAAAGCTTTTCCTCATTATATTGAAAACATTAACTCCTCTGACACTTTATGTCCAATTGGAACCAAACTTGGTATTATTGTTTATTAGCATCAGGTGTATAGAACTGATGTGGGGATATTATACCCCCACTTGTAAGAGAGGGGGCTATATTGCAATCACCTTGTCCGTCCGTGCGTCCGGTTCAATTTCTCTGCTTCTACTGGATGGACAGCTTCAGCATGATGAGTTATACTATGCCTACCCTTTCCAGGTCAGTCCATCATCTACTTTCTGTTTTCCAAGCCGACTTAGACTTTTTTAGGGGAAAAAAATTTGAAATGTGAAATTTTTCGTAACAGATTTCTCGGCTTCTACTGGATGGATTGGTTTCAAATTTGGTACACAGCTTCAGCATGATGAGTTAAACCGTGCCTTCCCTTTTTAGGTCAGTCCATCATCTACTTCCTGTTTTTCGAGCCGACTTAGACTTTTAAGGGTAAAAAATTTGAAAAGTGAAGTTTTTTGTAACAGTTTTCTCGGCTTCTACGGGATGGATTGGTTTCAAATTTGGTACACAGGTTCAGCATGATTAGTTATACCGTGCCTCCCCTTTCCAGGTCAGTCCATCATCTACTTCCGGTTTTATGAGCTGACTTTTTATGGGTAAAAACTAGACAATTTTTTGTAACAGATTTCTGGGCTTCTAGAGAAGGGATTGATTTCAAATTTGGTATACAGCTTAAGCATGATGAGTTGTACCGTGCCTTCCCTTTCCAGGTCAGTCGGTCATCTACTTCCTGTTTTCTGAATGGCCGAGTGGGGGTATGCTTAGCACGACTTAGTGCAACCCCTTGTTTGATTGGTTGTAAAACATGGCCGCTGTGGCTAAAAATAGAACAGGTTAAACTGCATTTTTTGCAAATAACTCAAAAAGGGTGACAGATTTTTAGATTTTGATTGAGAACAAAAGTGATCAGCACCTTAAGATCCACCATATTGTCAGATGACCCCCTAATTAATCTTATGAACCTTTCAACGTCAAATAGATTTTGCCTAATAACCTTTACTTCAGGCACATATGTCAGGTGAGCGATTCAGGCTCCTGGGAGCCTCTTGTTCTATCAACCTTTTGCCACTGAAAAAAAACCAACATGAAATAAATTTCCACAATAAACAAGCAAACACAACATTCAGTAACACTAGGGGGATTCCATATTCGCTGATTTTAGCTCAAAGTAAGAAAACATTTTTTAAGGCCCACACTGAGAATGCTGGAACCCTACAGTTTTTACTTTGTGTGTCCATTTGTCAATGAAAAAAATTAAGCAAATGTCTGCAAGTTACTCTATAACACAAGAATTAGATCTTTACTTTATTGTTTTGGAAGTAAAGTTAATTTAAAATAAAAAAGAGGACATCATTGATATGAATGTATGAAAAATTCAAGTGTATTGAAACTATATTGAAAATGCATGTAACTTTTTTTAATACTATTTATCATTTCAGAATCGGTAGACATTCCAAGTCACTGAACACAGACAGATTTGTGTGTGGAAAATGCAAAGGACAATTTATACTGTTAAACAAGTCAGGGAAACCAGTAAATGCCACTCCTAATAAGTTTGCATTGTTTGTGAAGGAGAATTACAAAGAGGTCAAAAATCGGGACAAATCAGCAAAGCATGCAGATGTCATGAGTGCCCTTAGTAAAGAATTTGCCAAACAGAAACTGAATTAGTATGACAATAATAGGATCTATCCTCCTGGTCAGCTACCAAAGTTGCAGGACAGTTGCAGTTTTATAAGTCTTTCTGTCTGTTCATTTCAAATCAGGACAAGACATCATGAGTGCCCTTGGTAAAGAATTTACCAAACAGAAGCTAAATTGATACCGGTATATGATACTGTTTAATTGAAATTTGAATTTTTTAGGTGATTTTCAGAGTTTATGTAATCAAATGATGGGAGAGGTTCAATTCACCTTTAGAACTGTTTTGTTTTTTTTATTTATTTGTGTCCAAATTTAGGAATCATGAAAATGACATACAATTTGTTTTGCTTAAATGCATTTTGAAAATACATGTATCAGTTTTTTAAAAAGCTGTTCTCTTGATTATCATGTGATAGATTTTTAACAGATTTATACTTTCACATTATTTATTCACCTTTCCATACAATCATTGATAATTGTATTATTTTTATTTTTTCAAATAAAACCATTATAGAAGTTGCTTTTTGGCCGGATTTCACGGAGTGAAAAATCCGAGTTATAAAATGGTGAATGTCGGGCGGGCGGGGAAGAAATTTTCGTAACAGTTTTCTCAGCAACTACTAATCACAGCCACTTGATATTTGGTATACAGCATCAGGGTGGGGTTCCATAACGTGGGATGCGATTTCATGTCTGTTGTTCACCTACTTCCTGTTAACCGACTTAGTTAATTTTTGACAATAATGCCCAATAGTAGAAAATTTTTGTCCCCCGCCGCAACGCGGAGCGGGGACTTGGAAATGCCGGTGTCCGTCCGTCCGTGCGTCTGTCACACTTTTTTTCGTAACACTTTTCTCAGTAACTACTAATCCTAGGGTTCTGAAATTTTGTATGCAGACTCCTATAGTGGTCCCCTAAGGTGTAAGTGATTTTCAGGTCAGTCTGACATCTACTTCCTGTTTAACGACTTGGTCATTTTTTCTCCTATAGGCTCAATGGTAAATTTTTCGTAACACTTTTCTCAGTAACTACTAATCCTAGGGTCCTGCAATTTTGTATGCAGACTCCTGTAGGGGTCCCCTAAGGTGTAAGTGATTTTCAGGTCAGTCTGACATCTACTTCCTGTTTAACGACTTGGTCATTTTTTCTCCCATAGGCTCAATGGTAAATTTTTCGTAACACTTTTCTCAGTAACTACTAATCCTAGGGTTCTGAAATTTTGTATGCAGACTCCTATAGGGGTCCCCTAAGGTGTAAGTGATTTTCAGGTCAGTCTGACATCTACTTCCTGTTTAACGACTTAGTCATTTTTTCTCCCATAGGCTCAATGGTAAATTTTTCGTAACACTTTTCTCAGTAACTACTAATCCTAGGGTCCTGAAATTTTGTATGCAGACTCCTATAGGGGTCCCCTAAGGTGTAAGTGATTTTCAGGTCAGTCTGACATCTACTTCCTGTTTAACGACTTGGTCATTTTTTCTCCCATAGGCTCAATGGTAAATTTTTCGTAACACTTTTCTCAGTAACTACTAATCCTAGGGTTCTGAAATTTTGTATGCAGACTCCTATAGGGGTCCCCTAAGGTGTAAGTGATTTTCAGGTCAGTCTGACATCTACTTCCTGTTTAACGACTTGGTCATTTTTTCTCCCATAGGCTCAATGGTAAATTTTTCGTAACACTTTTCTCAGTAACTACTAATCCTAGGGTTCTGAAATTTTGTATGCAGACTCCTATAGGGGTCCCCTAAGGTGTAAGTGATTTTCAGGTCAGTATGCCCCTTCAACAATATAACGTTCAACGGGCGGGGGACCTGGAATCTGTTCTTGTCGTAACAGTTTTCTCAGCAACTATAAATCACAGCCACTTGATATTTGGTATACAGCATCAGGGTTGGGTCCCATAACGTGGGATGCGATTTCATGTCTGTCGCTGACCTACTTCCTGTTTACCGACTTAGTTAATTTTTGACAATAATGTCCAATGGTAGAAAATTTTCGTAACAGTTTTCTCAGCAACTATATATCATAGCCACTTGATATTTGGTATACAGTATCAGGGTGAGGTCCCATAACGTGGGATGCGATTTCAGGTCTGTCCCTCATCTGCTTCCTGTTTACAGACTTAGTTAATTTTTGACAATAATGTCTAATAGTAGAAAAATTTTGTTACAGTTTTCTTAGCAACTACTTATCACAGCCTCTTGATATTTGGTATGCAGCATCAACATGGGCTCCCATAACGTGGGATAATGTGATTTCAGGTCTGTCGCTCACCTACTACTTGTTAAACGAAATCTGGCCGTTTCTGTCTTTGACCCATTTTTAATGAATTTAAAGACAGTATAAATAGTATAAGGAATGCTTGAAAATTAGTAAGAGTTTTCATCAATTTCGTGCAGCCTGCAGCATGTTGCAGGAGCCACATATAGGGTAACTTTGGTACTTTCTATCACCATGCTACAGTATTTAAAAAAAATGTCAGAGTTTTCCAGGCAACTACATGCTGCAGGCTTTGCTCTTGATACTTTGCATGCAGTTTCATCCTACAGAACTATATGATATAAAGCAGTTTAATGCACATAAATTAACTTATTCTTGTCAGGGGTTCAAATTAGCACTGGTCGGAGGTCCAGGACCTTTGAAATTCTATTTACAAAATTCCTGGACCTGCATGTTTTTGCAGTAACTTCTGTTGAGGACTTTTTGATAACATCTGGTGGACTTTCCATCTAAAATTCCAAAAAGCCCAAGGCCTTTTGCTATCAAATTCTAATTTGAATACCCGCTTATTTTACAAATGTTTTGGATGGGACTTGTGTGTTAAAAAGTAAGCAACATATGTCTTCAAAGGAAGACTGCAATTCTATACTGTAGGTTAGGTTACATGAACTTTTTGGACAGTGGTTTACATTCTGCTTTGTATACTAAAGTATCAATCACTTATCAATTGCCAATGCTTAACATGATAAAGTCATTCAGGTTCATTGGGGTTTCAAATTGGCATTGGTCTCAGGTCCGGAATTAAATCATACAAAAATACAAAAGTCCTGGACCTGCATGTATTTACAGTAAAATTATATTGAGGACATTTTTTATCGCCTGCAAAGCAGAGCGGGACATAGGTGTTACTTTATTATTATTACATTATTTTTATTTTAACCACGGCCACAGCGGCTTTCAATTTTTGGGTAGGGTTTTATGAGCACCTCCATATCTCAATAACTATAGGTCCTAGGATGATGAAACTTGGTATGCATATGCCCCAGTAGTAGCTTAGCACAGTTGCATCCCCATCATTTGACCTTGACCTTGATTTTCTGGTTGAGTGACTTTTGACCATTTTCAATACATATACCGGTAATAGCAATGTTAATGTTTTGTGAGCACCTCCATATCTTAAGAACTATAAATCTTAGGTTGATGAAACTTGGTATGCATAAGCCCCAGTAGTAGCTTAGCACAGTTGCATCCCCATCTTTTGACCTTGACCTTGATTTTATGGTTGAGTGACTTTGATTATTTTATTGCATATATAAGCAATATTAATGTTTAAGTTCTATAAACACCTTTTGATCTGAGAAACTGAACATCCTTATAAATCCAAAATATAGTGTAAGTAAGAAAGAATTTTTTCTGATGACATACTTTAGTGTTAACTCTTCTTTATAATATCTAGTGGATTTTCCATCTAGAACTTCAGGAAGTTTTGGACATTTTGCTCTCAAATCTTTATTTGAACCCCAGTGGACCATTCAATCTAATGTATTGCTTGTCCAGGATTGCTGGAGTTCATTGCTTTAAAATAGAAGAAAGTGAATAAGTGTAAGTGACACAACCTATATATAACAGCTATTTTGAAAATCTGCAATTGAAAACAGCCAGCAGCCTTCAATGTGACCAGTGGTCGGTGTTCGCTTATTACAATACTTTCTGTAGCCATCTGTTTTACATACCCTGCAAACAAAATTTGGAGTATGTAGGAATCATCCTGTCTGTCTGTCTTTATATCTGCTTGATGGATTTTGATGAAACTTTACAAAACATAACATATCTTTTATTTCCAATCAGGAGCCCACTGGGAACAAGAAGAGTTGTACATATAGAAGAAAGAACATAATTGATAGATATGATGGAAGAAAATCATATGGAGATATGCATTAAGAAATGAAATCAAAATCTGCAAAAAAGTTTGTATATAAAGGGGAGTGTCACAACCCTGGGACCCCCCTTTCTATCTGCCACTGTGCCTTATTATTTAATTAAGAAAAAATACAAAGTAGAAAGAAAGCAAGACGTTCTGGGTCATTCATTAGATTATTTGGCAAAAGGATAATGAGAGGAGAAAGAAAATTGGTTGAAGTGAGTACATTGTTTTAATGCAAAAGTGCTGATAGAAAATGGAGCAATCAAATCGAACCAAAGAAATGAATATATTTGTCATTAAACTTCAACACAAGAAAGGAAATGTGGAAAAAGAACATTTTCTGATTTGATGCTTGCTGTTTAAGGCTTTACAATCTTTAAAAAAAAGATATGATCAAATCATTCATTTTCTTTAACATGCTTATAATAATTATAATTATTAGTAAAAAAACTTTTGGGGGAGACATTTTCAAGAACATCATCAATGTTATATAAGTCTATTGCTTTACTCAAGGCAAAAGCAAGTCTTAGTTTTTTATTTCTCACCCTGTTCAATACATTAGGGTTTAGGGAGTTACACTGTTCTTTTCAAGTTCTAGCTTACTCTTTGGTTATACGATCCTGTTACCTGTTACCTGTCTGGTAGATTCACACTATCTTAGTATGGCACACCATATTTATATTTATTCCTCTTTAAAGATATCTCATAAAATTTATAAGATTTATCGTATACTTTATAAGATATCTTATGAAATATATAAGATATCTCATATAAATGGTAGTTTATAAGACAACTTATAAAACATATGATATCTTATAAAACAAATAAGATATCTTATAAAACATATATGATTTCTCAAAAAGTTTATAAGATATAAAGATTATTAGATAGTTCATATAAAATAATTTAAAAGATATCTTCTAAAACTGATAAGATATCTTATAAAGTTTATAAGATATCTCATAAAGTTTATCAGTCAGATATCTTATGAAAAACCATGACCTTGGAAAATGATGATTTTTCATGACATCTAAATTAAACGATTGTAATGAAAAACCATGACTTCATATAAAGTAGAACAAGGTCATGAAAATCCATGATCTTTAAATTACAATATCGTGATGGAACTTCATGATCTAAAGATGCTACAAAGTCATGGAAAATCATCATTTTCAAAGATCATGAAAAATCATGGCTTTTAGAAAGCCATGATTTTCTATGACTTTTCACTATTTTTGTCATGAAAATCGTGTCAAACAGTTTAACATGAAAGACTCCTAGATAGAAAATGGTCGAGAAACTCTATATAATTGCGAGTAACTTCAAATCCTGAATTGTAACTGTGTTCTTGAATAATAACAAAACATCTTTATCGACTTGGTTTTGTTAGAATTTGGTAAAATAAAGCGAAAAAAATGTCATTCTTGTACACAATTTGAACCACTGATTTTGTAGGTTTTTGCGCTTTCGTTATTTCAGACGACAACAAATGGGTCAAATGTCAAAAAGAAGTTAACAAACCGAGTTTAGAACCGGAACATACAAAAATAAATCGCACAGACAGTTCAAATTTTCATGAAATCAGACAACTATAGTACTGACAGAAAAAAGGTGAAATGTCATGAAAAATCATCATTTTCAAAGGTCATGGTTTTTCATAAGATATCTGACTGTTTATTAGATATCTTATATATTTTATGAGATAACATATAAGTTATTTTCTATAAGATATCTCATAAAGTTTACGAGATGTTTTATAAGATATCTTATAAACTCCCATTTATATGAGATATCTTATATATTTAATAAGATATCTTATAAAGTATATGAGTCTTATAATTTCTATAAAGCCCCTTTAAAGATATCTCATTAAATTTATAAGATATCTCATAAAGTTAATAAGATATCCTATAAACATTATGAGATATCTTAAAAACGTTGTTTTAAGAAGATATCTCATTTTCTTTTAAAGATAATATGTTATAAAGTTTATGAAATATCTATAAAGAGGAATAAATGTAAAAACGGCTTGCCATATCTAAGGTTCACTCCCGAAGAATCTTTTGAAAGGAAAATCTTGAAAAATTCTAAACAAACAAAACTGTACAGTAGCATGCGCATCAACGTTTATACATAGGGTTACGATTCGGTAATAATGTTTATAATGTTCATTTCATATAATGACACTCAGTCACTTAGGGTTTCGGTAGTAAAGACATTCTCTTTGTGTGAAGTCCATAGCATAGCGTTCTGGGTATGGATTCTATGTCACTGCTATTTCTGCGGTTAAGTTTCACCAGTGGTTTGGTCTTTTCAGTTGAACAGTCTAGTATGAATTGTACCAGTAGACTTTCTTGTTGGATGTTGTTGGATGCTTCTGTGTTCACATTGATGGAGGGTTGACATGTGTTTTCCCTTATTTGTTCCAAGGCATTGCATTCAAGTAGAAAGTGAGTAGTGTTCTCTACTGCTAGGCCACAGCATTGACAGGTGCCATCTACCATGTTCTTACTGTATTTCGCTCGATCAGATTGTAGGGTATATGTTCCGGCAGTCAGCTTGGACTTAACGTCGGCCTTCTTGACTTCAAGAGGAACATTAGGTACTAGTTTCCATATTTGGTGTGGATTTCCCAAAGGATTTTGCTTGATTTCTAAGTATTGTAATGACGTTTTTAAGAGTTTTGCTTTGCTCCATCTTTGGTGCCAGAAGACTTGCATTGATTTCTTAACCGATGATTTCCAGCGTTGTTTAGTTGGTGTGTCTTTTATAAGCATATGTGGAGATGGAAGTTGGTATTTAGTTAACGCTGTTTTGAGTCTGTTTATGGATGAATTTGGTTTCTGCTCGGACATGACCAGTTGTCTTGCTATGATTCTATATTCTGTACTTTTGTTGTCTTGAATTGCCCCAATGAAAAAGTAAGTAGAAATCTATCTAGTATGGCTTCTATTGGTTCTGCACCCAGTAATGTGTAAGTTGCAATATTGGCTACTCTAGGAGGGAGCCCTTGCATTTGTCTACAGATTTAAAGTTGAAGTCTCTCAAATTTCTTTACGTCAGAATTTGTGTAGTTAAGGATTTCCACTCCGTACAGTCTTCTTGGAATTGCATATGTTCTCCAGAGTTTTTCTCTCTCTGATGAGTCTTTCTCGACAAAATCCCTTAATTTGATTGTGCAGCAGACGTCTGTGGCCTAATCAATTTAGATAAAAAAGACTATCCCAGATTTAGAAATCTATATGCATAGCTAAATGTTGCATGTTTTGTATTTTTTTTAATAAACAGATTAGAGACTGAGTGATGGCATTCAAATTGTTGTTTGGTCAGTAGCACTTTTGTTGAAATTTGATTTAACTGTTGCCCAAAACATCTCTGATCAGTACTGAGTATTATGAAACAGAGTTTACATCAGTATATTCACTATGGTTTTTACATATTGTCCTGTCTGTCATTAAAAGTTCTAACGCTCAATTCCTCTGAAGCAACGCAACAGGGTTCAATGAAACTTGTTAACCAGTAGTGTACACCTTATCCAGTTGTTCATTTGTACATATTACCAAGAAGTTTTGATCATCAAAATTGTTGACCAAATTGTGTCCCTTCTAGAAAATCCTCATTAATCATGTGTTTCCACTCAACTCTTTTTAAACTACTACACCAAATCTGACGAAACTTTGTATTCAGCTAGTACACCATATGTAGTTTTGTGGAAGTAACAGACTTTTGAAGTTAAAAACCATAGTTTAATTATCTTCGTTGCCATATGTTGCCATTGTTGGAAATGTGGGTTTTTTTAATAGTAGGCCGATATCGATATTGATAGGAAGATGAAACTTATGGTTTACACACAGTCCTCCAACCTGTGGAAAACTAAAAATTCCAATGCAGAAAATTGTGATATTGTTGTCCATTGTTTCCATGTCACCGTTATAAGTTTAAACATATTTTATTGCCATGAAATAAAGACATGATGGGATTGGCCACAAGTAAATTCTTACTTATGTTGTCCTATCCGAAAATAGGTTCTAAGTGTTAATTTTGCACATGTCATCTTTGGTTGAGAAGTAATTCAAGCATCTGAGTTCACGCTCGTCTCGACTTGAGTTCACGTTTCTGATAGCGCGGTTAAGTTGTATAGCTTGTTGCACATTTGTTTGTTTTGGGTTTTTTTTCGTCTACCGATATTGTATTGGCATTTTCGAACTTATGACGATGGTTTGAATGCCCTATTGTTACACCTTTGCTTCTTAGGTCGTAAGTTGATGAAACTTGGTAGGAGTAGCAAACTTTACTTGTTTATTTCTGCCTCTGCTCTGAGACAATATTTAGATAAAATTTTCACAGCTCTGCTTAAGAAAAATCGGATCATTAACAATTAATAGAAGATAATGAGATGTGGAATAAGTGTACGCGACACAACCTATACAATACAAACGACAATTTAAAAATCAACAATGGACAACAGCCAGCAGCCTTCAAATCAATGTGACCAGTGGTCGCTGCTCGCTGTTTTTCAATTGGCCCTGGATTGAAATAAACTACAAATGATTCAAGCATAATCCTAAAGTGCAATGAAAGACCATCCTTCTTGGCAAAAAAAAAATAACATAAATTCGACAAAATACAAACATAAGCTTTGACAAAGATTCCTGGCTTAGGACAGGCACATTTAAAATGTGGCGGGGTAAACTAGTTTTTTGGCGCCAACCTCACCCTATTGATAATCAATAACAAAGCAAAGCACAAACTAACACACATTAAAAATCAAATCGATAGAAGTTCAATTCAACAAGAGCTAGAGAACCTGAAACAAAAGGACAACAAGAAATTAACGAGACGCAGAGATACTCTCTAGAGAACACTCGAAGTCACTGACAACTAGCTAAGAAGCATCTATTGACTGATGTAAAAAAAATCAAGTATGTCGATTTTAAATCCGACACAACGCGTCAAACAATTAATGATTTGGTAATGTATCATCACACAAACCGACACACTTGACCGCTGTAATCCTCAAAAATGACAAAAGTATAAAAAGGGCAATAAAAGTATCAAATTATCAATATTTTCTTCCAAAAAGACTGAAATCAAAGAATTTACTAAATTTTCATTTCATAACCTTTATTCAATAAAGTTTTAAGTCCGAGTCAGTTTTTTTTTTCATTCCCAAATGATTGATTTTGAACTTATTTGCCTTATAAACAACTTTGCGTAGAAATCGGGATGGGATATTCCCTTAAGAATTCGACGTGTACAATTAAATCATTGCCGCTCTGGGTACTTGCAAAAAGCTTACGATTGCTACTATCTACTTCTAAGGTTAGCTATTTTTATTGTGCATTTAAAAATAATGTTGGTTATAGTTGAAAGAAGCAGAGGTACCAATTGAGCATCCAAATGTCAAAAGTCCGAAAGGGCAGAGACAAAAACAGTCAACATGTACAACACGAAAACACAAAAACTACTGAATATCAATTAACAACACGAACTCTAGTCGTTACAAGCTTAAGCTTCGGAATAGTAAGCACCCGTCGCGTTGCCAACTCACAATTTCATTGTTATTCAAATTTACCAATGGTTTACCTAATTGGGCTTGCATTTAGCTTGAGCAACTAATAAAGCAAGTTTTCATGCCCCGCCAACCAAAGAGTGAGATTCCGATCGTCCGGTTTTTTTTCTAAATCGGTCCGTCCCAAATCAGGTTTTCTAAGACAGTCTAGATTTAAGATAAACTTAGCTTTGGACGAGTGGAAGATGGGCCACTGTGTCTGATACACTTAAAAATTCCCTGTTTGTATTTAGTTAAGTTCGCCTTAGCTTCTAGTGACAATCCATAGTGGTTATATTCTGCCCGGACTTATAATTTCGCATGAATTCACCTCGCTCTATATAGGTATGGTTTTACATTTTCAAAAAACAAAAACAAAATCTGGAAAGTGAGGTGTTAGTTGCCAATGAAGAAAACCGTAGATAAGTTAGAAAATCCTTTCTGGAGCGGAGGCATTTGATAACACTATATGTATACAGTATACATGTAGTTAATTTCGAATTTCGAATGTAGTGATAAGCAAGATAAAAGCAACAAATAACGCTTACTGTACTCCTACTATATTAATTGTATATAAATTCTATATTTTAGACTGAAATTCGTCTCATGAGGTTTGGTTAAAGCGATATTTTATATGAAGCGGATGGGAGTTTGGCCTTTGAAACTCCGTTCAATATTCGATCCCCTTAAACATTTGCTGTTTTCGTGCAGATTTCTTCTGGTAAAATATTGGTCTGAACAGGGGTGGATCCATACAAACCCCTTTACCCTTTCCTTTCGAAATATTTTGTGGACCATCCTTTCTTGATCTATGATAATCTTTAAGCTGTTGCGTACGTATTGTGCAATATGAAGTCACTTGTTGTCCGAAAAAAAGTTTAACATTTTTTTGGGCGCTCTCATTTTTTCCAAAAAAATAAAGGAATATAAAAATGGTATCGTTTCTTCATGTTTTTTTTTTTTCATGAGGAAAAGATAATATATATAGCTGTTTTTTGTACCATACAAAATTATAAAAAGATTCCAGGCTTTCATTTTCAAAAATGATTGGTTTATTTTAAATTTTAATACCTCTTTCATGTATAATAATTGTATTTTCGAGTTCATCTAATAATAATTTTCTGTGATATAAAAAGGGGAATCCAAAATAAAGATATTTTTATTTTTAGATCGGGGTTTCCTCAATGTTATTGGTGCTACCAAAATGATAGGGGTAATGAAATACTATCCTGAGAAATAAAAATATATTTCCATGTGATTTTTTTTAAATGAAGGGATAAAAACAAAAATAACTACCATAAACTTATTTTGTTTAAATGATTAAATCCCGTAGAATGATTATAACATTTTCTTCAAATTTGATATTAACTAATATCCCTATTTTTAGAATGAACTCGTCGAATGACTTGGGTCAAAAGGCGAAATGACGTCAAATACAACAAAATGGCGGTACTTTTGTGATGGATTTGTGACAGTAGGACAGGATTTTGTGAAAGAAAAGTGCTAATGTCGAAGGATTTAGAAAAAGGACAGCATGACGGAACCCAAGAGACTTCCCTTTACAACTTTAAATGGTTCTGAGAAGGATAAGAAAGTGGAAAAGTTTCCTCCTACCGTCCGTTTTACTCTATCCCTTGATCTCAATAATGGCCAACAATGTGCTGAGTTCTCTTATGCAGATTTATTGAAAAAGTCGTTGGTGAGTTAGAAAAACTTTAAAAATTGTGAAAATCTGATACTTCTATCCTTTATCTATAGTTTCATACCAAAAACCGTTCTTTTCTCAGTTGATTAGTATAATTTTACAGTGGGGAATCCTCATCACTGTATGTGAATTTCTATGTTTTCTGAACCCACCATATGAAAAATTTTCATGTAAAAACTGCCTTCCATGTCTCTTTTCGTTGTACGTTGCATACTATTCAGCTGAACAAAATATCCAGACCTAAATGTACGCCATCTTGTAATATTTGTAATTATTTACTTTATTATTTTGTTTTTCTTATCAAAAACAGCTTGGAAATGGAACTTCTTGAAGGTGGACGGTGTTTTGAATGTCACATTTGAAAATAAAGTTTTTGTTGAAGAAAGTTGTATTTTGTAGAAGTATTAATTTTTGGGGTAAAATCTGGATTAGGAGGATTAATTATGATCTATTATCAGTGGTTTTATCGCCCTGTCTAGTTGCCATATTTGGAAAGCTTGACACGTTTTGGTTGGGCAGTGACTTTAGAGAAAATACATTATGCGTGTGCAAGATCGGAAAACCATTCATTTCAAATAAAATATTTGGACGAATAAAACTGAAGTTTGAAGATAATGATATTGAGTTGTGTTTATGCAGAAAAAGATTTGGCGGAAATTATTTTTTCTGAGTTTGCATTGTAACATAACGGTAATCTTGATTGATTAGTTTAAAGGGTATTGGAGATTGGGAAACATTGCGCAAGTTATGGCCTGCGGGAATAACAGCAAATGTTGGGGATGTTATATCGACATGAAATATGTTTTTAGCGATTATGTTAATATTTTGGGTCAAAGTTGAGGAACCAAAGTGAGGTTATGGTTGAATGCACACATAGGTGAAATTGCTTGTTAAGTTGTTTCTATTTTTAGAACAAATCGATAACAAACATACGATTAAAAATATAGGTATGATAAAGATTACATTGTCTTTTAATCGTCTAATTATTAATAATTAGGTCGCATGATTGATTGATTATCGATCAGTGGGGCTCTAGCGGAGTGGTTATTTAACAAAAATGAAAATATTTCTGTTGACTTGTGGAGATTAAACGAAAAGGCAAGGCAGTAAAAATGTATTTATGCTACAAAGATTTACTAAGAGGAGGGATGTGTATTGGATGATCTTGTTACAAGATAAATAAATGATAGTTTAAATCTATGATTTTTCTAGGGGTTTATCAGAGTATTTTGGGAAAGGTCTTCCTTGTAGGGTCATTTTGGGGGATTTTGGGATTGATTTGGAATAAAAAGTTGGGGTAATTTGCATGATTTTGAAATAGTTTTCATTGAGAATGCTTGAAAAACCCATGCCTTTTGTTAGATATTCCTGCTTTTTCATAGATTTTTTATAGCTATTTGCATTCACTTTTTAAAAACAAAATAACACATACCATCTTCTTTATAGTGCTTAAAAGTATGATTTATGCTATTTGACTTAAGCATTTCAAACAAATTTTAAATCTGTGAACCAATGGAAACTTAATTGATCTTTTTTTAATTTTGATAAACAGGGGGTGCCAAATTGAGGCTATTGCAGGGTACCTGCAATTGCTCAGGTTCTAATTAAGGTCGCTTTTAAAAATACTTATTTTTTTATGAGGTCACACTGGTCATTTTTAATGAATTGCCAATCATACAATGAAAGGTTGTTTTTACCCAAATTGAAGTTGGAAATTGCCCCCCAAATTTAGCATTGTTTGTGATCCTGTGGGAGCCCCCTAGATTCTTGATTTCTCATAATTAAGTCGCACCTTCTGCCGCTATAGCTCCTGCTTTTTGGTCCAAATCTATTTTTATTCCCAAAATATCCCCCTTTTCCTGTCCATGTCTATTATCTTTAAACTTTTTATACGACCGCAAATTTTTGCGATCGTATAATGTTATGGCGATGTCGTCGTTGTCGTCGTCGTCTGGGGACATTTGGTTTCCGTGCGATAACTTAAGTAAATATTGACCAATTGTTATGAAATTTTAATATGATGTTTGTTACCACTAGAGGAAGGTTCCTATTGTATTTGGGGTTGGTGGCCCTTACCGTTATGGAAAAAAGGGCCAAAAGGGGCTAAAACGGGTGTATTGACAAAACTGTTGTAGAATGTTTATTATTCAATAGATTTTGAAAATTCTTTTTTTATTGAATTCCTCATTAAATTCTGTCAGCAAAATGTGTCAATGGTTTTGATGTATATTGAACCGTTACATTGCTACAGGGGGTCGAAAAGGGGCCACACCCCAAAAAATGACTTTTTTATTTGTGGTCCGATTTTCAAAATCTTTTTTTCATTGGAATCCTTGTGAAAATCCCTGCCTGCATTTTTCAATCGGATTTGCAATATCTCTTACGGTTTTTGAGAAATTAGGGGTCAAAGGGGCCAAAAACACCATTTTTAAGTTTGTCAAGGCAAATAATTTTATACCAAAAATTTAGTTGTACTGGGCCTGCCAATTGTTATGAAGTTTTGATATGATGTTTGTAACCACTAGAGGAAGGTTCCTATTGTATTTGGGGTTGGTGGCCCTTACCGTTTTGGAAAAAAGGGCCAAAAGGGGCTAAAACGGGTGTATTAACAAAACTGTTGTAGAATGTTAATTATTCAATAGATTTTGAAAATTCTTTTTTTATTGAATTCCTCATTAAATTCTGTCAACAAAATGTGTCAATGGTTTTGATGTATATTGAACCGTTACATTGCTACAGGGGGCCAAAGACCGGCCACACCCAAAAAATCAACTTTTTTATTTGTGGTCCGATTTTCAAAATCTTTTTCTCATTGGAATCCTTGTGAAAATCCCTGCCTGCATTTTTCAATCAGATTTGCAATATATCTTACTGTTTTTGAGATATAAGGGGTCGAAGGGGCAAAAAAACGCAATTTTTAAAAGTTGGTCAAGGCAAATGGTTTTACACAAGAATTTAGCTGTAGTGGGCCAGCCAATTGTTATGAAGTTTAAATATGATGATTACATTGAAGGAAGCTTTTTATTGCATTTGGGGTTTGTGGTCCTAACCTTTTTTTTAAAAAAAGGACCAAAAGGGGCTAATTGTGTAAAAAATGTCAATGAATTTAGAAATAGGATTTTTTTTCTATTAAATGTTATTGTAAATATATATGTGTCAAATATGCATTTTAAAGTCCACCATAGGATGCATGTGTAAAAAAGCTTTGTAAGTCCACCATGGGCTGCATGTGACCAAAGCAATAGACTATCCATATTGGGCCTCCAATGTACAGGGTTCATCTTGTTGCGGTCGTATCATGCTGCGCTCGGCGTAGCTTTTTATTGGTTTTGATTTTATGCTTTGATGTATAGATCCTATTTCAATATGCGACATATTTTATGCTACAGCTTTCATTTTTCCAGGAAGTCACTTAAATCAATACATGTATCACTATGTAATCAAGTTACATGTACGAACATGAAAATGTTTATATAACATTATCATTTATAATAAATGCTTCATGTGAATAAAGTTTTATAGCATGTTTTAAGAAAAAATGTGTACATGTACATCATCTACATGTCTTTCACAAGAAAAGTCACGTGTGTATATTTTTCATGTTTCATTAATAATTTTACAATTTTATATTTTCTCTCAATTTCAAAAATTAAGAAACATGAGAAATGTGGGAATAATGCTATTTATTATTTAGATGACAAACAGCAATATCTCATAAAAAAACAACTGCATTTAAAAAGTGCCCAATTCCTCACAGTTGCAGTATAGTATTTACCATGCTTTCAGTCTTTTGCAATTTGTAACTTATCATGATATAAAACTTAAGACTTTTTGGAAAAAAAAAAAATTTGTTAAAGCCAAACTTTCATAGCTTAGCTTTTCTTGTTTGTTCACCTACATGTTTATTTTAGCTACATGTAGCACCTTCCAAACTCTTGTTGCTGTGTGCAAGTAAAAATTCATGTATTTACTTTCCTACCATACATTGTGTACATAGTGTTTTTCAAGCCGTTGCCCCAAACACACAATATTTGCTTAGCCTAAGATGATGTATAACATTTCTTTTTCAGGGTGAGAAGAAACCAGTTGAGAATGGTGACGACCCTTTTGGTGATGACGAAGACCAGGAAGCCTTGGCAGCAATCGCAAAGAAGTTTGAAGAAAAATATGTAATTATCTCCCCTGGGTGACAGATTAAAATCATGTTTGGTGTTAATATTTTCAAAAGGTTGCAGTTTTTATATATCTTTAATTATATATTGCAATTTGAAAGTTGTTTGGTTTTAAGTAGATTTCAAACATAATTCACTTATACATTGTGGAGTTGAAAAAAGAAATTATGCACATTGAAAGTCAGGTTTACTTGCATATGATCATGATATTTCTTTTTGTTTATTTAATTTATATTAACAATTACTTATTAATTGATATGTACAAAATTCAAATTCTAGAAAAAATGAAATTACATTTGATTGTCATTTGTTGTCATGCCATATATGTTCATATGCAGGTAGAATAGCATTGATGTAGTCCAAATGGGAGATAACTCAAAATTTTTACAAGATCAAATTTAAGAATATAAAAGGTCAGCATTTAACAAATACATGTATAATCCAATAAATGTTTGTGTTTTTGTTCTCTTTAAGCATTGAACAAATAGACAATCTACATATTTAATATATTGAGGCTATTTTTCTTTTATTTTCCCAGAATCCAAAGACTGCCAAATGGAAGAAGAAGCATGGTAGAATACAGGACTTGGTTGACCTTGGGGAAGGTTATGATGAAAATGACGACTTTATAGATAACTCTGAAGCTGTAAGTCAAATGAAACGCAAGGCCTGGGTTGCAGAGTGGTCTAAGGCCCTGGTTTAATACCACACTATTGTCTATTGATTACTAGTCAATAACCTATGCAGATAGTGCTTAAATGGTTCAAATCCCACTTTGTAATTTACAAAAAACAGGACCTCCACAAGTTTGTTATCAGGTTTTTCAGTTACCTGCCCAAGGACGGATGTTTTCTTTGGGTATACTGGTTTTGTCCACATTAAAACTGCTTGCCTTATATGGCCCCCACACACACTCAAATGAAACATATTGAACATTACAGAATTTAAGGATATACCAGTAGTCACAATATTTTACCTGAATATAAACTTCCATCTTGGGCAATGCATGTCTCATAGAAAAATGAAATAGTATGCATGACACAAATTCAATTTCAATACCCAAAAGCGAGGAACAGATGGCAAAAATTAGAGCTTTTCATCACAACTCCATGTTTGAGCAAAGCTATTAAAAAAATTTCAATGAAGTAAAAAACTTTAGAAATGAGTGAAATTTTAATGCCAGTAAAAATATTCATTTTTACTATCTTTCCTTTCTATAGTACGATGAAGTTGTACCAGCCTGTCTGACAACTAAACTTGGTGGATTCTACATCAACTGTGGGAAGCTCGACTTTAAAGAAATATCAGATGATTCTGATGACGACTTTAAACTTGGAACTCTTAAAAAGAAAAAGAAGAAACGAGTTAGTTCTGTTAATGCAGAGTTTGTACCTAAACGAAATGAGTGAACATAACACTCTAATATCGGTGTTCACAGTTTATACACAGAAGAAATGTATACAAAAAGACACAAGACACTCTAAAGACAAAATAGCAGAAGAAATGACTTGCAATGCAAATATTGATAGAAAAAAAAGACACAATATTTTATATGCAATATGAGAGACATTAGAGATTCTTAATTATTTTTTTTTATTACATCTTGTTTTAAACAATTTCAAGCATAAAGAATGAGTTGTGTTGTTCTTAATACTTTCATTTTGATATTGTAAACATAAAAATAAAGTGTTTTATTTCAAGGCTACTCAATAAAAATAATTTTATTTCACAGTTGTACATAATAGATAAACTTGCTCGGCTAAAAAAATGCTGATCTGGAAATTCAGCTTATGAACAAAAATGAAAACTGTACAATTAGTACACAAAGAACACAACTTTACCAACAAAACCTGTGTATAAAATGTACTTATCTTGATTTTACACTAACATGACCTTGGTTTGTTGACACTAATTGAAACAGGTTTGTTATGGTTTTAAAAAGATGTATTTCATTGACTGTTTCGTCTTGTTTAGAAAATCATATCAGATTCTGAATCTGATGGAGAAAAGAAGGACGAAGAAAAGAAAATCAAGGTGAGGATACATATTTATAGAGGAAAAGAGAATAGTTTCAAAGTACTAAGGTTTTGCAAGATTGATATTAAAGAAATCCATGTTACATTACAAGTAAAATTGGCAGTTGGGTAAAAATTATTAAAATTTTGCCCCAAAGACTACCAATATATCAAAAATGTACACAAAAATACCAAAGGAGGAGGTTCACGAAAACTGTTTTTTGGCCTACAATTTGGCAAAAATCTTAACTTAAATATTTCATGTTATAATTCTTAATAAGTATAGTCATGTGCTTGGTTTATCTAATTCTGAACTTCATTTTGACATATTATAAAAGACCAATTCAACCATAGGGGTTAAACTTGGGGAATTTAATGAAAAATCCCAAATTTCTCCATATTTTGCTACTTTTTGGTTCTAAATTGGTCAAGAAAAATATGAGCGCAATCAAGGGCACCCTTCATATTTTCAGAAAACCTTTAATATGGTCATAACTATAATCTACTTAATTATGAAGGGTGTCCTTGTGTGAGCTCTATATTTCGAAAGCACAAATGTGCATAGAAAAAAGGCAAAATCTAACGATTTTCAATATTTTTTGCAAAATGCTGAAGAATGTCACAAATCAAACTTTCAAATGCATATGTCTTACATATATCCATAGTAATATATCTACAACAAATATGACATGATTATCTCATACTTGAAATTTTAGGGCCAAATATGAAGGTTCGCAAACCTACTCCTTTTGTTTAAAGAGTTTAATAATTGACATTTACGATATACATATGTACTTAGTTTATCAATATTAATAAAGGAAATAAATCTGTCTATATCTATGTAACTGTTCCATATTGTGTTTAAATTTTAAAATGTACTGTTCCAAATCATATATGTCAATTTTTGGTCATTGCCCCTTGAGGGACCTTAATTGGAATAAAAATATTAGTATATTGGTATATATTGGTAATGTTACTTACATCGGTAGACCTTGCATTGGTTATAAAAGTTAAGCTAAACAATGGCAATATTCTAGTAAATAAAAATAAAATGTCTCTTAAAGCAATTGCAATTGAAATTTTACAAAGGAATGCCCAGTTCATCTTTCATTTGATTTTATTTAATTCAAACTCAGGTTAAGTTTTTTGTTTTTTTTCTTCAAAATTCATGTACTAATATAACATCCTTGTTTGAATGTAAAGTGATAACCAAAACATTACTTATGAATTTCTATACTTTTATAGAAAAGGAAATTGAAAGATGGAGTTGAAATTGGAGAAAAGAAGAAAAAGAAACTTATGAATGGAGAAGGAAAGAAAGAGTTTAAGAAACCTAAAAATCCAGATAAAGCTAAGTAAGTTTTATGAGAAAATGGAATAATTTGTTGGGTCTTTTTCAAGCAAGCTTGATCATCCTATTTTAAGCCGGATTTCACGGAGTGAAAAATCTGGTTTATAAATAGTGAATGTCTGGCGGCTGGCCAGCAGGGAAGAAATTCATAACAGTTTTCCAGCAACTAATCACAGCCACTTGATATTTGGTATACAGCATCAGGTTGGGGTTACATGATATGGGATTCTATTTCAGATCTGTCGCTCACCTAGTTGAGCCATTTTTATTTTCCTAGTAAAAGTCTGTCATCTGTTGTCTTGTGGTATCCTGTGACACAAATTTCTGTCACAGTTTTCCTGGCAACTACACGTCACAGCCTCTTGATATTTGGCAAGTACACTGTAAGTTCTTCCTATTGTATGACATAATGTAAAGCGATTTTATACCCTTAGCTCATCTGCTTCCTGTTTACCAAATATTTTAAGATGCATGCCACATATGTCTCCCATGGAAGACCACCATTCTAGTTTTTTTATTCCATCGTATGAATATAAAACTTTTATTTAAACAATTCTTTACAGGAAAAAGTCATCTCCAAATGCTTCAGATCCACACAAGCAAAACTCTGACTCAACAGCAAGCAAAGATACAAAACAAAATGGCCGAATCACACCTGATGTAAACAGTCAGTCTTCACAAGATGGAAATGCCTCATCTCAAGACGAGGGCATTGACTCAATAATTGACTCTGTCATTGCCATGAGTAAGAACGATAAACTGGATGCCGTCTTTGATTCAGTGCTAGGAATGGGTGATTCAAACAGTAATGATAACGATAGCAAGAAACCAGAGTCTATTCCAAAACTACCTGATGGACTGACACCAGAATTCAACAATGTCTTAGAAAAACTCAAAGAGGTATTGTTTCTTGATACTTATGAAGTGAGTAAAGAGTATCCATTAGAAAGTTGGACATAAAAACTAGCATTCACCAACAATTCCATGTTTTGAAACATGTATTTAACAAAACAAACAAAAAGATAACCACAGATAAGATTTTCTTAAAAACTTCAAAAAACTGTGTTTATTTATTTTAAAATTCCTTTACTTTCAAGAGTTTATTTTTCCATATGTAAAATGTCAGATATTAAAGATAACTGACAGTTAAAAATAACAATAATCACTAACTGAACTTGCTGTTATATTTCATGGAAGAAGCAGAGGCAACAATGGGGCATTTGACTGACAAAAGTCCGAAAGGGCAATGACAAAACCAGTAATTATGATACTGATTACCCCTTTGGTACACCTTTGCTTCTTATGAACTAGAACAACACGAAAAGAAAAAAATATATGAAAAAGACAAAATCAACTGAATCAACAATGCGAAATTATAACAAATTTGAACTTAATTGCTCTGGGGGAGTAAGCAGTTCTTTGTGTTTTTCATTTCAGGAATATATCAAAGAAAGAAATTCACTGTTATGAAATTTTTGTAAAAAAAACTTCCCTTTACTGTATTCTAATGTACATTTTCTGTTACAGATAGCTAAAAGTTCTAGTGTTGGTAAAGGGAAATTCTTCAGTGATGAGGTCAATGATATGTTGTTAGAGTGAGTATTTTCTATAAAAAATTATATGATTGGTATAACCACATTTAAGAAGTAAATACAAATAGATAACAATAAAAAAAAATATAATAAAACATGAAGAGATGCCAAATTTAAAGACATTACCGGGGAACCTCCTCCTCAGGGGCTAAGATATGAGTGGACACTCGAATTGTTCTTATTTATAGTTTGAGTATTTTCTATATCCTAAGGTTACACTATGGGTTTGGTAACGTTGTCATTTATAGAAAAATATACTCAAAATGAAAGTATTAACTAAGTTACTGGGATCATGCATCCACACATTCTTAAAATGAAGGGATGTGGAATATGTATGCGTGACACAAAATCATGCAAAAGTTTTTATCTTTATTTGTTATGTCAATGTCATCTGTCTTGTGGCCTAGGAACATATGGTTTTCATGTGATAAATGAATTTTGTTATAGACCTAATATTATGAAATCAATAATGTTTCTAACCACAATACAACTTTAGGGTATGTGACCCCTACAGCTTAAAGAAGGGTCAGAATGGGTGTATTTGAAAAAAAATGACGTGGAATGTTTATGTCCCATCTACAAAATTACAGGGTCAAATATATTGTTCAAGTCCATTCATTCCTTCATCCTTCCTTTAAAAATCATGTTTACCTTAAAGTGTATAGTTTGTTTCTATATTGAAAGGTTTTTTGGCGCATATTCTTGTTTTCATTTGATTTTACTCATTCTTTTTCCTAGCGTTGAACTGACCACCAGACAACTTCCTTGCAGTCAGAGGTCTTCTATATTTGGTCATTTGGCTGCATTCTTACCTTGTACAAAGGATACTCTGCTGAAACGAGCCAAGAAGTTACGTGTAAACAGACAGGAGGACCAGCTCAAAGGGCCTATGGAGAGACTTAAGGCTGGTAGGTGGCTGAATCAAATGCTTGAAATATGTTTGAATGATCAGGTTGACAGAGCCTTTGGTATATTGGTACATTAGATATTTGATGCTATACACATGTATACAATTATGGAACTAAGAGAAATATCATGAAATGGTTAAAATATGGCTTGAGTTTTTGCTTGCCGTAGAGAATATCTAAGACAAAAGATATAAAGAGTTATATTGTTATGTGTAAAATTTTATTTTGCACCATTTAATAAGTGGTATTCATATTAAAAAAAATGTTCTCAAAAATTGAAGCAGTTATCTCTCTTTTTACAGATACTAGTAGCATTAATTTTCGGCAAAGATCTTTTTGATGAGACTGACATTGAAAATGTTAAATAGCAATAAAGACATTGAAATTGTAGGCTTTATTTTGGTAATTGCTATTTATAGGAATGTTGCAATACAATAATATTGATTGAAACTGTTAAAAGAAATGCTATAGTCCCTCCCATATTTTATAAAATTCATTTTATACATTTTCAGCCATTGATGAAGTGATGCCATCTCTACTAGAAAAACATGAAGCAGAAATTCAAATTTGGTAAGGATTTTTAATATTTAAGTATTGTACCAAAACAGAGGAAAAAAGGGACCATTTAGTCAAATTAAATGGTGGCCTAGCATCCAGACAAAAGTTTAACACCCCCACCCCCCCTAAAAAAAAACACCCCCCCCCAAAAAAAAAAACAAAAAAAAACCAAACAAACAAACAAACAAATAAAAACAAAAACTAAACAAAAAACAATACAAAGGAGAAATTGCCAAATGTTATAAATGAAGTTTAACAAAATGTTAAGAATAATTCTTAATCTGTTTCGAGACAAACAGAAAGTTTAACCATACATTCGCATGGCTCTATTGTTACTACACCTTTAACATATTTTAATAGACTTAGATATTACAAAGGGCCATTCTGGAAAGACTGTATGGATGGAGTAAATAATTAAAATTTTATGGATAGTAGAGTGAGTTGTGGTAAATTAAGAAGCCCCTTGATTGATGGGATTTTATAGTTGGGACCATTAAGACTCTATGTGCCATGGGTAGACCACCCCATGACACACAACCCCTAGTGTTAGCTGCTCCAGAGTTTTTGGTTCTAAGACCTTCATTTTCGCTGCAGCAGTGCCTGTCTTGCACCACAGAATTCTGCAAGACGAAAAGTGTCTTCTAGCCTTCTGTAAATGTATATTTACTGCTGGATAAGCCCTTAAACCAAGCTTTTTCTTTATGCTTAAACAATGACTATTCAGAAATTATTATGTTCAACATATTTCAAAATGCATTACAGGAAACAAAAGCAGGCAGAAAATGAGGCTAACAAGGAGGAGTCACGTCCTGAGGGTAAAGAGGGGGATACTGAGGACTCAGAGGAGGAGGGTGAGAAAACTAACGCAGAACAACCTACAAGTACCAAGAAAAAAGTAGCTGCACCTAAAAAGAAGTTTGAATGGAATGAAAATCTGAGGTATTCTATTGGGAAATGAATGATTGTTGTATTAAGAGTATTCTTGTTTAAAAAATTAAAGCAAAACAATTATTAATTACATTGCTATTTTTCTTCTATAAAATTACAATTCTTAGGCATATACATGTATATTTAAGGCATATTGTGTATTCTTTAATGAATATTAATACTTTAAACAAATGAAAAAGAAACACCTCAATGTAATGGTAAAATCAAAATATAAAACACAATATAAGTTTGGAACAGCAGTGTATTTAAATAAACCATTTACTTCAAGTACACAGACTTTAGGGAGTCAAAATTTAATAAATTAGAAAAAAAACTGAAGTGTTTTTAATACCAAGTGACAAGTATCTTTTGCAGTAACATCTGTATTTTGATATTTATTAACAATAAAAGTTTTACTAAAAATACATTAATACTTATTGATTTCACAGTTTTTATGGAAAATGAAGTGTTGCAATAAAAAAAGTTCAGTATTGTTGTGTTAAACACATGACTATTTTTATACACTTATGATATTTTAGGACTCTCTTGTGTGACCTTGTGAAGGTCAAGATGAAGATCTACGACTACATGAAAACTCGTACACAGACTGCTGAAGAATATCTGAGGACTTTCCTTGATAAAGAGGTCAAAGTTCTGTGGCCTAAAGGCTGGATGCAAGCTAGGTAATGCCAAAATATCCAGCTGTGTTCTCACCAGAACTTAAAAGCATCCTTGTACTCTGGATTCATTATTGTTTGTGGGGTACTGATTTTTATCGGTAACAGTCAACCATGAAAATAAGAATCCAATGAAGTGTTATTTTTGCATTGATTACTATTAGCATGATGAACAAACCACGAAATTAGGAATCAGATGAGATATCTTTTATGAGTAAACCACGAAAAATTGATACCCACGAAAATAAATTAAACCACAGTATATGTATTTACAGTTTTTACAAAAGCATCTCTTGTGTTGAGCATCATATTGCATCCATGATGCTATATTGGCCAGGAGAGTGTCTGAGAATGAAATGCAGATGAATAAAATTTAAGGAAAAGCTGTTTCAGAAAAAAAATAAAAAAGCTTAAAATAAAATTACAACAAAGTTCCAGACAATAAATCTCGTTATGCCAGATGCATGTTTCATCTATTCAAAACTCATCAAAAACACTCTGCCCAAAGATTAAAAATGTCAATCACTAAATGAACAGGAAGAGCATAGAAAAATAAACCAAATATGCTGAAATAGATACCAAATTATGAGTAAGATCAACCTACATATATGTCTTTGATAGGAAGTACCTTAGGGCTTTAACAATTCTAATTTTTTACCATGAAAGTGAATGTAAAAGGTTTTGCATATTTTTATAACTGCCATGTGTAGTGAAGTGTTCAAGGTTTAGTCATACAAGCCAAGCTTATTATTAATTTATATTGATTGTGAGTCAATTATTTAACAATGAAGATTTTTCATACTAATTTAACTGAGTTCAGTTATTTTGTCATTAAAAATCTATCAGAAGCGTATAAATATGCAAGAACTTGCCAAGTTCCAATACCTAACCCTCTCATTTTCAGCTATATTGTTTAACTAATCATAACACATTTGATATTTTCAGTGTGTTACTCAAGGAAAGCAGACCTGCTCATGTAGCTTGGACAAATCCGTAAGTATTAAGAAAAAATTTTGCTTACAAAAGAATTCTGGATGTAAATTGCTCACTTGGTTCCAACTTTGAGGTTTAAGATTGCCTTGTCAATAAGCTGTGCTTCCTTTGAAAAAAAAACACAATCAGAAAATACTATTCAAAGAGAAAGAAATTTTACATTGATTTGAAATGATGAAAATGTCATATACTGGAACTATAAGAAAAACACAGATATTTTATAAAAGGATATTGAGTAAATGAACACGAGACCATAACTCATATGTAAACTCCAACTGCAATTAGTTTTTAGTAGCTAATAGCCATTTTGGAAATTAAGTCCTCATCAGCAGCATAGAATTTTATGAGGTTATGGCCATTTTGGAATTTTATTCCTCATCATCAGTTTACAATCAATATATTAAGATCTTGTGTAAAAAAATACTATCATTTTCGGCAAGGTAAAAATTATGCATGTATTGTCAAACTACATGAAACATATACATTTAAATTTTTGTTATAATGTTAAAGATGATTTATATATTTATCTTTATTTCAGCACAAAGATAAAGAAAGTTCCAATTATCAACAAAACCTCACACTCGGCTAACACAACACCTGTGGGACCCCCTAAACAAGGGACCACACCCAACACAGCACCAGGGCCTATTATTAAGCAGTCTGTGGCCCCAGGGAGTGCTCCACCCAGTGCAGGAATGTACAAGCAAGGAGTTAACTCTGGTAGTACCCCTGTCAGAACTTTAGGGGCGAGTGATGCAAGTAAATTGGGGCGTACTTTGTTGGACTATGCAAACGAGTCCTGTAAAAGTGAAAGTGAAAAAATGATGCAGGAAAGAAATCGAGACAGTAATAGTGCTTCGTCATTAGGTCTTTCCCTCCTGGCATCTTCGGCAGCAACTCAGAAATATGCCGCGGGAGGAGGTGAAAGGTCATGGGATCATAAAGTTTCTGATATACTCAGAACGACAGACAGTAAGAAAGAAAGCAGCTATATACAACAGTTTCAGAATTACGCTTCGACTGTGTTCAAACAACAGTTAGGAAAAGACGAGAGTAAAACCTCACCCACTAAGAATTCCACACCAATACAAAATCCTCAATCTCTGCTGCAAATTAAACCGCAGGATGCTCAAAACATGGTTCAAAAACTCAAGGCAGCTCAAATGCCAAAACAAACCCCACAGCAGACCTCACCCCAATCACATAACAAGCAGCTACTTGCCACGTTTCTGAGTCAAAAGACAACCGGAGCAAGTTCTGTGTCATATCAAGAAGTGTATAAACAGTTATTGGCTGAGCGAGAAAAACAGCTTGCTGCTAGTCTACCACATAGTGGTGGAGGCGGAGAGGGAAAGGCTAAAACCAGTTCAGCTCCTCAAGTCAAAAAAGTTAAAACTGTCTTGGTGGGATCTAACACTGAATCCAGCAATCCAACTCAACCAAAAACTATTATAAGGCATTCCCCTACCAATAGTGCTAGCATGGAAGGTTCTAAAAAACCTGTTTATGTTCGATCTATTTCTCAGGGATCGGTTTCCATGCCAGGTCAAATTCAAGGACAACAAAGAATTTCGCCGACATCCTCAAACATTTCTACTCAGCGAGTTTCTCCTCAAGGACAAATTAGTGTTCAACGGCATTCACCCTCTAAATCCAATAACAATTATCAGAATGCTAATTCTATGTCAAATTCAGCCAAAGGGGAGGCAACTGCAACTAACTTATTACAAAGCCTGTTTGGTCAGATTGACCAACATGCTCGTCAAAAATCCCCCTCACCATCTGGAGTTGTAAATAGGTCAACTCCTCCTCAAAATAAATCTGGTGGTTCTCCCATTTGGAGTATGACATCAATAGTGCAATCACAGACAGGAAATGCTCCAGCTAAAACCTCCCCAACTTATGCCATTCCAGGGCTACCCAAACCACAGCCAGGGTACCAGAGTGTAAAGTTGACAAATTTCAACAGGGAACCAGCTTTGTCAGCCTCACCACACTCCCCCACAATGAAATCATTGCTGCATAACACTATAACTCAGGGTAAGATATTCTCATGTACTGTTGAAATATTATTATTTATTAGATATAAACTTTCTTGGTTTAAAAGGAAAAAAAATCTTACTGATTTAAAAAAAAAATTGTCCAATTTGCATGGAAGGATTTAAAAAATTATGCATCTTATAAAGTTCACAAACTTGTGATATTACATGTATCTAATAAAAATACTCAACTCTTTTTCATAGCTTAACACAATTGCTTGCATTTTAATGAAATTTTATGCTCTTTGTCTACGTATCTCCTAAATCTTACTCCTCCTAAATGACTTCACAGATTTTGATGAAACTTTACACGAAAGAAGTACATCATACAGAGTTGTGCTTGGAAGAAATCTATTTGCATTCAGATATCATTCATGGGAGATAATTGGACTTGAGTTTATCCCAATAAAGAGTGTAATTTGTGAAACAAGGAGTATCGTCTTTGAGCTTGTTTGCAGTACTAGTTGTTGATTATGATATCAAAATAAAAATAGTTCATTTTAATGGTTCTTCTTTTTCTCGCTGCTAATAGGCATTTCAGGACAGCACTCCAGTAACTATGTTCCTACCAGTCCTTTGCTCCAAGGTCAACCAGGAACCAGTCTAACACACCAAGCAGGTAAATGTTACAACTCTGATACTTGATTAGGCTTGTACTAACATTACACTGTTAAAAAGATCTTTGATAAATCAAGGTTTGGGGACTATAAGAAAAAAGAGGGGATGTACGAGAAATCTTTATTCTCATGTGATTCTGAAACATGAATTTGGGTAATAGAGTGTTATTTTTCCAATTCTTTGTGTGTCGTAACAGTTTTGAATTTGGGAAGATTAGTGAAAACATACAGTCCTACTTTTTTAATTGTTTTACATGTAATTTTTAGTCGGTGCAGGCAATTAAATATCAAAACCTGGAAAGTCATGAGTTTTAGTAATAGTACACTGTAGTTCTTTGGTGAAGGTTGGTTGTAAGAAAATAGGCCATTTAAGAAGTAGTAACATGAATAAGTCAAATTGTTAAATTAATTACTTTAGAATTAATACAAGATAAGAAATTGTGGTTTCCGTGCTTTGATATATTGAAGAGGATTGGAGATAGAGAAAACCTTTTGCTTGCTAAGCTCAATTTATTTAAAGCTCTAATAAAGTAAGGTAAAAGGTTTTATCAGTGAGCAGTTGAAGCTCCTAAAAGCCATTAGTTTATAGTGGTGTTGGTTTTCGATTCTTTTAAAGGGTGAATTGAAAGGGGTTTATTTTTGGGAATTTTGGGTTGTCAATACATTTTCTAAAATAAAATAAAAAATCTTGTATTTTAAATGTCAACAAAAGATCAGGAATTTTGCAAAATTTACAACCAACAAGCACATTTGAACCACACATATCTTTAATTACTGTTACTTTGGGGGTGTCTTCACTTGATCTATCAAAGAATATGATTTGCCTTTACTAACATTTTACTCTTAAAACTGTTGCTGTTTTGATATGTAATAAAAAAAATTTGGGCAAAAATATCTTGAACAAAACATGGAATTATTAGCAACTTCATTACACAATTGACCAGTGTACAAGTATGAACTTGAAAGACAACATCTTAAGTGCAGTTCTCTGTAAGAATCAGGCAAAATTTAAAAACTTTGAATCATGATTTTAAAAACACACGGCTTTGACAATAAATTATCATTCAAAATAGCCTTCTAAAGAAGAAACAAGCATTAGTTGTCGTCTCAAGTGTTAGAGGATAGAGAAAAATTTCTGTTAAAATGATAGGAATCTATTGTAACTTGACAGAGTTATCTCCCTTAGATTCAAATTTTATATGCATTTCAACCAAAAATATATCTCAAATTACTGACTTTTAAAAATAGTGCAGATGCATTTTTTGTTACTATTTAAGCATTTTGAACAGTATTTTGAAGTCAAACTCGTTTGTTTTTTTTTACATGATTCATGATTCACCCATTGCCTGATTCTTACAGAGAATGGCACTTAACGTACATTGAAATTAACAAATGCTAATTTTAGTCCATGACTTCTTTCTCTGAAGTCTACACCAAATTGGTAATTTTCAAATAAATGCAAAAAAACTGATGTTCTTATTTAAAAAAAAAGAGATATTAGAAAAAAAATTGTACATATATATTTTTGTAAAAGAAGAAGTAAATAATTGAGTTTTCTGTTCTTCCATCCTGCTGAAATTAGTTTCTGAATCTTAACTTTTGTACACCTTGATAATATTTCATGACACTTACACACATTGAAGCTTGTGAAGTAAGGAATTTGAGGTCAATAGGTCAAGGTGAAGGACCTGGTGCAATGCTCTTGTTAAAACTGGATGTTTTTATTTAGATGACAGGCTTTCAAGCGGGCCCTTATTTTCCTTATTTTTTCAAAACAGCCCTAAAATTCCTAATAGAAGTGTCAAAATCCTAAAAAGCCCTACTTTTTTTGTGAAAATCCTTATTTTTTGAAATTCAAAATTTGAAAAATAAAAAAATAAAAATATTTAAAGCATGTATGAAATTTTAATTTTAGTATACTTTAAGAATGAGTAATACCATTCAGGAGTCTATTTGATGGTGATCCACAGCATTCAGCATTAGTTCATGCTGGTGATCATCTTTTATTATGGTCTTCTGACTGGGTAACATTACATATCATTGAATTTCAAGGGTCGGAAAGTGGTACCTTTAATTTTGCGATTGAATATATATTTTTATCCCTTATTTTGGCCAAATATCCCTAAAAAATTCCTTAAAAAGCCCTTATTTTTTTAAAATTTAGCCCTAAAAAAGGCCCTTATTTTTTGCAAAAAGGTGCTTGAAAGCCTGAGATGATCTCTTAAGCCAAATTTTCATGTGCTTATTTTAGGACAATTGAAAAAAAAATCTGATTATCTTATTTTAATGAATTTACAGGATTTTTTCCACCCTACACAACATCTCCACAAACAGGTTATCCATATGGATCCTATTACACAGGTAAATCTCCCGTGTGGTGTTGTGTAATTATCTCCCTTTGGTGTTGTGTATAACACATTTTAATAAAAGTGCTGCTAGAAATCAAATTCAAGCAAAGTTTGCTTCCTTGATTATATGATTTTTCAGCAACTCTATTAAAGTTCAATCCTTTCTCATCTTTGTTTTCCTAGCTTAGTTCATACTGTTTTTTGGTCTGTTATCAAATACATATTAACAATATCTAAAATCCCCTTATTTTTATGATGAATATTGTTTACATACAACTTTACTTGCAATTTGATTACCTTTCAAGGTCATCTTTATTTGTTGACCTCTCCATCCTTCAGAATATGCTTTAATTCTCAAGAGCTACAAGGCATGTACAGGATTTTGACTGTATCCTTGGATATTGATTTTGGCTATAAATTTTCCAAGAAGTAAATTCAAATACTAAAATCCTTTACCTGTCTCTCTTTAGCATTTTATGTACTTCTCTTTAAGTAGACACTCCTTGTCTTTTTGAAATTCCTCTGTACATCAAGATTTGTTTCATTTTGAACACTTATTATTAATCATAAGAGCCCTCTTCCCACCCACTCTTCCACACTTTGGGTCAGCCAATATCTGTTTGAATTCCATTTGAGTGACTACTTTGTCATACAACAATTAATTTTGACCAAATGTCACAAATATATTTACACAACCCCATAGGTATGTGTCAACTGTAGTATGCATGCAGCCTTGTGATAGAGTATACCTCTAAGCATGATTCTAATATGATTCTTTAATTTTCAGGTATTTCTATTGCATGGGTCTATTATTCAATTTTCCTAATATTTTCTCTATTTATTGGCTTTTTAAATTCTTTCATGAATGGGATTTCAAAACTTTATACTCTTCTACACACAATGCTTGTAATAAATAATAGCGAGCATCTTCCTTATGCAAAGATTTCTATTCATTATTAGAATTTCTCATCAATCTAGATTGAATCTGGTATGAAAATATATTTTCGTTTGTACTGGTTATAACAGAAATGATGCCAACAGGAAAGGGAAAAAAAAATCAATCAATCAATCAGTATGAAAATGTATTTTACTCAGTTAAAAAGAATTGGCAAAATCTAACGTTTTTATGTGTGTTTTCTTCATTGCAGGGAAATCCTCAAATTCCTCATCACATGGTTATTAGAGAATCCAGTAGAAGTAATACAGGGATACAGTTCCTATGAAGTAACCATGACAACAATAGTGCAAATTATAAATGTTGTAAACAGAACATTGTTTTGTTCTTTATTTAATTAATTAGATTGTTTATTACAATTTGAAAAATGAAATAATTTCTATACTCACTGTTATCAAGTGAATATTGTTGATTAAATTTTTAAATGCAAATTTTATTTGTTAATTCTTGATACAGGGTAAACTTTTGATTAGGAGTTTCTTGTAATTTTGAATCTTGTTTTGTTTTTAAACAAATATAGTTTGTAATATATAACAAGTAATACTGTGAGCGAGCTCACAAAAGGATACCCCCCGCTTCATATTGGACTCTGTACTGTAATAGAAAAATCTCAAGTCCAGTTATCTCCCCTCGATGATAACCGAAAGCAATACAAATTCCTCATGCACATGTACAGATGATGTACTACCTTCGTGTAAAGATTCAACAAAATCCATCCAACGTTTTAAGAGGAGTTGCGCTTACGAGGTTTCCCATTGAATAATGTATTTAAAAAGTCTAAGTTCAATTATCTCCCTTGAATGATGTCTGATTGCAATGAAAATTCTTCATGCACATCTGCATATGATGTTCTTCCTTTCGGTAAAGTTTCATCAAAATCCTTCAAGCCTTTTAGGAGGAGAAGCGCTTACGAGGTTTCCCATTGTATAATGTATTTAAAAAGTCTAAGTCCAATTATCTCCCCTGAATGATGTCTGATTGCGATGAAAATTCTTCATGCACATCTACATATAATGTACTTTCTTCATGTAAAGATTCATCAAAATCCTTTAATCGGTTTAGGAGGAGTTGCGCTTACGAGGTCTCCCATTGAATAATGTATTTAAAAAGTCTAAGTCCAATAATCTCCCCTGAATGATATCCAAGAGCAATGAAAATTCTTCATGCACATCTACATATGATGTACTTCCTTTAGTTTAAGTTTCATAAAAATCCTTCAAGTGGTTTAGGAGGAGAAGCGCTTACGAGTTATGTGGACAGATGGACAGACGGACAGACAGACGGACAGACGGACAGACAGACAGGGTGTTTCCTATATACCCCCCCAAACTTTGTTTGCGGGGGGTATAATAAGGTTCATCAGTAACCTGCCTTAAGTAAGCAGTTTTCTGTGGACATTTTGGTCTCTCTGTCACTATAGCTGATTATCCCATGTCTTAATGTTCATTTATCTACAAAAATCAAATCAACCAATTTTGAAACACAACAAGTTGCAGACCAGTCAAAGTTCATACAGGGAGCAAAACTCTCTTCAAAGCCTGATATTGTTAAGAGTAAGATAGTGTAATGCGCTCTGTCAGTTTATCTGTCTGTCTGCTAAAATGGTTTGATGTGATAAACAGTTAAAGTAAAAATAAACTGGTCTGATTTCATTGAACAAGAAATAGGTGAGCAACAGACCTGAAATCAAATTCTGTACTATGGGAGCTCATGCTGATGCTGTATACCAAATTCACCACGATTTTATAATTGGATTTTTCACTCCAAACATGCACCACAATAAAACTTCTACTTTTTGTGAAGTGAGTGAATTCAGGGGAGTGAATTTAATAAAAAATAGAGAACAACATTTTAGCCATATATATTTTATGAAAATAAAAAAGTACAATATGCATAAATTCATTTTTTCTCACATCAACAACAATATAAAAGTTATGATTGCATCAAACAAACCACAAAAAGTTTAGTGGCATGTCATCATTAATATAACTTTTAAAAGTTGGTTAAATGGGAAAAAAGTAACACATTCATCAAATCACAATTATCCTTGAACTTTACTATCAAACACACACATTTACACAAAACAGTCATAAAAACTTATTTGAGGTTTTGAAAATTTCTCAACACAAAGGAAGAATACAAATGAAGACCTGGAAAATATGTTCCATTCACCATTTTAGCTAACATTTTGTTTACATTTTTAAAAGAAGGTTGATTCTTAAACTATATTTATAATTCAAAATGCATAAGTGTTCAAAATGATTGAAGATCTGCAAGAATGTATGTTCATATATGAAAAGATTTGGTGTCCCTTTTACATATCTTCTTCGTCAGTGGACAAAAGGATATGTCTCTGATTTTACACCTTTTTAGACAGAACACCTTATTTAGGGTTTAGGTCATTGTGATTGGAATGACATCATCAACTGCCTTGTTATCATTAGTACAAAAAGCCTTGCCTCACAATGGTTGGACTATCTCTTGCTAGGTTATTGTTTATTGCCCTCCATATTGTCTCTTGCCTGTAGGAAGTCATTTATTGCCTTGTTACCAATAGTACACATAGCCTTGCCTCACGATGGTTTGGACTATGCCTTTGGCTGAGGTCATTGTATCTTGGTCTGTCTATTATCTCTTGCCTGTAGGAAATCATCAACTGCCTTCTTGTAATCAACGGTTGTATTGGTTATTCCTATTAGAGGTAGAACCTTTTCCATATCAGGCCAGTCGGCAGGGTGCTCTTCAACATGCTAAAATCAAAGCATGGAATAGGGGTAATTGTTCCAGTTTGTAGCACCAAACCCCACCCTTTTGAGGAAAATTCCATTCAATGCCTGTACCAAGTCAGGACCATTGCGATCTTCATTTTTTCCGGTTTTGTCTCGTCTTATGGACATATGAGATTGATTCTCCATGTTCGGTAATTTTGTTATTACCTTTATTCACCAAAAGTTTATTGAGGAAAAATTCAGTTACTAAATAAAGACTTAAAGACATTAAAAAGTTGAATTATTAAATTTTCGTTATCACAAAAGAATTATGTATTTTAAAGTCTTGCAGACTTAAAAAGCAGTCGCAAGTCAAGTGGACATGTAATATCTCCGTAAACATTTATCTTTGAAAAAAAATGCAGTTTAATGCTTCTCCAAAATAGCATCAAGTTATTCACAAACCTATGCAGGAATGATGACGAACTTGTCTACCAAATGCTATGCTATAACTATCCTAAAGCCAATTGTGAAAAAAGCTTAAATCAAATGAAATCACATTTCATGTTTTCATAGACCTGTAATGTTTTGGACGCAAAATCGAGATTGAAGATTAATGTTTGGTGCCAAAAAAACTAGGGTTAAACCAATGCTTCTTTTGAAATACCTGTCACCAAGTCAGGCCGGACCATGCGGTTTTCAGTTTGTTTTCCGTGCAGTTTTCGTTGCCTTGTTTTGATTTTTTTTCTTACCCAACTCATTTCTTTTCGTGTTTACCTTTATTTGCTTTTATCATTTTTATTTATTCATAACGGATAGGCAATAAAGCTAAGCTAATATAATAGCCAAATTCAGCTATGCTGATTGAAGAATACTACCAAACCCAATTTATTGTGTTGATCAATCATGCAGATCCTTTAATTTACTTGCCACATATTTGATCTCCCCTTCCCTATCCAGAATAACGGTCCCTCCTTGTTGCCAAGAATCCCCGGCCAAGTGTCCTGTCTCTACACCCAGGCGTATTCCTGTAACAAACAGCATAACCACAATTACTAAAGCGATTCTGGCTTAGTTCTGGCATAGACCTGTATATCAAATATACAGATCTATGGTTCTGGGATAAAACATGCATGTATTCTTATTATATACACTTCTCATTTTAAAACGTTATTTGACATTCCGCATAAAAGTTTGAACAAAGCAAACGGGTATAAGGATTCACTTGCATGATCGATCGAGCTACATTTTGTACATGTATTTTATCCAAAATATTTATTACTTTTTTTTTATTTTATGGAAAATTCTCACCACCTGACTTATGAATTATTAACATTAATAAGCCAATGCATAGACCTGTATATTCACAGCAAAAATCATCCTTCAAAATTATAATTTATAGACTAGCAAGTTAGTCACTAGGACGTGTAGTAAAAGACATTTTTCCGTTACTTGCATGTTTCGATTTTTTTTACCTTCAATGACTCCTTTGAACCCGTATTTTCTAAGCCCTGACATTACAGGCATGACTAGAGAACGAAATCTCCCTTTCTTCAAATTAAACAAGGCATATAACCCAACTTGAGGGTCTGAATAAAGATCTCCCGCCATTTCTACGGTGGCGACCTCTAGAAATTCTGTCGTTTGCTTTGTTGATGAGCTGCCGATGAAGACGAGCCTGATTCCATTGTCGTTCAAAGTCGATTTGATCTGTTGGAAGGCTTGAATCTTCATCTGACTGAAAAAAGTGAAGGTGATCGATGAGCTTTTAAAAATTTTGTGTACTGCATATTTAGAAGAGAAAAAAATATGAAAAATATGATTGTTTATTTGTTGCATCTCAAATCAAAAACTGTTTTGTCTCGCCTGCGAAGCTAAGCGCGAAAAAGTGTTACTTTACCAGCGGCGACAGTTTTGCGAGCACCCCCAAATCTCAAGAACTATAGGTCCTAGGTTGATGAAACTTGGTATGCAAATACCCACTGAGTAGTAGCTTATCACAGTAGCATCCCCATCTTTTGACCTAGACCTTGATTTTTCGATTGAGGGACTTTTACAATTTCCCGTTCCAATACATAACAATAGCAATGCTATTTTTTTATAAGCAAGGACTACAATTCATAGGTTTAGAAAACTTAAAGGCATATTGTCTACGGCAAATTCTTTTTTTTTACCCCCCAATTTTTTTGTGTCAATTAGACCAAAATGCAATAAAATGAATATTGAAAAACAAATTTGCCACCGATTTTGCATCAAAAGTACTTTATTTCGATCAAGATAGCTCGACAATATTGATTGATATTTTATTTACCTGCATTGCGTCACATTGACACAGATTTAAACTGAGTAGTTTTAACACGGACACTTATCGGAATCTCGGGTTTTGTCCCCGAATACATTGATATGTTGAAAAAATACCAATATTTTTCGTGTTGACCTTTTCAATCACATTCAAAACTTAATACATGCAATAATTGTCAGTTTTATTCATTAAGTAGCTTTAATATTCGGTTGTCGTTATAATTTTCTTCTGAGCTAAAGCTTCGAGAAGCAGATTATGCACCACGTACAAAAACTAGGGAAGTTTTCAATCAAGGAAAGTATAGTGCGCATGCTTACAGCTCATCTACATCTCATGAATATGAATTTTTGTAAAGCTTTACAAATATTATATATTTTTCAATTTTTAATGTAATAAGGTACCCTAGTCGTTTTTTGAACGTTTGTATCTTTCTAAATAAACAAAACAAATAGTCTGACGACAGTTTTTTGGTTTTACAAAAAAATAATTTTCGTAGACAATATGCCTTTAATAGGCTTATGATTGTTAGTCTGTCATCTTTCGACCTTGACCTTGTTTCCAGCTGAGTTACTTTAATAGTTCTAATTAGTAATTTGGGGCGGATGTGAGTTCAGGGTTGTTTTTTCCTCAACAATAAATACATTAATTTACATGTATCTACAATAGAATAAATTGGTATTCTGATCATGGTGTCAACAGGCGAGACAAATCTGAAACCAAATCTTGTTGGCCCGGCTGCAGACGATGCAATCACAGATTTTAGTATATTGTGAAGTCGGTCGGCTAACGGGCGGGAAAAAAAAATTGTCGAAACTCATCGCTTGCAGGAACATGAGATCCTATTTAGGTGCATTCGATGGCCCACGCATCTCTCTACCACTCAGGTGATTAAATTAAGCAAGCTTTTGTTTAATAAATAATTATGGTCAATGGAAGAAATATTAGAGTTTTTTTCAGCATCTACCTGAAATGTACGTGCTATACAGCATGTTTTAAAACTACCTGTTGACATATTTCATTAACTTTGTTAAAATATAAAGAGTAAATTAATTGAAAACTGCATGGATAAGAAGCGGCGGAGGAGCGTTAGCGGCTTGCTTTGCATAAATTCATAGAGGATTTCATAATGTTCAAATCTCTAAAGGGATTGTGGGATCCAATAATAATTTAAGGAATCTTTAAATTTTGTGGAAAGATATTGTTCTCAAGTTAGAATTAATGCTTTATGAAACCCGTGCGGATGACGTCAGTCGCCAATTGCCACCTAGAAGTCAACGATATAATAAATTTTCGCACAATAAAGACATATATTGGCTCGCTTCTTACACAAGTAGAGAAAGTACACATTGGCAAATTAATAAGATGAAGACATAAAAATTCTTACCATGCTATTCACGCCAAGTTTCGCAAGAATACCACCAAACTATACGTCTGTCCACCCGTGGGCAAAATGTCAATTCCACTCGTCTCCGTTTCATCTTGCCGAAATATTGGGATATTTTCTAGCTTACATTTTACAACCTTGTTTACGTTAGCCATTTTAAATTAATTTTATACTCACGTGGCTACACACGAGTGAATATTATTATCATTAAACTATTTTTGTAATGTTTATGTGTTACCTATTTTAAATGTTACAGTATCGATTTTGTCTTAATGGCTATTTAACACCTTGAACTTTAAAACTAAAAACTTATAATCATAAAAGACGACCAGAAAGGGGGTGGGGCATTTCAGCTCTTAAACTATGATAAGAAATTTACCGGGAAATTTACAACGACCCCCTTTCTTCGGTCACTTAAACAGTCAGTCCCGGGGCTGTTTAGTGTGTGTCTGAAAGGGTGCCAATCGAAGAAATAAAACTTACAAAAAGCAGGATGAGTTTTGTTTTGGCTGAAAAATTTATAGTAAAGTTTAAAAAAATTAAAACATATGAAAAAAATACAGGCTTCCATTGTTCCGAAAATAAAAAAGCAAAACGAAGAAAATATCCATAGCCCCCATAAAAATGAAATGATCCCAAAATAAAATCAATGTGTCTAAACTATTATATAAATCTCGGCGTTTTTAAAGACAAAAGAACCCTAAACAATTAACAAAAAACACGACTATTAATCATTGATCTAACTACATGAAAAAAAAAAGCACAGGAAGTGAAAAATTTTTAAACAACACTCGGTACTTCGTGCAATTTTGAAGTTTTTGAAATAAAAATTACATTTCTCTGTTTCTGGTGCCTCCTACGAATTCTACAAGGCACAATGAAAGTGAAGGCTGGCCTCCGGCTGGTATGGTCTGTCTGCAATACGGCAGCGCACTACCAGCCCGTCTCGACCTCATCGTTGGTGGGGCGGAGCAAGAGCGTACACGTTGGAACCCGAAAGATGGTGAACTATATGCCGGAGTAGGACGAAGCCAGAGGAAAATTACCAAACTCCTTCACAGCTTATACATACAAAAATAGTGTTCGGAACGTTAGCAGTGGGAAATAGAACTGTGTGAGGAGTTTGGCCTTTAGATTTGCTGTACGCACAGGGGCTTGAGTACAGTAAAATATATATATAAATATATTTATTTCAAAAACTTTAAAATTGCACGAAGAAAAGAAGGTTTATATAAGCCAAATTAATTATCTGTGAGTATATTTAGTTGTTTTTTGTGTGCGAAGATACTTGTCTAGTCCAAAATGTATCGTAAAAATACTGAAACGTGATGTAAATTTGCGATTTTCTGAATAAAAGGTCAGTTTTATTTCATATTCCTCACAAAACAATCATTTAAAAATTCAAAAATGTATTCAGGTTTTCATTCTTGGACATCTAATTAATTTTTTATCAGGATCTGACAACAGTTTTCAAAGTTTGAGATTTTGGTAAAATTTTAGGCCAAAAATAGGCCTTATTGCCCCTACTCCTTTGTTTGAAATACTGCAATTTAATTTTTTTCATATCCACTTTTTACAGGAAGTGCCACCATTTTAGTTCTTTTATGAGTAAGATTTTCATGTTTTTTTTAATCGTTTTGAAATTTATTTATGAGGAATGAGTGAAATATTTTTTTTTCATTGTGGATATGGAAAAAAAAGTTTTGCACATTAAGTACAATCCGCGTCAAGGAGATTAATATATATGAGAGGGTGATAGAGTAGATTGATACCATGAGAAAAGGATTGTCAACTGAGGCGTAGCCGAGGTTGACAATGTCTTTTCGAAGGGTAGCAATCTACTCTATCACCCTCTCATATATATGTTATTTTATTTATTATACTGAATCACGCACGGATTTTTCAATCTTTTTATTTGTTTTCCCGAGCTTTTAATAAATTATGTTTTATGTTATGCTATTGTATGATATGTTGTATTGTTTTGTATTCAATATCAATGTATGTTGATTTGACCCTTACGGGTGTAATTTCATCAATAAAGATAAATTTAAATAAAACTGAAGTAAAATGTTTCCCTATGAAATAACTTTGGAAAAAAAAAACTTTTTATTTGTTTAGGCGTTTGTCTTTTAGTAAAGCATTTATTAGCGTTAGTTAAAATTAGCACTTTGCACGAAATATTTTTCAATCTATTTACTATCAATTAAAACAACTGATTCAGAATGTCAAATTGAGGCTGTTCACGAGCTCGGCGCACGAGAGGGTGATAGATAAAACAATATCACCCGTGAGGGTGATAGATAAAAAATTATCACACGCGGGGTTTTGTTTTTGAAATATGTTATATGATAAATTGAATTGTTTAATTAAAATTTGTTAGTAAAAAATATTATGAAGTATAATAATATCTAATATTACTATCACATGTAGTATTATATCATATTATATAAATAACAAATAGCCGAGAGGGTGATAGAGTCTTGAAGCACAGATCAGATCTTTTCATTTCTTTTAACTGAAAAAAAATGTTGTCCTACATGTATGAAATAAATTTAGAAAACACTTTTTTTTCTGTTAGAAAATGCATTATTTAATAAGTATTTGTTGAAATAAGCAACTTGCACGAAATATTGCTGAATCTAAATACTTTTAATTTAACAACTGAGTAAGAATGTCGATGAGCTCGGCGCACGAGAGGGTGATAGATAAAAAATTATCACCCGCTGGGGTGATAATTTATCCTTTTTTTAAATATCTTATGTGATAGATTGAATTGATCAATTAAAAATTGTTAGGAAAAATATCATATGAAGTATAATAAATAAATTTATATTTAAATTGATAGTTGTCTTTCAAAAAATAGTGTATGGAAAAGTGACAAAATGTGTACATGGCACAATTTCCATACATTTATCTCTTATTAATTAAACGGCAACACACGTAATGTCATCCTTTCCGGATATTGGTACCTCTGCTTCTTTGACCAACTCTAAATCGATATTTGGCGGCAACGTGACGGATGTGCTATGCTTAAGGACCGACCATTTAACTTGAAGTGGAGGGGACCTTGGTTTTTTCCTAAAAAAATATTCTGAAAATTATTTTTAAGAAAAAAATATTTTGGCAGCAGAGGGTAAGAAAAAAAATATTCTGATTAAGAAGGATTTCTGCCATTTAAAATAATGTTATTAATGAAAAAATATTCTGTAGCGCCGCCTTCGAAAAATTTTTCTGACCAAAACAAAAAAATCAAGTCCCCCCCTTCAAGTTAAATGGTCAGTCCCTTACTGTTTCTGAGCATCCGAGTTCACTCTCGTTTCGACTTGAGTTCACGTTGCTGAATGCGGTTTTGTTGTTATGTGTGTTATTTTTTTTGTTTGTTGTTGTTTTGTGGATTGTTTCGTTGTGATGATTTTTTTTTGTTTACCGATTTCATTATACCTTTTCGGTATAATGATGTTTGATTACTCCTTTGGTACACCTTTGGTTCTTGTTTCAATTTTATTCAATTTTATTTCTTTTGAGAATTCTTTATATGGACTATATAAGCACATAGTGTATTTAAAAAAAAAATAAATAAAATTTCTTTGTAAAAGACAGAACAAAAAGAAAATATCTTACTAGCATGTTACTCTGCAAAAGACTGGAAACACAGAAAGTGGTATCATCTTAACAAAATATAAATGTATGTAACTTGGGTTATACCTTTCATGGTAATACCGTCACTGTTATCTGTGTAACGGGGATGGGGTGCATGATCATTATTGTAAATAATGTGGATATTGTTCTTTATGTCCAATGGCTGAAAATATGAATAGTGCTCGCTAGTCTGCCAGACTGCTTTTGGGATTTCTATAGAGTTTTACCATCAAAACATCAAAATAGGGATGGTTTTGTTTTTGTCCACGATCCCCATATTTGCTTAAAGATCAATGTCTTTGATATATACTGGAAAAGAGAAACTGTGCTGGACTATGCAAAACAAATTGTGTCCAAATTTATTATATCAAGAAATCGTTCTGGAATATTTGAATATAATACTAGTAAACTAATTAGCAATTGAAACCAATGTAGATGACTTATTCATGATACATTATAGCTTTGTATTCAGTTTTGCTTGTTACATTTTAAGTTCTTAAAATACATAATTTGAACTTATCGTCTGCAATATGCTTTTACCTAGCCCACGTTAGAATCAGACAAAATGCTTAGGCGCAGTAGCACACGAAGGAAAAAACTTACCTGCAAGATTTTTCCCTCTATACCTACTCAAAACATAGGTTATATATCGATTACAAAGCTCACCTCGTTGCGCATTATTGTCACTAAGTGGTAATCGAATTTAACGTTTCAAAATTTTTAAGTGCTTAATCCATGCAAAAATAGTCACAGCCAGCATCTGAAGCATGCATCTTGCTGAGCACCTCTGTGTGCTTCTTACTATACCACTTGAGATGATGTGGTACTTGTCGGTAAGCGGGTATAGACTTTATCCTTTCTTTTGTAAGTGGTCATCCATGTAGAAAATATAGGTCACAGCCAGCATCCGAAGCATGCATTATTCATAGCATAAATAGGTGCACCTACCATACCAATATCATTGATGTGGCACTTGTCAGTAATCAGAAATGGACTTTAACCATTTTTCTGTAAGTGGTCATCCATGCGGAAAATAAAGGTCATCCATGCGGAAAATATAGGTCACAGCCAGCATCCGAAGCATGCATTGTGCCAAGCATCACTAGATGCACCTACCATACCAATATCATTAATGTGGCACTTGTCAGTAATTGTGTATGGATGTTTACCATTCTTCTGTAAGATGGTGCGGACGCATACACCGACGCAGACGTCGACGTCGACGCCGGGGATTTCACATAAGCCCCCCCCCCCCTCACTTTCGTGAGGTGAGCTAAAAAAAAATAAGGATTTCTAATTACCTTTTTGGGTAAAGTTGTTGTAAAGATCATTTGTCTGCTGGGAAAAGGCGGTATTCTGTTGATAAATTCCCGTCTAACTGTTTGATTCTTGCGGTCAAATCTTGCTCTGGAATATTTAAATATAATAAACGTGACATAAAAAACCACCTTTAGTAACTGGAGTATTTTGGGTTTTTTTGTATTCTTTATGGTTTTAATTGGTGGCATCATATTGTTATACTAGTAACGGAGAAAGGGTTACTTAATTACGTCTATTCAGTTTTCGAGTTCAATTTTCAGTTCTAAGCGTTTGCAATCATCTTACAGAAAAGATATATTCGCGCGATCTATGTACATGCAGGTTCTATTTAAAACTTTGGTGACTAGACTCAAATGAATCGCTTTACACTTCCGATTTATTCTAGATTGCTGTTGCAAGAAATCTATTTTGTGTTGACACGTAAGGGTCATATTGTAGAGGGCCAAAAAATCCTGACGTTTTGGTTGTTCTTTGACTTTCAGCTTGTGAACATCCTGAGTAAGCTTTCTGTAAGGCAGCCCCTGCATCAATATTCTTCGTTTGTTTCAGCATATCTATCTCCTGTTGCATGGCTTGTCTGGAGTGGTCAGAAATGTTCAAGTCGTCTGATAGATTGGTATAGTTCTGCTCTAGACTAGTCACCCTATTTCTCAAGTCTGCCTTTTCTTTCATTATAGTAGTCATTGCTGATTTGAAATTTCCTATTTCGATTTCCTGACGGTGAATTTGTTTTACGTAAGGATCTAGGATTTCCCAAAAGTTGACTGGGTCATGGCCGATTGCTAACTGATCGACCTTGGCCTTCAGTTGAGAAACAATCTGCTCCAGTTGTTGTCTTGCCTGCTTTTCCTCAATTAATGACTCAAGTAGATGGTCGTAATGTCTGTATGTGAGAAATTGGCTGTTTGAAGGTGGTTGATTTGTTGGTCCTTCAAGAAGAAAACAATTTGCCCTTTGAGTCAATACCAATAATGAAATCCGAAACGAAAAGCGTTCCATTATTTCAATACACTTCTTAAAAGGAGTGTTCTATGATGTTTTTATCTAATATCTAATATGAACTTGATTTTAGACAAATTAGATAAATACTTTTGATAGTGTGATGTCATTAGATGTGTGTACGTACATGTACCTGTATTTACACTATATATGAAATAATATTTATCTCTAAAACTTTTAACCTGAATTAGTTTCAAGTTAAGTTTTAATTATTATGGTTTTAAAACCACAAGTGGTCTTTTTTTAATAAATCATTTCCATTTCATCTTACCAGAGCCATCAACCGCAAAGATCATCGACTATTGCGCTTTTCTTATCTCGAAGAAAAGATGGTCTGTGGAATTTGAGATTGTCGATGTGCTGGATTGGCATAATTTCTTTTTCGAAGTTTACCGGATTTTACTCACTGAATTGGAAATTGGAAGCAGGACGGCTATAGCAGGCAGGAACTGCTTACCATTCCGGAGCACCTGAGTTCACTTTTGTTACAACTTGAGCCAACGTGTGCCGACGTTTTAGAATATATTTTCATCACGTTGGTGTGCGTTGCGTAAGTTTTGTACACGTTATGAACACGCTACAAACACGTCAGCGTGCGTTGGTGATCGCCGAGTGCGTCGCAAATTTTTCAACATGCTTAAAATTTCCGACGTTCGCCAACGTGTTAGAAATAAATTATTCGAACGCTAGGCATAAGTTAGAAGGACGTTATACACACGCTGATGTACGCTATGTGGTCGTTGTGCGCACGTTGAAATGCGTTTGACGAACGCTAAGCTAAATGGAAACGAACGTGTCTAGCGATAATGCAGCGCACGTCTAGCGTCAGTCTAACGACCAAGAAACATATTCAACGTGTTTAAAACGTGTACAGAGCGCACAGAGCGTCATTGTAACGAACGAGTAGCGTATCAACCCCAGAATTTTATAAGTTAGATTGAATTACAAGGGGGAAAGTCAATTTCAAAAGCTTCAAATACTAATTCGAACCTGAAAAAAAAATATATTTACAAAAAATTATGAACAAAGCCAAAAAATCTTGAATATAACAAAGATAACTTAGATGGTCTGGAATTGAAAGTAATTCTTGCAAATTGTAACACACCTGTCGTGTTTTCGGTGGAAATTTTTTTGGTAGAAAAATACTCAAAGACAAGAAGTAACGACAGTTTAACTTCAATACTCGTTTGAAATAATGTGTATTTTAAATATTCAATAAGCACACTCGTTTTTCTCTATTAAGGACATCTTCGTCATGCTGTCTGCGATCATGTCAGGGCCATTAGGTTGATTTTGTGTTTTGTGTTTCTTCGTGCTGTTCTTGTTCGTGTTTACCGGTTTTGTCGTTGCCCTTTCGGAATTTTGCCACTCGAATATTGGTGCCTTTTTGCTTCTATAAGTACGAGTACTTTCTGTCCATATTTACGATTTTCGGCAATCCAATAATATTTATGCAAAGGCTGCTGATAAGAGTTTTTCTCTTTGAGATATGCAAATATACAGCATAATCAAATTAACCGTTTCATTGATATCATCTTTGGCAATTGTTTTTTTTTCTCGCAAAACATAGTATGCTTGAATGTAATCAATACAAAGCTAGATTTTGAAGAGTTAAATGGAATTTTGACGCGGACTATTTCTAACTTTATCTTATTTGAATTAGTATAAATTATTTTGATAAATTGTCTGTAACCCAATAAAAGTTAAATTGTTATTTTAACATGTTCAATAGAAAATATATGTAAGAAGATTATATATATATATATCAGTTTTTATATTAATGCTGAAATAATTAAAATTCAAATAATTTAAAAATACATATGTGTTAGTTTAAATTTTAATTCTATTTAACGAAACAAAAATTGAATTTAAGTCTGTCATTTCATATATCATATTTTATGCATACGTTTAAAAGTGTTTTACAAACCGGACATTACTCAATAGACAGAAGGGTCACAGAAAATATGTCGTCAACATTCAATGGATGAAAATATACAAATAAAACTGCCCTAATTAATGTGTTCTTTTAGTGCTTCTTTTGAACACTGATTTGAAAATTATAAAGCTTATATTGACAATGTCAACTTCATTCACAGAATGGACGGACACCAACATTTTACCATACATTCTTTTAGCAACGTGTGCGGTGTCAACAGTAGTTGGAATCAGTTTGAACATTTTGCTGATAGCAACTGTAAAACAACAGAACAAACTCAAAACGATATTCCATGGTTTCATACTACAATTTGTTAACTATCATTACGTTAGATCACCCAGCTTCCTATTTTATTCATAATATTTACATTCTACATTCTAAAGAGCAGACGGCTTACTTATGCATAGTAACACATAAAATAACTTTTTTACATGTTTCTTTTAGCTAATTAGTTGCGTAGACTATACTATATATAAAAAAAAAAACAAAAAAAAAAAAAAACAAAAAACAAACTTGCACGTCTGTATACCATGGTCGGCGGGTCCTCCAAGGGTACTCCGGCGGTTTATAAGTTTGATCATGACCCATATACGTGAATCAAAAAGGGCGTTTATCCATAACACTTTCTAGATTAGTTTTTTTTGCAACAGCTTTTTAGCTCACCTGGCCAAAGGCCATGTGAGCTATTGCCATCACTTGGCGTCCGTCGTCGTCGTCCGTCGTCGTCGTTAACTTTTCTTCAAACTTCTCCTCTGAAACCGCTGCACAGATTCAAACCAAATTTGGTCAGGTGGTACTTTAGGGTATCCCCTACAGAACTGATGTGGGGATTTTTGATTCGTCGAAAAACATGGCCGCCGTTGCTAAAAATAGACCAAGGGGTTCAGACTACTGTTTTTGGCTTGTAAATCAAAAAGTATAAGAGATAGATGAAATCTGATGCCACGCTACTGCTTCAGCATCAAAAGCTCTACAAAAGTCTCCATTGAGTCGAAGTTGTCAGATGACCCCTTATGGGAGTTGCGGCCCCTTAAAGGTGAAAAATAGCATTTTTTCATGTTTTTGGCCTATGGAATGAAAACTATTGCAGATAGAGAGAAGCTGTTGCTTGCTTAAATGTTCAGCTTATTTAGCTCTACAAAAGTCTCCATAGGGTCGAAGTTGTCAGATGACCCCCTTATAGGGGTTACGGCCCCTTAAAGGCAAAAAATAGTGTTTTTGGCCTATAGAATGAAAACTATTGCAGATAGAGAAAAGCTGTTGCTTGCTTAAATGTTCAGCTTATTTAGCCCTACAAAAGTCTCCATAGGGTCGAAGTTGTCAGATGACCCCTTATAGGGGTTACGGCCCCTTAAAGACAAAAAATAGAGTTTTTGGCCTATAGAATGAAAACTATTGCAGATAGAGAAAAGCTGTTGCTTGCTTAAATGTTCAGCTCATTTAGCTCTACACAAGTCTTCATATGGTCGAAGTTGTCAGATGACCCCCTTTAGAGGTTACAGCCCCTTAAAGGCAAAAAATAGTGTTTTTGGTCTATGGAATGAAAACTATTGCAGATAGAGAAAAGTTGTTGCTTGCTTAAATGTTCAGCTCATTTAGCTCTACAAAAGTTTCCATAGGGTCAAAGTTGCCAGATGACCCCTTATAGTGGTTATGGCCCCTTAAAGGCAAAAAATAGTGTTTTTGGCCTATAGAATGAAATCTTTTGCAGATAGAGAAAAGATGTTGCTTGCTTAAATGTTCAGCTTAATTAGCTCTACAAAAGTCTTTTTAGGGTCGAAGTTGTCAGATGACCCCTTTAAGGGGTTATGGCCCTTTAAAGGTGAAAAATAGTGTTTTTTGCTTTGGAATGAAAACTATTGCAGATAGAGAAAAGCTTTTTATTGCTTAAACATTCAGCTCATTTAGCTATACAGAAGTCTTCAAAGGGTTGACATTAAGACCAGGTGAGCGATTCAGGCTCCTGGGAGCCTCTTGTTTTATCTCACCTGGACCGAAGGTCCATGTGAGCTATTGCCATCACTTGGCGTCCGTCGTCGTCCGTCGTCCGTCGTCGTTAACATTTTTCAAACGTTAACTCCTCTAACACCATAAGTCCAATGGCTTTTAAATTTGGCACAGTTGTTAATTAGCATAGTTAGTATAAAACTAGCGTGGGGATTTTTGATTCGTTGAAAAACATGGCCGCCATGGCTAAAAATAGAACGTAGGGGTCAAATTACAGTTTTTTGCAAATAACTCAAAAACGGTAACAGATATCAAAATTCTGGCTAAGTTAAAAGTGATCAGCACCTCAAGATCTACCTGCCCTGAAATTTTCAAGAAGATCCAACAACCAATGTAGGAGTTATTGCCCTTTTTCTGAATTTTTTTCAAAATTTTGCACTTATTTAGCCCTATATCTTGAAAACTATACAAGATATCTTAAAAATTCAAATTGCATATGATTAAGCACATCAAGATCTACATTTCATGTAATTAGGTCAAAGCTGTAGAACCATTTCTTTTAGGAGTTATGGCCCTTAAAGCGTCAAAATTTACCATTTTTCATTACTTTTACCCTGAATTTCAAAGATTAACTTGTCTGACACCATACATCCAACTTCAACCAAACTTGGCACAGTTGTTTGATAGCGTTAATGCTACAATTTTATTGTTCGGATTTTTGATTTGTCAAAAAATATGGTCTCCATGGCTTAAAATAGAACATAGGGGTCAAATTACAGTTTTTTGCAAATAACTCAAAAACGGTAACAGATATCAAAATTTTGATGGGAGACAAAAGTAATTAGCATCTCAAGATCTACCTGCTCTGAAATTTTCAAGAAGATCAAACAAACGACATAGGAGTTATTGCCCTTTTTCTGGATTTTTTTCAAAATGTTTCACTTATTTAGCCCTATATCTTGAAAACTACACAAGATATTTCAAAAATTCAAATTGCATATGATTAAGCACATCAAGATCTACAATTCATGTAATAAGGTCAAAGCTGTAGAACCATTTCTTTTAGGAGTTATGGCCCTTAAAGCACCAATATTTACCATTGTTGATTTCTTTTCCGCTGACTTGTCTGAAATGGTAAGACCAACTGCATCTTAACATGGCACACTGTTGGATAGCTTATATGCTACAACTCTATAGTTCAGATTTTTGATTCGTAAAAAAACATGGCCACCATGGCTAAAAATAGAACATAGGGGCAAATTTCATTTTTTTTCTAATAACTCAAAACTGGTTTCAGATACCAAAATTGTGCAAGAATCAAAAGTGATCAGCATATTAAGATCTACCTGTCCTGAAATTTTGGATAAGATCTGACTGCTGATGTGGGAGTTATTGTTCTTTTTCCTAATTTTTGCCAAATTTGCACTTGTTAAGCCCAATATTTTGAAAACTAACCAAGGTATTTCATAAATTTAAATCGCATATGGTTAAGCACAATAATATCTACAAATATATGTATCTGTGTAGTTCAGGTGAGCAATTCAGGCTCTTGGGAGCCTCTTGTTATTTCTAATTTGCTTTTGCCTTTCAACAATTTATTAACAGCATTTTTGGTGAGTCTATACTAGACATGTTATGTGTCAGATACAACAATTTTGTTCGACTTTACAAAATAAATATTTTCTAATGGATACAAATGTACGGATTTTAGGCTGATTTAACATCAATGAGAGACCAAAACAATAAAAGATGGCATCCAAATACGCAAATTGCAAACTCATTGACACGCTGGTATCCCCACGCTACTCTGCATGGTGTTTGATAGTATAAGGGCAAATAATTGAACGAAATAAACTATGCCTATAATGAGCATTACTAGTACTATCAAATGTATATGTATTGATATGAGATTTTCTCTGGTAGTAGGAGTGATATAAGGTATAGAATTATGTGTGACGAAGAAATAATGTGCCCTTATTTGTACCTATGCAACCCATCCCCTAGGGGCATTATCAAAATTCCGAAACCTTCGGCACAGTCCCCACCCACAATGCAATCAATGACCAAAGTTTCATCTTTCTACTCCCAGTAGTTACAGAGATTATCCTGGACATTAACGCCATACGTACGTACGTACGTGCATCGAACAGCAAAACATTATCCGCACACTTTCGCTATCGCGGGGATAATTACTATAACAGTTAAAATCGTTATTATTTGTCATGGTTTGAATATGTGAAAGAAGAACAAAAAAGGCCACAACTAGAAAAAAACGTTAAAGAAGACAAAGCAAACCGTAAGTATCTTAAATAAAAAAGCCTTACACATTGTTTATTATATCCTGAGAGGTGCTGGCACCAATATATTTTTGATACTATCGTGTTTATATATGAGGAGTACATTATAATTTTACAATTGTCAAACAGCTTGCAACATCAACTGAAACAGGATCAGATGTATAATAATCGAAAATTCCAATTTTATCTCCGACATTCATTTGAACCAACGCAGATGTTGAAGCAGTAAAATAGCCGAGATCATCAGTGCCATATTTTGGCCATGTTCTTGCTACACCATTCCCGTTTAACTTTATAGAATATCCAGCATTACTCGACGATAAAATGTTTGTTGTAATAAAGTAAAATCCTGGCTTTTCTGCAATGAATTCGGTATGATTTGTTAAAGTGAGACCAGTGGAAACTGTTGTAGCTGTAAAAGCAATCGCGTGTCCTGGTCTTGTGTAAGCATCACACGCAGTTATTGCCGCTAAAATAAAATAAGCAGTATGATTTCAACAATTATGCTTCTTTATATATATAGACAGAAAAAGATTTAAAGGTTATGAGACGCAAACGATTGTATACCAATACTAGTATGTAAATGATTTGAAAAAGAAGATATCCAATGGACTTAAAATCATATTCCAAAATGATTTTTTCAAAATTATTTTAAAGACTGAATACTTGTATATGAAGCAGTTGTTGGAACTATGACACATGCTTTTGGTTTGATAAACTGCAAAAGAATATGGATTGTCATTTTCAAGAACTCGAGTACACAGTTAAAGTTAATTTCTTTACAATACTTAGGAAACTATTATGTAGATAAAAATTTCCTTTTGCACTTTAGGATCGGGTTTGAATCATATGTAGTTTATTTTCAATCCAGCGCCAATTGAAAAACAGCAAGCAGCGACCACTGGTCACACATGCATACCTTTTTGTGTCAGATTGTGGTAAAATTCTTTGATCTGTTGTTCTATGTTGTCGTTTAAAGTCTTGATTCTGTTGCTGATGGTTTTGTCTGAAAGTACAAGATTAATTACTAGTAATAAAAACATCATAGCATTATAAAAAAACCATGAAAAAAACCCTTGCCCAATCGCGGCAATTAAACTAATAGAACGATAAAAAAAAACTCGGCACTTACTTTCGCAGGTACTTATTCATGCTATTTTTACCAATTTACGATTTCACCAAGTTCACAGGTATTTTAATTCGCGTTTTCTGATCATTATTCTATTCATTTCAGACATATTTATTTTAGAGCTAATTTGTTGGAAATTCGATTATTTAAAATATTGGTCTTTTTGCCTTTTTGGTACGAAATTGCATTTAAAAATATTTAATTAAATGTAAATTTGCAAAACAAACTAGCTCATCTTCCGTTTTGAAATCTTAAATCATTAGAATTCTCTAGTATGCTCTAATGGTATTGAGGTCATAAAACAGTTATTTACTGGGAAATTCACCCCGCCCAGATAAATAAAACAATAAAGCTTACTATCTGTTACAGACTGCTGGTGCAGAAGATCTATTCTATGTTGACTTGAAAGAGTCAAATTGTACAAGGCCAAAAAGTCCTGACGTCTTGCTTGTTCGTTGACTTTCAGCTCGTGAACATCCTGAGTTGTTTTTTGTAAGGCAGTCCCTGCATCCATATTTTTCATTTGTTTCAGCATATCTATCTCCTGTTGCATGGTCTGTTTGATATGGTCAGAAATATGCAAGTCGTCTAATAGAATTGTATAGTTCTGCTCTAGACTGATTACTCTATTTCTCAAGTCTGCCTTTTCTTTCATTAGAGTAGTCATTGCTGATTTGAAATTTCCGATTTCGATTTCCTGGCGTTGAATTTGTTTTACGTATGGATCTAGGATTTCCGAAATGTTGACTGGGTTATGGCCTTTACCGATTGCTAACTGATCGACCTTGACCTTCAATTGCGACACAATCTGCTCCAGTTGTTGTCTTGCCTGCTTTTCCTCAAATAATGACTCAAGTAGATGGTCATAATGTCTGTATGCGAGAAATTGGCTATTGGAAGGTGGTTGATTCGTTGATCCTTCCAAAAGAAAACATTTTGCACTTTGATTCAATACCACTAATGCAATCCAAAATGAAAAGCGTTCCATTATTTCAATACACTTCTTCTTAAAAGGAGTGTTCTGTGATGTTTTTATCTAATATCTAATACATGTATGAACTTGATTTTAGACAAAGCAGATACACTGTAAATATTTTTGATAGTATGATGTCATTTGATGTGTGTACGTACATGTACCTGTATTTTCACTATATATAAAAAGTTACATTTATCTCTAAAACTTTTAACCTGAATTAGTTTCAAATTAAGTATTAATTATTATGGTTTTACAACCAATGGGGGTCATTTTTGATAAAATCATTCTATTTTATTTTAACAGAGCCATCAACTGCAAACATCATCGACTATTGTGCTTTTCTTATTTTTTTTCTCAAAGAAAAGATGGTCTGGAGAATTTGAGATTGTCGATGTGCTAGATTGGCATAATTTCTTTTTCGAACTTAGCCGGATATGACACACTGAATCGGAAATTGGAAGCAGGACGGCTATAGCAGACAGGAACCGCTTACCATTCCGGAGCACCCGAGTTCACTCTTGTTACAACTTGAGTTAGCGTTGTTGATTTCCGTTAGGTTGATTTTGTGTTTTGTGTTTCTTCGTGCTGTTCTTGTTCGTGTTTACCGGTTTTGTCGTTGAACTTTCGGACTTTTGACACTCGTATTTGTGCCTTTTTGCTTCTTTAAGTACGAGAACTTTCTTGCCATATTTAAGATTTTTGGCAATCCAATGATATTGATTCAAATGTTGCTGATTAGAGCTTCTTCTCTTTGAGATATGCAAATATACAGCATAATCAAATTAACTGTTTCATTGATATCATCTTTGGCAATTGTTTTTTTTTCGCAAAACATAATATGCTTAAATGTAACCAATACAAAGCTAGATTTTGAAGAGTCAAATGGAATTTTGACGCGGACTATTTCTAACTTTATCTTATTTGAATTAGTATATTTTGATAAACTGTGTGTAACCCAATAAAAGTTAAATTGTTATTTTAACATGTTACATAGACAATATATGTAAGAAGATTATATATATCAGTTTTGATATTAATGCTGAAATAATTAAATTTTAAAGAATTTAAAAATACATATGTTTTAGTTTCATATAATCTTTAATTTTATTACACGAAGCAAAAATTCAATTTTAAGCTGTCATTTCATATATCTAGTTTTATGCATACTTTTAAAAGAGTTTTAGAAACCGGACATTTCTCAATAGACAGAAAATATGCCGTCAACATTCAATGGATGAAACTTTACAAAAAACTGCCTTAATGCGTTCTTTAGCTGCTTCTTGTGAACACTGATTTGAAAATTATAAAGCTTAAAGTGACAATGTCAACTTCATTCTCAGAATGGACGGACACCAACGTTTTACCATACATTCTTTTAGCAACGTGTGCGGTGTCAACTGTAGTTGGAATCGGTTTGAACATTTTGGTGATAGCTATTTTAAAACAACAGAACAAACTCAAGACGATATTCCATTGTTTCATACTACAATTTGTTGTATTGGATTTCTTAGCTTATGGATTACTTTGTGTCCCCATCTGCGTAGTTACCATGATGTCGTCATGGCAACTTACAAGCTACTTTTGCTCCGTTCAAGGCGTCGCCTTTACGTTTCTATTCTCAACTACTGGTTCAATCATTTCGATCCTATGCATCGAAAGATGTGCAAAATTTTGTCACGATCAAATTTATTGTAAACTTTTTGAATGTCCTCATAAGATCGTTCTTCTATCTGCAGCAATTTGGATAATTAATCTAGGTGTCACTGTCATTCCCATTTCCGGTTGGATTGAAATCGCCCACGATACTGAGTACGCCGCTTGCCTTCCTCGATTATCTTCGAGTCCGTATTATTTGGTCGGTGTCTTTGTCGCGGGGGTAGGAATAACGTTTGTCGTTGGTGTAGTAACTTTTCTCGCTGTCTTGCACAAAAGATACAAACAAAGACGATGCTCAAGATTATCAGTTCAGCCTGCTGAAAATTACAAAACCAATCTGAGAAACAAGGAAAGAACTTCTTCCCTTGTGGCGATTAATAGTGGAGTTGGTCAAAACTCAATCGTTAGTTCGAAAACGAAGCTAAGCTTCATATCAAACCACAACGGTAACGTTCCTAGACATAATGAAGATGCATCATTTGAAACTACGAATTATGATTGGAATTTAGTGTATACAACAGTGCTGATTTGGGTTGTTTTTCTGTTGTGTTGGATACCGTATTTTTGTTTAGTGTTCTATACTAGTTTCCATTCAAAACTCTGGAATGGATCATATACTATAACGTTCGCTATCACTCAATTGCTTTACTTTTTGAAAGCGTTAATATATCTAGCTTACAATCGCAAAAATGTTTCCGAAAACAAGCTGAATGTTTATTATGGAGACAGCATTTGTACTAAAACAGAATCTAAACGTGTACATGCCACCAGGGAACTGCAAAAAGAACCAACTACATACCGAAAGCATTCTAAAAACCAAACAACCCAAAGTGAAAAGAATAAAAATATAGAATCAAAGGACCAGAATTGGTCTAAAGAAAAAAAGAAAAAGCACAATATTCGTGAAGAATATGATAAACCTAAGACGGTTGATGAAACGAAAGACTTTAATAACTATAACAGATACCAACAGCCAAGCAAAGATCAGCACCATAATCCAAAAGAACGACATTATTCGAAAGAAAAAGAAAGTTTTAATGTTAAAACATCACATGGGGAAAAGAACACGCAAAAGGGACTGAAAGACAAAACCAAAATATTGAACAACCAAAATCAAACGAAAAATGAATCAAAACATGCCAGCAGGTTTGCCGTGAATAATACACAAGTAAAACCTCACAAGGAACAAGTTATCAATCGGAATCATAAATCTGAGAATCAGTATAGTAAGGAAAACAAAGATTACAAAGATGTAGAGAGAAAAGGCGAGAAACAAAACACCAAACGCGAAACATCAGATGACAAAGAAGAATTAAAGCTTGGACAAACAAACCAAGTTCAAGCTAAGCACATTCATATATTGAAACCTAACGCTGGTGAGAAGGATACGTTGCAATTGGGTCGACAAGTTGAGTATAGACATAATGACCCTAAAGAAAGAGGAGTATCGGATATAAATTGTCTTAATAAGGCTATTCGGTCATATGACTACAGTCACAAATCGTCCCCAATGCAGAATTCAAAAGAAAGTGGATTTTCAGATAGCAATGGTACAAGTGATAAGGCTGTTAAATCATACAATGACGGTCACAAATCACATACGCACAGATCAAAAGTAAACGATGTCTTTGAAAGAGATGGCAAGGACATGGTTGTTCGAGAATACGAGTATAAACAGAAATCACTAATGCAAAACTCAAGAAGAAAAGAAGCATCTGAAAGCAACGATGAGAGGATTGTAAAATTGGATGACCATGGACAAATATCCACAACGCATAGACCAACTGCGAAAGAAGTAACATATAACCATAGCAATGATGGGCGGTCGTACGAATATGGAGAAAAGTCGACAATACAAAAATCAATAGACGTTGAACTAAATAGTGACGGAAAGTCGGATTACGCACATAACTCGTCATCGCTTACGTCAAAAGACACTGAGGCATTAAATCGTGATCATAATGCAAGAGTTAATTATGGTCAGAAATCTATAACGAATGGCCCGAAAGAAAAGGGAGTATTGGATAACAATAGTTATGACAATAGTGTTAGCTTACACGAAGACGGACATCAAATAATTACGATACATGAAGAAAATGGAAAGAAGGATTTATTTGATACCAATGTTATAAAATCGGACAGGGAGAGGGACATTAATTGTGATTCGAAATCAACTTCTGGCATCCAAGACACAAGAACTCGCAATCAAATCGTTACTCGAAGTACAGGCGTAAATGACAAGCCAGTGAAAGATAATTCAAAAACTCATGCCATGGAAAATCTTCAAGATAGTAAGAAAAGCAATTTAGATGGTAAAGAAAGACAGTCTCAAAGGAAACATCAGAATGAGCAGAAAACACAAATAACAAATCTAAGCACGCATTCCAACCGTGAATGCATTAAAGATGGGACCAAGCATTCTTATAGTAATAGAAATGTTAACATAGAAGATAACACAAATAGAAAGGTCATCAACGGAGCCGTTAACAGTGGGCCAAAGGACAATATCAAAACTTTAGATGTTAGATCTCAAAACATCGAGATGAGTTCAAACAAGTATGCTGTAGATGATGTAAAAGCAAACGTCCATGAAAATGGCTTTTTAAAGAATGCCAAGTTTTCTAATGTTAAACAGGCAAAGGGAATCATTGTATCCAAAACTCAAGTCGAAGATACAACTTACGAACGGGATCAAAAGAATGCACACGTCAAATCTCGAGATTATCACAATTTTGATAACCACATCAAACAAAATAACGAAAACGCCACTGTTTCGAGTGGTAGACTTATAAACAGCTACGAAGCTGGCAATTCGACTTCAAGTCCAAAGCATGTGATAAGTATTGGGATAATAAGCGGTTCACAAATGAAAAACCGAAGACAAAAAGCTGATACAGACAACACTACAACAAAAGGATTCGCTCAGAAGCATCCTGACACTTCAGCACAAACAATTGAATCTAATGCAATTTCAGATCAAAATATTGGAAAGAAACATAATGACTGTCATAAAATATTTTCTGACAAAAAGGACAGGGAGAATCATATAATTATAGGGAATGAGCGGAAAAGTGAAAATATACATATACATCAAGACTATATCAAAACACAAGCTTTCAATCGCGCACACGGAAACATTGAATACGGAGGTAAAAGTAATAACCAAAGTTCTAATGTAAAAATGACAGAAAATTACACGAAAGGAAAGGACAATACAGAAGATGACACACAGGAACAATGGAATTATTTCAGGAATACGAAAACGGACAAACCCTACAATGATAACAAAATGTCCAACAGTTATTGGAATGGTAACAATACACCCGATGAGCCATACAACTGCATAAATATGGGTAACAGAAATAAGGATATAAACCGTCAAAAGCAAACACTAGGCCATCAATATTCTGACAAGAGTTATCACCATTTCGAAAATAGGAATACAGATCGAACTGACCAAGATGAACGTATTATTAGAAATGCCTACCACAAACAGCAAATTTCAAGTCAAAACAATAAGGACAATCATGTTAGTTTCAGTCCAGTGCAAAATGAAATACATTTCGGGAACAGCTTTCAAAGTAATTTAAACATTCCAAATAAAAGCCTTCCCATGGATTCCGATAATGGCAACACTGGTTCTTTACAAACGAAAGATAAAACGACCCCTAAGAAGAATCCTACTTACATATCCAGCGAAAAGCATGGCATAACAGTCTCTCGAGAACGCGAATATGTAGACGAAGCCGCTCCATCGGATGTGCGACTGTCGTCCGCAGAGTTGCCTAAAAAGCTGACACCTCGACACCACCATGGATATTGTCCCTATGATATTCCAGTCGAGATGAGTAAAGAGGACAACAAACAACCGACGTCCCAAAGAAGAGAAAAGAAATCTAATTTATATGACATTCTTCATGGTCAGGATAATCACTTTGTCTAAAGGTAGCATTGTCATTAGAACTCAGTGCTGCTTTGATTATATTAGTAAACAGTTAATTCATTTTTTGGAGACAATAAAATAAGTAGGTTGGTTAAACCACACATAAAAGGTAAACATATCAAATATAAAACTAATATAAATTAATAAAGAATACATCTAAAATCTAAAAAGCCCAAATTTTCGGCTTTCAGCCTTCGTCGGGGGCAGAGCAAAGAAAAAAATCACGACCGCCACGGTCTGAGGACAACCAACAAGTCAACCTTCTTAAAGAATTAAAGTATTCTTTATTAATTTATATTAGTTTTATATTTGATATTTTTACCCTTTATGTGTGGTTTAACCAACCTTCTTATTTTATTGTCTCCATTTTAACTTGCCACACCACAACATTTATTAATCTAATTCATTTTTTGGAAGAGTTGTGTATCATGGTCTAGGTGCCTGAACAAACAAACTGTAAAAATATCTATACACTGTGACATAACTTAAAGAAGTTTTCGAAATTCAATTCAATAAACATTGATAAAACAGAATTGTCAGATAGAATAATTTAAAACTACATATATAGACATGATAGACAGCAAATCCGATTCTTTAACCATTATTTACAGATTTAGAATGACCATTTTAAGAAAACATATGTGGCAGTTT